>CM060325.1:28232185-28244685 GCA_030674155.1 Stramonita haemastoma
AAAATCTTGACGTGATATACATTTTTATTCAAATGGCTGGCCCCACCCCACCTTTTTTATATTCTTTTATTTTCGAGGATATGGAATACGCGTTTATACATTTTTTTTACATTCAGTCCCCGTATGTATGCAGTTTTGTATACCAAAACCTGCTGCAAGTCCATCACAGGACCTGTGTCTATTTGCCACAATCTATCGAACCCCATTCGTTTTGGTGAGAGATGACGTTACGGGTTAAAGTTTACCCACCAACAAATGCACTTAAATGCACTTGTTGATATTGCTTTTATTTTACTTTTATTGTCTGGCCATGTAATATGCTGTGTTATGTGTGTGCATGCATTTTCCCCATGTGTTTTTTTGTGCTAGTCAATTTTTTCACGTTCATATGTAACCTACTTAAATTGATTTGATTGTACAGCGCGTTGAGCCAATATTTTCGGGAATTCGCGCTATATAAGCCTCCATTTTATTATTATTAATATAAATATCCACATTTATTTTCCCTCTAGTTTTCAATAGCTTTGGTTTACTCTTCAGCAGCGACAAAGCCTTGTTGTGAAATAAAATAAGAGAGAGAGAGAGAGAGAGAGAGAGAGAGAGAGAGAGAGAGAGAGAGAGAGAGAGAGAGAGAGAGAGAGAGAGAGAGAGAGAGAGAGAGAGAGAGAGAGAAAGAGAGAGAGAGAGAGATAGTGACAGACTGACAGACAGAGAGAGAGAGGGGGGGGGAAGGGAGAGAGAGAGGGAAAGAGAGAGAGGGGGAAGAGGGAGAGAGAGAGCGAGGGAGAGAGGGATGGAGGGAGAGAGAGGGAACAGAGAGGGGAGAGAGAGCGGGGGATAGAGAGAGAGCGAGGGAGCGAGAGAGGGGAGAGAGAGAGAGAGAGAGAGAGAGAGAGAGAGAGAGAGAGAGAGAGAGAGAGAGAGAGAGAGAGAGAGAGAGAGAGAGAGAGAGAGAGGGAGACAGCGATACATAGACACAAATAAAGAGAGACGGACGAACAGATAGTCAGAGAGAGATACAGACACAGACAGACAGACAGAGACACAGAGTAAAACACAGAGAGGGACCAATCCAATCCAATCATGCTGTTTATAGCCCCGCCAACCATACAGGCTATATCGGGGCTGTCACCTCGTCACATTTTAAAACTCATATTATTATTAGAACTGTGCATCTATATACAGATTAAAACGGAGCATAAAACCAACGTTACTGTCCTTGCTTGAGAGAGACAGATCCAGAGAATATGAGAGAGAGAAAGAGAGGATGAGACAGACAGAAAAACAGATAAACAGACAGACAACGGAAACGAAAAAAAATTTCTGAGTTGATAGAATATATACAAAATTTAGGTTTTTTAAAAAAAATTTCGTCTAGCCCTCGGAGGAAAAAAGTGAATACGTAGACAACTTCGCAAGCTCTTTTGAGCAGAGAGAGAGAGAGAGAGAGAGAGAGAGAGAGAGAGAGAGAGAGAGAGAGAGAGAGAGAGAGAGAGAGACAGACAGACAGACAGACAGACAGACAGACAGACAGACAGAGAGCGAGGGAGACAGACAGTGAGACAAGAGACAGAGACTAAGAGGGAGAGAGACAGATAGACAGAGACCGAGACAGACAGACAGAGAGCGAGAGACAGACAGACAGACAGACAGACAGAGACAAAGAGAGAAAGAGAGAATATCGGGAAATCGAAATGGAAAGCTGGGGGCGGGATAGGGTTTAAAAGCTGTTGAGACAGACAGACAGACACTTCAAAAAAGTCGAGAGGTTTCCGGGACAAAGGGTTGAGGCCTGCTCGGACACTAGTTCAAGCTGAACCTATTCCACGCCTTCCGCAGCGTCCCTGGTCTTGCTGCCTCTTCAACACATGCCCGCTCTGGAACCAGGATGGAGGCAATGACTCACAGCTGAAGGAAGACTTTCTCCTTCTCGTCGTCTTCTTCTTCTTCTTCGTCTATTTCTTTTTCTTCTTTACAATACTTCTTTACATCTCTTCGTCTTCTTCTTTCTCTTCTTCTTCTTCTTCTTCTTCTTTCTTCTTCTTCTTCTTCTCTTCTTTCTTCTTCTCCTCCTCCTCCTCCTCCTCCTCCTCCTCCTCCTCCTCCTCTCCTCCTTCTTCTTCTTCTTCTTCTTCTTCTTCTTCTTCTTCTTCGTCTCCTCCTCCTCCTCCTCCTCCTTCTTCGTCTTCTTCTTCTTCTTCCTCGCAATTTCTTCTTCTTCTTCTTCGCAATTTCTTCTTCTTCTTCTTCTTCTTCTTCTTCTTCTTCTTCTTCTTCTTCTTCTTCTTCTTCTCCTCCTCCTCCTCCTCCTCTCCTCTTCCTTCCTCTTCTTCTTCCTCTTCTTCTTCTTCGCATTCTTCATTCTTTTTTCTTCTTCGCATTCTTCTTTCTTCTTCGCATCCTACGTCTTCACTTTCTTCTTTTTCTTCTTCGCATTTTTCGTCTTCATCGTCGTCGAACGCTCAGACAGCAACTATTGTTGTCTGTCATATGAGCAACAAAAGGCGTTGCACTGCGGTTAAGCGCCTGTCAAGTCAGGCCCAGCGCATCCAGCTTCGGCGTGGAAAGAGAATTGTAATTATTTTGTTTCAGTCTTTCTGTGGAAAAAAGGCAGGAGAGTGGACCAAAAAAGGCACAAATTAGACAAGGAGGACGTGACAGAAAAAAATCACAGAGAGAGAGAGGGGGGGGGGGAGAGAGAGAGAGGGAGAGAGAGAGAGAGAGGAGAGAGAGAGAGAGAGAGGGGGGGGGGGGGAGAGAGAGAGAGAGAGAGAGAGAGAGAGAGAGAGAGAGAGAGAGAGAGAGAGAGACAGACAGACAGACAGACAGACAGACAGACAGACAGACAGACAGACAGACAGAGGAAGGGGGGGGGGGGGGTAGAAAAGAAGGAATTTCTAGCGCAGCATTTCCAGAAGGTGGGCATGTTTTTTGTACTGACAGATCCCCGGCATCCCCACAGGGGAAAGAAGGTAAGTGTGGGGGAGGGGGAGAAGGCTCTCTCTCTCTCTCTCTCTATGTCTCTCTCTGTTTTCTCTCTCTCTCTCTCTCTCTCTCTCTCTCTCTCTCTCTGTCTCCTCTTCTCCCCCCCCCCCCTCCTCTCTCTCTCTCTCCCTGTCTCTCCCTCCTCTCTCCTCTGTCTCTCCCTCTCTCTCTCTGTCTCTCTCTGTCTCCCCCCCCCCCTCTCTCTCTCTCCTTCTGTGACTGGCTAACATGGTAGTTAGAGCATCGCGCATTGTGTGCCGGTTGGAGCGGACGACAAAATTGGGACTGGATGTAAAAAAAGCACAAGAGTGCTTATTCCAGTATCTCGGAAATAAAAGAATAAACCTTCTCTCTCTCTCTCTCTCCTCTCTCTCTCTCTCTCTCTCTCTCTCTCTCTCTCTTTGAAAGTGTATAGTGGCCTAAGGCCGATGCACATTAAACAATTTCAGTGTTCAGTGTTCAGTGTTCAGTGCTCTACTCTCTCTCTCTCTCTCTCTCTCTCTCTCTCTCTCTTTCCTGAATTCATGTTCTACAACTATCACGTCCCCCTGTGCATGTTTCTCTTACCCCCCTTCCCCCCACACACAAACATACACTCACACACACACATACACACACACACATACACACACACATACACACACATACACACACACACACACACACACACACAACACACACACACACACACACACACACACACACACACACACACACACACAGAGCCAGAGGTCTGGCTGGCTATCAATAATGTTTAAGTCACGCAAGGCTAAGCTGCAGCCTACGCGGTGGATACATGAACACAATCAGTGTCTTGCCTTGTTGGGGTGGGGTAGGAGAGACGAGATCTTAACACAAAATGGCAGCTGACAATCTAGAGGTGACAATCCGCGATTTCGGAGGACTTTTGACTAGGATTACATACCGGGATTGTTGATTGGAACACTACGGTGTTCCATCTTTAATTAACAAGAGATCTGACATCTTTTTCCTGTGGTAGGGGTTTTGTTGTTTTCTTTTGTTTTGTTTTTGTTTTTTGCTTCTGTTGAGAAATGTGGTGTGCCACATAACATTTTTCATTATTCCTGATCAGAAATTTTCCCCCCGCAGGAATGCTAGGGGGGGCCTGTCAGTATAAGTAACATCCCCACCTTTTGCAAAATCTGTGCTAGGAATTCCCTCTTTTCTATCCCCCTCTTTGTTTCTGCCTTGTTCCTTTACTTCCTGCCATCTCTCTTTCTTGTCCCTGTTTAGCTTTCTTGGTCCATTCTCCTGCTTTTTCCCCAGAAAGACTTCAAAGATAACGACTCTCTCCCACGCCGAAGTCGGATATGCTGGGCCTGACTTGCCAGGCGCTTAACAGCAGTGCAACGCATTTTCACTCATGTGACAGACAACAGCAGTTGCTGTCTGGGCGTTCGACTAAGAAGAAGAATGAAGTACACTAAATGTGGTATGTCACATAAGATTGCTCATGGCTCTTGTTCGTTCAGCAACGCGCTGTGCCGCACAGTATTGTTCCGTTTGCAACAGATGCAGTACAACAACTGTGTAGAAATGCTTTGGCTCGAAAGGTCATTGTCTGTTAAGTCTGTACCCCTCCAAAAGTTGGTCACCTAATGCAGAAATTATAATATCCCAGAAACTGTATCAGACAACTTTAAATGGTTTCTGGGTGTGAAACATAAAACATTCAGCAATAATAGACACTAGGTGGTTTTGCACGATCCAAAAAAACAAAAGAGCATAATTTGGTCAAAATCCCAGCCAGTACTGGGCCCCAAGAAAAAGGCAGGAGAATGGACTAAGAAGGCAGAAAACAGAGAAGAAGGGTGTGACAGGAAGAAAAGGAACGAGGCAGAACCAAAGAGAGGGAAAGAAAAAGAGGAAATTGCTACTAAAGAATTTTCCAAAAGGTGGGGGTGCTAAATAAATATACTGACAGGCCCACCACAGGCATCCCCACGTGGGACTGTATCTGTTGGGGTCTGAATCCTGCTACAGTGTCTGAGACAGGTGGAGGACGATTGCTCAGTCAAAAGTTGCCATAACTGACCGATTCCCAAAGTAAAAACATCGTCTTCATCATTCTTCCCCTCCCCCTAATGTCTTCTGTTTGTTACTGTTCTTGTTGTCTCTTGTTTTTTTGTTATTTGGTTTATTATCATTGTTGTTGTTGTTAGTGTTTTTTCTATTGATGTTATCCATGATAAGAGCGGGGACTGGATGTAAAAAAGCACACGAGTGCTTATTTATAAACCTCGGAATAAAAGAATTTGACTTGACTTGACCTCCCATAGTAAAACTATTTCAAGTGAGGCCAAAAGCATGGTTCTGACTAAAATAAAAAATGCCTAGAATGCCGTCATTGAAAGACATCATTTCTAGATGGGTTTTTTCCCTGGTTTGTTGTTTTCTTTTTCTAATTATCATTGATCATCATTTTTGAAATGATGAAGAAGAAGTTGTAACTGGCTACCTGTACTTGCCTATTCCCAACTACTACATTTTTGAATAATCCAAAATTCTTTTCATTACTGTTCCCCCCCTCCTCCTCGTCGTCGTCGTCGTCATCGTCGTCGTCGTCATCATCATCATCATCATCATCATCATCATCATCATCATCATCATCATCATCATCATCATCATCATCATCATCATCATCATCATCATCGCTATCATCGTCGTCGTCATTGTTGTTGTTGTGGGCCTCATCAATCATCATGCAATCCACAAAAATATTAAAGCCTGCAACATCTTCCCCCTCCCCACCCTGTATACTACTAATGAGCTTCTATGAAAGCTTTGTAAGAATGAAGGTGGCAGGACAGTTTAAGACATTTACCTGCCTAACAATTAAACGGTGAGGTTCTGGGTTCGATTCCTAGCTTGTCCTCCCCCCCCCCCCCCCCCCCCCAGTTTGATTAAAAAAAATCAAACTGAATGTCAAAGTTCTTCTGATGAGACGATAAACCTATGCCACGAGAGTGCATGCATACAGAACATCTTGCGCACACATTAAAAAACAAGCTCCGCCTTTTGGAAGAGTAGGCCATGTCGTGCAGGCAAGGAACGGATGACAACATTTCAAAGACACATGCACACAGGCGTCGTGTTTCTAAAGACAGCATCCCCGATGTCGGTATGCGGCTACCAGAATGGTCGGGGGGAGAGGGGGGGGGGGGGGGCGGGAAACGGTCGCCTACGCAAAACCCTCACCACTGGTGAATCTAGGAGCTGTAGACGAGCAAAGAACGAAAAAACGTCTTGTGAGTGAAAGTAGTAAATACAGACGTGGTTAGAAAATGGATGTCTCTCTTAGTCTGTTTCTCCATACATCACGGACAGTTTGGAGGGGGGAAGGGAGGGGGGCATTCTAGGCTATAATCTGTATCTGATGTGTGTGGGGGGTGGGTGGGTGGGGGCGGTGTGTGTGTGCGTGTGTGTGTGTGTTTTGTGTGTGTGAGTGAGTGAGTGTGTGAGAGTGTGTGTATGTGTGTGTTTGTGTTGTTCTTCAGTTTGTCTGTTCACATAAGTGATATTAGACAAGTATGTTTGTTTCTTTGTTTGTGTGTGTGTGTGTGTGCGAGCGTGTGCCTGCGCACTGTGTGCATGTGTGCGTGCACGCGCATTGTGTGTGTATAATTATGTTTGCCTGTAAGCTAAGAAAAAGGGATTTAAGAAGGACAAAATGATGCGACCCTTATTCATAATATTATATGCAAGCGCACACATAGGCTGTCAACTTTGTATGTGGTAGTGGCAGTGGCTGTGGTTGTCTGTATATGTCTGAAGAAAGCAAGTCTGTACAGACAGACAAACAGACAGACAGACAAACAGACAGACAGACAGACAGACAGAAAAACAGACAGACAGGGAGCCAACCAGGAAAGGACAGGAGCAGGTTTTGTTCCAAGACTGTCAGAAAAGATGAACTGAGGCTTAGAGGGTGCCATGGCCTACAAAAAAAAAAGAAAGTCGGATGGCGAGGGAGAAGCCATATGCGTCAATGCCATGATTGATCGGCTGCCGGTAGAAAAGGAAGGCAGGAAGACTGCCTGAGCTGGGTGAGTTTGAGGCAAAGGGGGTGAGGGGGGGGGGAGGGTTGAGGAAATGGATGGGGGAAGGGGAAGGGAGCGAGGAGGAGGGAGGGGGGGGGCGCGGACAGGTGGAGGCCCACCGGAAGGTAAGAGAAGCAGCAGAGACCTGGGCTACACTCCAACCTTTACCTTCCGGGTCATGCAGTAGTTGTTGTTTTTTTATAGAGTGCTAGTCCTTTATTTTTTTAATCTGCTGATTTTTACTTTTTTTTTTAAAGTAAAAAAAATTCAATGTGTACTTGGTTTTGGGGGACTTTGGACATTAAGCAAAACCAAGCAGTCACAAAAAATCTGGCAATGGTCATCAAAATGAGGATTGCTTTTGTTCCTATTGTGTTGACCCGACACATGCATGGTGTGGTCAGGAAGCTAGCAGACGACAATGGACTGACGGGTGTACAATGTCGTCTACTGAAAAAATATTCAAGCGTACCAAATTTGAATAAAATTACATGCGTCTCGAGTCAGAGGCTAGTCTTTCACAAGAAATGTTGGGTTTGGGGTTGGTTTTTTTTTTTTATATAGTTCTATAGATGCCTTAGTATGTGCGGTACGAATGCAAGAATTATAGGAAAATAGAGGAAAAGGTGGGGAAAATAACGTGGTGTGTAACCTTAGGGAAGAAGATGAGTTAGGAAGACGAAGTGAAATCTGGCTTACACAGCTGGGTTACACACCACCTTCCAATGTTGTCACTTTTTCCTCCTGGTTTTCTACATCGTTCTTGTGTTCATACTGCACACACTAAGGCATTCACAGAAATGAAAAAGACACTTTTTTTTGAAAGACTAGTCTCTGGCTTAAAACACGTGTGATTTTGCACAAATAAGGTTAAGTCTCCTCGCGCTGGGACTGCACGGCGTTGGGGTGCGGCCCCCGGGTGGTGGATGGGGGATTGCACACGTGAACCAAAGCAGTCTAAGGGAAGGACACCCTGACAAAAAAACCCTGGTCCTCCAAGTCAGGGGGTTGGGCAGAAGGCCAACTACCTCCTCCCGTAAAAAAACCAAGTTACAGAAACTATGGACATAAATTTACAAAGAAACCAGGGGGGAGCAGGGATCGCCAACTCTGGCAACATGACGACGATGGGTGAAAGCCTCCGGGAAGCCCAGCGTCCGACGAGGTCCTTCGCAAGCCCCACCACTAAACTTAACATCGGACACTGGAATGTCAGAACAATGTATAGCATAGGAACAGCAGCTCAAATTGCAAGAGAAATGGAGGACTATAAACTAGATAATTATATTAGGGATTAGCGAAAGTAGATGGACGGGAGCTGGCAAAGTAAAACTAGCATCAGGGCAGACTGTAATCTACAGCGGGGAGGATGAAATACATGAGAGAGGGGTTGCGCTCATGATCAGCCAAGCAGCAGCAAAGTCACTAATGGAGTGGACGCCTGTCAACCAAAGGATATTAACTGCCAGATTCTATTCAAGATTCAGGAGAGCAACAGTCATACAAGTATATGCCCCCCACAACGGAAAGGAAGCCACGGAAAAGGAACAGTTTTATCAAGAACTGCAAGAAACGGTAGATGGATGCAACAAAAACGACATCACCATCATCATGGGTGACTTCAATGCCAAAGTAGGAAGCGACAACACTGGGTATGAAAGGACGATGGGGGTGCATGGCCTTGGAGAGCAGAACGACAATGGAGAGAGGCTGTGTGAGTTCAGTCAGATGAATGGCCTCGTCATAACAGGTACACTGTTTCCACACAAGGACATACACAAAGCCACATGGGTCTCACCTGACGGGATGAGTAGGAACCAGATAGATCACCTGCTGATTAGCGGACAATGGAGATCATCTGTAATAGACTCGAGAGTACAGAGGGGAGCAGATGCCAACAGCGACCACTACCTGGTGAGGACCAGCTTCAAACTACGGCTCAGCACACACAGGAACAAGAACAGGGTGAAACCAAAGATAAACGTGGATAGACTGAAGGACGAAGAAGCAAAGAAAAGATACTGTGAGGCAGTGAAGAACAAGCTGGAGGAAAACAGGACAGAGAGTGAAGACATAGAGACGATATGGGAGCAGCAGAGCAGTGCTTATGTCAATGCTGCAGAGGAGGTACTTGGATTCAGAAAAGGAAAAAGCAAACCATGGATCAGTGACAACACATGGAAGATGATAGACGAGAGGAAGGAAATCAAGACCAAGATAAATAGCATCCGGTCAGAAAGGATTCGGAGCAGGATGAAGGAAAGGTACAAAGAAAAGGACAAGGAAGTGAAAAGGAGCGCAAGAGAAGACAAGAGAAAATGGATAGCAGAGAAAGCACAGAGAGCACAGGCTGCGGCGGAGAATGGACAACAGAAAGAAGCTTACAACATAGTGAAACAGCTGACAAGACAAGGTACAAGACAAGCGGCAGCAGTGAAGAACAAGAATGGAGACCTGCTGAAGAGTAAGGAGGCCAGACTAGAAAGGTGGAAGGAACACTTTCAGGAGGTACTCAACAGGGATACACCAGATGACCCACCACAAGAAGATGACGAGGAGAGAGAAGAACTAGATATTTCAATAGAAACCCCTACACTGCAAGAGATAAGAAATGCACTATGCACCCTCAACAATGGAAAAGCACCGGGAATAGACCAAGTTACAGCAGAGATGCTGAAAGCGGACCCAGAGAATACCAGCAAAGAACTGAAAAGAATATTTGACCTCATATGGGAGAAAGAAACTGTTCCCACGCAATGGACAAAAGGACTCATCTGCAAGATACCAAAGAAAGGCAATCTCCAAGACTGTGGAAACTGGAGAGGAGTCACACTACTGCCACTGGCCAGCAAGGTGCTGAGCAGGATCCTGGTCAGCAGGATACAAGCAGGAGTATCACTAAGAAAGTATCACCATCACTAAGAAAGGAACAAGCCGGCTTTAGGAAAGGGAGAAGAACCACAGAACAGATATTCATCATCAGGAACATCTTAGAACAAGTCAACGAATGGAATGCAACAATGTACATCCACTTTGTAGATTTTGAAAAGGCCTTCGACTCCATACACAGAAACAGTCTTTGGATCATCATGCGCCAGTATGGAATCCTGGGAAATTGATCAGGATGGTTAAGTCCCTTTATGAGGACTTTCAGTGCGCTGTCATAGATGAAAATGAAACAACAGACTGGTTTCCGGTGATTACTGGAGTGAAACAGGGTGCTGCATGTCTGGATTCCTTTTCCTGTTGGTGATTGACTGGGTCATGAAGAAGACGACAGAGGGCGAAAGAACAGGGATCAGGTGGAATTTCACTACAATGCTAGAAGACCTCGACTTTGCAGATGACCTAGCCCTTTTATCATCGGCCATGAACCATCTACAGCAGAAAACAGCCAAGCTCGAGGACAATGCTGCTAAAGTAGGCCTGAGGATGAACGACAAGAAATGCAAAGCGATAAAAACCAACAGCAAGAGCAAGGAGAAGCTGAAAGTCAGGGGGAACGATGTCGAAGAGGTGGACAGCTTCACCTATCTAGGGGCCAACGTGACAAAGGATGGAGGAGGAACAGCAGATGTCAAAAGAAGGATAGCCTTGGCGAACACCCAGTTCAAACGCCTGTCTAACATCTGGAAAGCTGGAGACATCGGCAGCAAAACCAAAACCTCCCTCTTCAAGAGCTTGGTACTCTCAGTACTTCTGTATGGATGTGAAACCTGGAGGCTCACAAAAGGAGAAGAAGAAAAACTGGACACCTTCCAAACCAAATGCCTCCGGAAGATTCTTAAGATTAGATGGCAACAGCACATCTCCAACAAGGCAACCCTTCAGATGGCAGGGGCAGGGAAGATAAGTACAGAAATAAGAAGAAAGAGATGGAATTGGATTGGCCATGTCCTAAGAAAAGATCAGAAGAATGACTGTGCTGTGGCCCTCGGATGGACACCAGAGGGAAGAAGGAAGAGAGGCCGCCCAAAGACAACCTGGCGAAGAATGGTGGAGGTGGAGCGGAATGCTGCTGGATGGAGCTCTTGGAGCGCAGCACGCAGCGCAGCTACAGATCGAAACCAGTGGAGAAATGATGTCCAAGCCTTATGTGAATACTGGCACGGAGAGAATTAAGGTTAAGGTTAAGGTAAGGTTAAGTCTGAATTTTAAAAAATTCAGCAAACACTGTACCACCCCTCACTCCTTTGCCATTTGCTAGCTTCCTTACCACTCCTCAACAGCTTGCCCTCCATACTTACTTACCCAGGTTTGCGCTCTAAAGACTAGAGTGCAACTCCATAGTCTTCCGAGACTGATGGGTGCCTACTACTACTACCACTCCTCGCATGCGCGGGGTCAATATTGTAGGAACACAAGCAATCCTTACTTTATGATCATTCCCAACTTTTTCATGACTGTCTGGTATTGCTCTGTGTCCACAATTCCAGAAACAGGTACACCGTGATTTTTTTTATATTTTAAAAAAATCTGTAAAAATCAGCAACAATAAAAATGTTCTTACTAGACCTCTCTAGAAGATACTACTTGAACCGGAGGCTAAATATGGGGTGTAACCTCGTTGTGGACTCGAAGCATTAACTCTCTTTTTCAATTTACGCCATTTTTTCTTCCCCCCCCCCCCTTCCCCTTGTTTTTCTTTTACTCTTTTGATTTTTTTTCTCGTTTGTTTTCCGTATCACACCGATTGAAAAGAGCTGAAAAGTTTCAAACACAATGTATAGAATTTTGTTCCAGTTTCTGTTTCTAGTGTGTTTGTTTGTTTGTTTTTAAACATATAAAAACAAAACAAAACAAAGAAATAAAAGCCCGAAACAAGGCGAATCTTTTGAAAAAAAAGGAAAAAAGAATGAAAATTGTTCTTTCTGAATATATTAAGACAAATCCCCCCCCCCCCTCTCTCTCTGTCTCTCTCTGTTGGAAATAGATGTCGTCAATTTTAAGGAAAGTCATTTGCGTAACACAAGAATCTATCCGCTCAGAGAGAGAGAGAGAGAGAGAGAGAGAGAGTGAGAGGAGAGAGAGAGAGAGAGAGAGAGAGAGAGAGAGAGAGAGAGAGAGAGAGAGAGCGAGCTATTATATAGTGTAAGGCACATAGTTTGGGATATATATATATATATATATATATATATATATATATATATATATGGTAAAATCCCTAGCATACGCCCCCCCCCCCCCCCCCTGTGCCCGGATTTAGGGCAAAATTGGGGGGTGGGCGTTTGCTAGGGATAGACCCCTTTGCACAAAGTAATTTTTGTGCTCAACCGTGTAATTGAGTGAATACAACCCGAAAGGATGTGACTTAGGTCGTGTGAGTAGAAGTGCAGGAAAATAAAAAAAAAGGGACTTTGAGGCATAGAAGGCCAACGAGTTCCACCGCTTTCCGTTGTAGGTCCTTGTTTCGCAATACCCTGCCTTCAGATCTTTCATCTTCCAGATAATGCA
>CM060325.1:28254685-28270462 GCA_030674155.1 Stramonita haemastoma
GACCAACACAGATCTTCACCCAATGGACGCATAACCTTGTTATCGATCATCCGGTTATCATCAGCCTTGTTATCTGGGAAGCTGCAGGCAGGGAAGGGTGGGGGGTGGGGGGTGGGGATTAGAGGACCAGGGATAGCTTATGGGGTTGTAGGGTGGGGGCACACACACACACACACAGGTCCTGTGATGCCCAGGGTGTGTGGAGGAAGGAGGTGACGAGAAGGTGCCAGGTCTCTTACTAACCCTGCCTGCCCTTTTGGTCTCCTGGGCCCCCAAGGCTATGGTGTGCGCGTGTTAAGGACAGTGTGTGTGTGTGTGTGTGGGGGGGGGGGGGGGTTGTGTTATGTTGTGTGTGTGTATGTGTGTGTGTTGGGGGGGGGGTTGTGTTCTGTGTGTGGGGGTGGGTGGGTGGGTGCGTGGGGTGGGGTGGGGTGTGTGTGTGTGTGTGTGTGTGTGTGGTGTGTGTGTTGTGTTGTGTTGTGTTGTGGTGTGGTGTGGTGTGGTGTGGTGTGGTGTGGTGTTTGTGTTGTGTGTTTAGTGTGTATTGTGTGTGTGTGTTGTTTTTTTAAATTCTTATATATCGAGGATAATGGAATAAGCACTCATGTGATTTTTTATATCCAGTCCCCGTGTGTATGCAGTTTTCTAAATCTTATCTGTTCCCACCGGCACACAATGGCCTATTCTTACGAAAAGCGGACGTGTGTGCAAGATGTTCTGTGTGCGTTCGCACACGTGGCCTCGGTTTTAAGTCTCATCCGAAGGACTTTTTGGGAGAGTGGAGTCAGCACTGATGTTAACTCCAGGAGAAAAATCTCCTCGAACGGGAATCGAACCCAGGTCGTCAAATTGCGAGCGCAATGTTCTGACCACCAGGTCATCCCTGTGTGTGTGTGTGTGTGTGTGTGTGTGTGTGTGTGTGTGTGTGTGTGTGTGTGTGTGTGTGTGTGTTGTGTTTGTGTTGTGTTGTGTTGTGTTGTGCTGTGTTGTGTTGTGCTGTGGTGTGTTGTTGTTTTTGTGTTTGTGTTGTGTGTTTAGTGTGTGTGTGTGTGTGTGTGTGTGTGTGTGTGTGTGTGTGTGTGTGTGTGTGTGTTGTTGTTATTGTTGTTGTTTTGTGTGGGTGTGTGTGTGTTGTTGTTGTTTTGTGTGTGTGTATGTGTATGTGCGAGCGTATGTGCGTGCGTGTTAGAAAGAAAACACAGAGGCGGTTTAAGAAAACTACACAAATAATTATTTTTTTAAAAACGGAAGGAAGCCAAGATGGAATAACAGTAAACGAAATACAAGAAGAGAGAGAGAGAGAGAGAGAGAGAGAGAAGAGAGAGAGAGAGAGAGAGAGAGAGAGAGAGAGAGAGAGAGAGAGAGAGAGAGAGAGAGGAGAGAGAGAGAGGAGGGAGAGAGGGAGGGAGGGAGGAACAGACAGACAGAGATAGAGAAAATGAGAGAGGGAGAGACAGGGACAGAGACAGAGACAGACAAAGAGATGTCAAATCCTCTCATTTTGCCTTTTGTTTGATAACCTTCAATCTGTAATGTTTATTACATGTGTTCTTTTGATTGTGATAAACATTTAATGTATCACTCAAAAACTGTTAATGAGATGTTACTCTTGCAAATGAAAAAAGAAAAATCGCGTAAAACATCACCCAAGACATTTGATATTCGTCAAGTCTCGCTAACATAGCATTATAGTTGGGTTTTTCCCCCTAGATAGATGGCTTGACGAAAAAAAAGTAAATCTATTGCTTACTCAATGTACCATCTGGAAAGAAGATTTTGACCCCGACTGACTCGATGGTCATTGGCTGCAAAACTAACATCAGTGGCTGCAAAGCACATGTGAGACAGCCAAGACTTCCCCTTGGCTGACAGCTGGCTGTCCACGGAGAGAAGACTCATTAGGAGCAGACAGGACAGAGCTGGGAGTGGACGGTGATGGTCAATCAACTCATAGACCCCTCCTCCCCCCTCCTGTCTATAATTATGGCGGCAGCAGCCAGCTAGCTTATCATATGGACACTCCAGCATGTCTGGTCATATTTTAGCATGCCAGACGTCGTCAAGTCGTTAATCCAAGTCAAGTGAAATCAAGGCAAGCCACACACACCACACACACACACACACACACACACACACACACGAACACGCACACGCACGCACGCACACACACACACACACACACGAACACTTACGCACGCACACACATATACATGCACACGCACGCACGCGCGCGCGCGCGCGCACACACACACACACCACACACACACACACATTATATATATTATTGTATATATACATGCGCGCAGGCAGATTCAAAGCGACTGTAAAGGTGTAGGTAGTATCTAAAAAAAAATTGCTCTGGGAGTACTTAGTCATGCATCAAATCTAAAACTTATCAAACCTACCCCTCGATGAAATATCCAGAACAGTTTTGGCACAAACGGGGGGATCGAACCACCACTCACCTCGTGCCTGGACTTTTCGCTTCCTAGGCAGGTGCTTTACTTCTAGACCACCGATCCACCTACCAGAATCATTTTCATGCATTTTGCACATAGGTCACGTCTAGAGGACATAAAACTCACATGGTACGCACAGCGTTTATACAATGCCAACACTTACCGACGAAATGTCTCCTTTTCTTGGACAAGAGATAACTATCTTTAGTTCTGAGCGAGTTGCCGCGGTATTGATTTCAGACTATCTAATTTATCTTCCGATAACTTTGCTTAAAGTAACAACTTTTTTTGAGTGTGAATTCTACGGGGACCTAAGAAAGGTTCAATACCATACTGACCTGATCTGACTTGTCATTGAAATGAATTGTCTGCTACATTGTTTATGGAGAAAACGTGAATGTTGATTTTTTGGGGGGTGCATCCTCGTGTCAGTTTTACTAGTAATGAACTAGATCTACTTGATAAAGCAGAGAGAGAGAGATGAGAGAGAGAGAGAGAGAGAGAGAGAGAGAGAGAGAGAGAGAGAGAGAGAGAGAGAGAGAAAGAGAGAGAGAGAGAGAGAGAGAGAGAGAGAGAGAGAGAGAGAGAGAGGAGAGAGAGAACTCGAACTCGAAAGGTTTATTCATGAAAAAAGGCCATTGGCCCATACATGAAGGGGGTTGCCGAATAACGATAACGATAATTGCTTTAAGCTGACACACGACGCTACTCCAAGCCATGGAAACCACAGCATTGATTAGTAATGTACATCGAGACACAAAACTCTTTACTGTCCAGATATGTTACGGCATACCAGCCTTTCTTTCGACCAGCCTTTGTCACACACCCACCCTTAGGTCTAGGCTAGCCAAGAAACCGCTGTAATAGTTCTCTAAGTGTCGCTAAGTCCCTTGAAGCACACGATAGGGTCTCCGTGTGTAGTGTGTTCTGGATTCGCTTCCCATTCCGCAAACTGGCGAGTTTGACACGTTCCTCTTTTAGCATGTTTTTCTCTTGCTGTTTGACAAACCAGTATACACATACAAGCTCAGTGTCTGGTTGGCATGCCTACTGGATCACAATGTTGTCTGATTCACACGTCACAATATCTTCAACGTCTGAATGATGTAGCACGGTTTTTCTAAAGTGTGTATTTCTTTGTCTGTCTCTTAGCCTTTTCTGTACGGATCTATCAGTTAGAGTAGCCACGTACTGTTTGACATTTCTTGTGTCGAATGCACCAACAATATTATCATCCTTCACCTCAGGCTGCAAAACACACATATCAGCACAGTCACTACAATCAGACATACAGGGAGGTTCTAAATCAACCGATGATGGCAACTTAACTGATGTTTTTGTGTTGATGTCCTGTGTGTGTGTTGTTGGTAGGTCTATTCCATGTGTATCTACACATGCTGTATTCCCCTGTTCTACTCCACTGTCAGGCAGACTCGAGGCACTGAGGACACAGTCACTTTCACACACAACACTTGCCTGCTTCTCTTTATGCTTTCGAGAACGCTCAACATCTCGTCGTCTTTCAGAAAACGATTTTTTCCTGTAGTACTGTGCTTGTGTGCTGCAATTCACTGTTGGATCCGCCATGTTGGTTGACACTGCTGTGTCCACTGGTTTCAGTCGCAAGACAAAAGCCACGCTGTCCCCTTCTCCTGCCACTTTCCGGCTGGAAACTGCATTGTCAGTCAGCAGGGCGCCTAAGGTCCTCTCCACAGCCGCTGGAAGTCCAGTAACTGGCATTTTTGACTGAATTTCTGGTTTTACTGCTGCTCACAGAAAATGTACGCCCTGTCCGCTTCACTTCTCGTGACCGCCCCCCAAGAGAGAGAGAGAGAGAGAGAGAGAGAGAGAGAGAGAGAGAGAGAGAGAGAGAGAGAGAGAGAGAGAGAGAGAAGAGAGAGAGACAGAATGATAGAAGATGCACGCATAAAAACACAACTTCATTAATTCTCTTTCTGCGTTTTGTGAGTTATAAGAACGTAAAATCTAATAATTAATATTGCTCTTCAAAAAATCCACTACCACCACCACCAACAAAAAGATATCTGGTTTTACATGCGTACACACGATCTCAATTAGCTTGAAAGCGTCGGGAAAAAAATGTCAGGATGATAAAAAAAACAACCCAAAACAACAAACAAACAAATAAGGCAAAAAACCCCGATGAAAACAGTCTTGTGTCAACAGCGTGGACAGAAAAAAACAACAACAACAAACTATCAGTGTGGACAAGAGACGACCATGATGAAGACATGATTGTCCAGGGAACAGGAAGGGATGTGTCTGGGGTGGGGTGGGGGTGGGGGTGGAGGAGGGACTGTATGCATGAGGGATGGGGTGGGTGGGTGGCTGGGTGGGTGGAGAGAGAGGCCTTCTTCCTCTGTCTGCTCCTGCTCTGTTATTCAGTGTCAATAACATTTCCCACTCTCCTGTTTCGGCTCTTTTAGGTTCTGGTTTTATCTTCTGTGTCTCTCTCTGTCTGTCTGTTTGTTTATCTCTGTGTCTGTCTGTCTGTCTCTCTTTCTAGCTCTGTATGTCTGAAGTCGGTCGGATGCGCTGGGGGCTGACTTGTCAGGCGCTTTAACGGCGGTGCAACGTATTTTCGCTCATACGACAGACAACAGTAATTGCTGTCTCGGTGTGCGATGACGAGGAAGAAGAAGAAAAAAAACAAACAAACTTACTTTTGCTGGCGCTGCGACTCTTGTTCTTATCTGTTCATGTCTCTGTTTTCTTACAGGCGTGTGTTTTCTTTCTTTCTTTCTTTCTTTCTTTCTTATGTGCTCACTATTATTGATTGCAGTATATATAACCACTACAGCCAGCAGCACTTGCCTCTTGTTACCAAACGTAGATATCAGGCCGTATTGCAGACTAAAATGACTGGTCTGTGAGGAAATTCACCGCTGCTGCTACATTGACGGGCTGTCTCTTCTGCTGATGGATGCATGCAGGTCTATTACGGTAATCAGTGATGACAGAACTGAATACAGGCCATTTGCCTGTGATCACTGTCTGATAATGAACGACAGAGAGAGAGAGAGAGAGAGAGAGAGAGAGGGAGGGAGGGGAGAGGAGAGAGAGAGAGAGAGAGAGAGAGAGAGAGAGAGGAGAGAGAGAGAGAGAGAGAGAGAGAGAGAGACAGACAGACAGACATACAGACAGAGACAGAGACAGACAGACAGACAGACAGACAGACAGACAGAGAGACAGACAGACAGACAGACAGAAACAAAGAGAGAGAGAGAGACAGGGGGTAGTGTTGGAAAGGAGAGAGAGAGGGAGGGAAGAGAGAGAGGGGGGAGACAGAATGGAAGGAGAGAGGGAGGGAAGAAAGATAGAGAAAGAGAGGGGGGAGATAGAAGGGAGGGAGAGAGGGAGGGAAGAGAGAGAGGGAGGGGGGGAGAAAGACAGAGAAAGGGGGGAGGGAGGAAGGGGAGAGAGAACGGGAGGAAGGGTGAGAGAGAAATGGAGGGAGCGGTTGAGAGAAAGACAGGGAGAGAAGGGAAGAGAATGGGAGATAAGTGTATTTCAGGCTTCACTGGGCAGTGATGTCTGCAGTCCTCTCTCAAAGTCACATGATAAATAACACCACATTTTGAACTTAGTCTCGGTATATTTCCTTTCTGTCACTTAATAAGCAACACCAAATTTCAAACTTTGTCTCGGTATATTTCATTTCTGTCACTTAATAAATACCACCAAATTTCAGGCTTCAATCTAGTTATAGTACATTGATTTCTGATGCCGTTATCTGTATGATCAACTTCACCTTTGTTCCAATAGTTGCTTTAATGATGTACTAGGTTCATGTTTTGTACATATGGGTTTTTTTATGTCATATTCAAAACATATTTAATTAGTAACTTTGCATCAATGCACTCTGTCATTTGATTATGTGTGTGCGTGCGTGCGTGTGTGTGTGTGTGTGTGGTGTGGTTGTGGTGCGGTGGTGTGTGTGTGTGTGTGTGTGTGTGAGAGAGAGAGAGAGAGAGAGAGAGAGGAGAGAAGAGTATGTGTGTGAGAGTGTATGTGCATATATATGTGCATGTGCGTGCGTGTGTGCATGCACTAGTATATGCGCGTGGGTATAAGTGTGCAGATTTAAATACCACACAAAACTACATCCACGAGGGGAAAAAAAACACTACGATAGAGAAACAAACAAAGCCTGAAACCTGTATCAACACTCTGCCCTCGTGTTAGAATGAAGAAAGACATCGATTTCGGAACATTGGAAGAAGAGGGGATATATAGGGGGGAGAGGGGAGTAGAGTAGACTGTGCAGCTCTGACCAATACAAAGGCGTGAGTGAGCGGACACAGTTCTGATCTGCTGACCAGCGAAAGAAAACAGATGGGCAGACACAGCATGGAAGAAAGAGCGAGAAACTGAGAAAGGGAGACACTGTAAGACACATGGGAAGATGGACTGATAGAGAGACACTATGAAACACAGAGAAACAGGGATTGATAATGAGAGACACTATCAGACACATGGAAAGATGTACCGATAAAGAAAGATATAGTAGGACACGTGGAAAGATGGACTAATTATGAGAGACACTTTAAGACACAGGGGAACATGGACTGATAGAGAGAGACACTATAAGACACAGGGAAACATGGACTGATAGAGAGAGACACTATAAGACACAGGGAAACATGGACTGATAGAGAGAGACACTATAAGACACAGGGAAACATGGACTGATATAGATATAGGGAGACACTATGAGACACATGGAAAGATGGACCGATAAAGGAAGACACTGTAAAACATAGGGAAAGATGGACCGATAAAGACAGACACTGTAAGACACATGGGAAAATGGACTGATAAAGGGATACACTGTAAGACACAGGGAAACATGGACTGATAGAGAGAGACACTATAAGACACATGGAAAGATGGACTGAATAAGGGAGACACAAAAAAACACATGGAAACATGGACTGATATAGGGAGACACTGTAAGACACAGGGAAACATGGACTGATAAAGGGAGACACTATAAGACACAGGGAAACATGGACTGATAGAGGGAGACACTATAAGACACAGGGAAACATGGACTGATAAAGGGAGACACTATAAGACAGGGAAACATGGACTGATAAAGGGAGACACTATAAGACACAGGGAAACATGGACTGATATAGGGAGACACTGTAAGACACAGGGAAACATGGACTGTCAAGTCAAAGTCAAGTCAAGTCAAGTCAAAAACACTTTAATCATCCCTGAAGGGCAATTACAATACTGACAGGCATATTGATACAAATCATAATCAAACACATGAAGGAGCTACATTTCTTATTTGTTCAAACATTATATAACTTCAAATAAAATGTCACAAACACTCACACTCTACGCGGGCGCGCTTGCACACACGCAAACACACGCATACACACACACCAATGTTTAGATACAATGTTCTTAAAAACCATTGACTAGAAAAGACATATAATCACCATTATTTACACATTATACCACGCGTTCACACCCGCACATATACATGCATGCACGCACACGCACACACACACACACACACACGCTCCCCCCCTCCCCATGCAATCCACACCCACCCGCCCCCACATTCACACATACACACACGCTCCACCCCCCCTATCCATACACACCATACACCCCCCCCCCCCCCGTCCCCCCCCCCCACGCACATAATTGGTAGAAAGACATGTGAATTTACAAGCAATTCACAAAAAAAATCAATAAAGGACTGATATAGGGACACACTATAGACACATGGAAATATGGACTGATATAGAGAGACACTGACAACTGTATTTTTTTTTTATACCACTTTATGTCACAGCAGATTTCTCTGCGTGAAATTCGGGCTGCTCTCCCCCGGGGAGAGCGCGTCGCCACAAGTGCAGCGCCTACCCATTATTTTTTTCCACCTCAGGGATGGTGTCTAAACACGACACCTGTGTGCATGCTGGGTTTTATTTTTTTAATTGTAGAACACAACTTGATAAGGGAAAGTGGCCAGGGGAAGGAACGAAGAACAAAGAGGGAGGGGGAGGGGGGAAGACAGGAGAAGGTGGGGGAGAGCAAGGAAAAGGCAGTGTGAAAGAAGTGACGTCTATTCAGAGCCAGTCAACAGGGAAACTGATCTTCTGCAAAGAAAAGAAAAACAAAAAACAAAAAAAACCACGGTCCTCATGACGTCACTACCGGAAATGACGCTGTCACGGTTCTGTTATTACTTTCTGACTCAATAACAGGGCCCGGGCTATGTGCGTGCTTGCAGGCAAAGCATTTAAAGGGGCAGGGATTCGTAGCCAGGCCAGGGAAAACAACAACAAGCAACCACATAGTCATGTGTATGGTCAGGCCAGTCTGCCCATTGCACACACGCAAGCATGCGCGCGCGCACATACACACGTGAATGCATGCACGCACACACACACATGAACACACATACACACATGAAAACACACACACACACACACACACACACACACACACACACACATCCAAAGGGAGAGAGAGAGAGACAGACCGACATAGACAGAGAGACAGATGGAGAGAGCCAGAGACAGAAAGAGACAGACATCCAGAAACATAGATAGACAAACACACACAGACAGACAGACAGACAGACAGACTGACTGACTGACAGACAGAAGAAGCGTCAAGAGCAATTTTTTTGTAGATAGATAAAAATTTGAAATATAGCGTCATCTCAGAGAGAGAGAGAGAGAGAGAGAGAGAGAGAGAGAGAGACAGAGACAGAGACAGAGACAGAGACAGAGACAGACAGGCAGACACACAGGCAGGCAGACACACAGGCAGGCAGACAGACAGACAGGAAGACAGAAAGACAGACAGGGACAGATGCATGGTCGTTACAGATAGGACTAGACAGACAAAGCAGACAGAAAGACAGGCACACAGACCGACAGAGGGAAGGCAATAAATAAACATAAGAGTGAAATGTGTCAATATTTGTGCCCGCAATTCACTGTCAGGAGAAACGTCTAGAACAAAATTAATTTGTCCAGCAATTCCTATCGATGTCACTGACACAGGGTTGAAGAAAATCACAAATGACTCATCATCATTTGAAAAAAAAAAAAGTCTTTGTATTAACGTTGATAGGAGTGGCCAGTTCGATCACATCTGTGGATTGTATTTCACCCCACTCACTCTCATCATGTGGTGTTGTGTGGGTGGGGGGGGGGGGGGGGGGGGGGGGCGCTTGCGTGTGTGAGTACGTTCGAATTTGCTAGGACCACAGATTGTTATTGATTGCTTGCGTGATGTATAGGTCGAATGCAAGCGCTTTGATTTGTTTTTACAAGATATAGCGCTATATAAGTTCCATGTATTATTATATTATTATTATTATTATTATTATTATTATTATTATTATTATTTATCATTCAAAACCGCTTCTCTCTGTTCTTCATTTCATTGGTTCATTCCTTCATTCGGTCTCCCGATGTCGGAATGCTGCTACCTCCATGGTGGGGAAAAAGGGTCACATACTCAAAATACCACCATTGATGGACCTTGCAGCTCTAGCCGAGGAACGAACAAAAAAAACCCACCTATTCATTCATTCATTCATTCATTTATTCATTCATTCATACATTCGTTTCTTTATAATCTTATTGTTCTTTTCTCCTTCCATCCTCTTTCTTTCATTCGTTTTCTTCCTATCCTTGTTTTCCTTCTCCTCGTCTCCCTTTTTCTTCATAATCCTCTTCTTTTTCGTTGTTTTGTTTCTTCTCTTTTTTTTCTTAGCTGGAGTTAAGGATAAACATAAGCATGAGTATAAAAGCATCACATGTTGTAAAAGTACAGAAACGTAAAAGACTGAATCCCTGTCAAATAACTATACTCTTTCTGTCACTAACAGTTTCCTATCAGAAAAAAAAAATCAAAATTGCTTGTTTTTGTTTAATTTTCAGCTCCTGTTTGCGTTCATATTCTTTCTGTGTTTGTATCACTTGCTGTGTACATTTTCTGTCTGTTTTCCACTTTGTCTGCTTGCCTGTCCGTCTGTCTGTCTACTTGTCTGTCTGCTTGCCTGTCTGTCTCTCTGTCTCTCTGCCTGTCTGTCTGTCTGTCTGTCTGCTCCTCTAGCCTTTCCCTCAACATGTACACCATTCGAAATGCATGTGCGTGGGAGCACGAAGCTCCATCAGTCAGTATGATTTATCAGCAGTGTCCGGCTTTTTCTTCTCTGAACGCTCACACAGCAACTAGCGTTTTCTGTCATAGGAGCAAAACTGCGTAGCACTGCCGTTAAGCGCCCGACAAGTCTGGCCCTGCACATCCGACCATGGGAGAAAACTGTTATTTTTTTTAAGTCTTTCTGGAAGAAAAGACAGGACAATGGACTAAGAAGGCAGAGGATAGACGAGAATGGTGGGGGGGGGGGGGGGGGTAAGAAAAATAAACAAGGCAGAGACAAAGAGAGGAATAGAAAAGAGTGAATACTTAACTGAGCCTGGTCTGTGTTTGAGACATGCATGATCAGTAGATGAGAAGAAAACAAGTAGAACTATGTCCGAAAAGAAATACATTTTCCATTTCACTCATCAATATTCCTGATTTTTTCAACAGTTTAGATTGTCCGGGGGGAATGCATTTCAATTTTTTTTGTTCTTCAGCTGGAGCTCCAGCGTCCACCAATGATGAGATTATGCGGCCGTTTTTACCCACCATGAAGGTAACCGCATTCCGACTTCGGGGATGCTTGCTAAGTATGTTCATGTTTCCGTAACCCACCGGGTGATAACACGAATGACGGGATCTTCCACGTTCATAAATTATTTGATCTTCAAATGTGTATAATATATTACTATGGGGATTAAGGCAATGGCATGTCTGCACTTGATGTTGACCTGGGAGGTCGTAAAAATCCCCATCCTGTAATCATCAGATGCCGCTGAGACTCGAATGTACTTCATTGACCCATAGGACTGAAGTCAAACAGTCTTAACCACTCTGCTATAGTGTCCATCCTTGCTTTTCACATGACTGCAGTCTCTTGAAAGCTGAACACAGTAAAATCCCAACAGAGTTTTATTTAACTGGTGGAGTTAACGATCAACACATCGCCTGTCAGTATCTTCAATAATGAAATTCTTCTCAACACGTAGACGTAGGGGTTAGCTAGCAGCATGTACAGACTGGATGGTCTTTGGTTCGAGTCCCAAAAGGGTTAAAGGGATTATTTTTATACTCCAGATAACTCTTACCCAGAGTAGACTGAGTTTGCTTTGGGATCATTAGGAAGACTGGGACCACACAGTCGAGCTTCATCAACTTTACGGATGCAATTTTGAGAGTGTTTGTCAAATGACCTGACAAACACTGCAGGTTTCTGTATTTCTCGGGGCCGGTTGATCCCGGGACATTATGATAGAAAGCGTAGAGCACAACCCTGTCAAGTCATCTCAGAGGACATGCACTTTCATAACAGCATCATTGCGTCATCCTCATCATCATCAATCATCATGCAGTAGAGGAAAACTGTCTCTGAATCGGTAGCCCCGGTTGGTCTGGTCTCGTGGAGACCAGTTTCGGTTGTCTCACTCCTATCTGCCTGGCTGTGCCACTGAGGTGATATTGTCGTTAGTAGTGGGCTTAGTAGGTTTATCATTATTTGTTTATTTATTATTCTTTTATATCGAGGATAAAGGAACAAGCACTCTTGTGCTTTTTTTTTTACATCCAGTCCCCGTGTGTATGCAGTTTTGTAAATGTCATCTGTTCCCACCGGCAGACGATGGCCCACTCTTACGAAAAGCGGAACAGGATTTAACGTGTACGCAAGATGTTCTGCGTGCGTTCGCACATGGGGCCTCGGTTTAAAGTCTCATCCGAAGGACTGGGAGGTGTCTTGTGTATGTTAGCTCACTGCCGGCACCACTGAACACCACCAAAGTGACCATCAGCAGTGCAGGCCCCTCTGGCTGGTGGCCCCATGGCGGCCTGACATTGATGGGCAACCTGCAGACTTCCGAACCAGATGATGAGACATAACAAATCTGGGTATGGCTGGTGCGGAGAGATTTAAATGAATTGCGTGAAAACAGCACAGCAGGACAATAGTGTCACAGAGGATGAGGCAGCAAAGAAACCCCAAACAACAACAAAAAAGGTAATCGGAATTATTCCCCATACTGTTTTACAAGGTTATTCAAAATCTAAAGAACATGCACAGGTGATAACAGTAAAACAGCAAACACTCAGATCTCTAGCCAAAAAGAATGTTCCATTCAAGCAAGGTTCAAAACCAACACCTTCTAATACCTTCAACTATCTAACACCGTCCATCTAAAAAAAAAAATGACACAAAACTTAAATCATTTCATTCCTTGAGGGTGATAAACCAGGCTGGGCTGAGGACGCCAGCCATTTCAGTTAATTCATCATCCCTCGATTACACCCCCCCCCCCCGTAAAATGGATAATAAACATTTCAAATTACAAAAAATAGACATAAAAAATGCCACATGGGCAAATACCACTGCAGAATGGACATCCTGTGCTCATCCCAATGTCTTACTATCACTGCCTGGTCGACAAAACAAAAAACAAACAAGTAAAAAAAAATGTCATATAATGAAAACAGAATATCGTATGAAAGTTTTGCTTGAAAAAAGGCAGGAGTGTGGACTGGGAAGGCAAAAAAAAAAAGCAACAGAAATGATAGAAAGGTAAAGAGAAAGACAGAAACAAAGAGAGAGATAGAAAAGTGGAAATTTCTTGCATACAATTTTTAGAAGGTGGAGATGCTATTTAAACACAGAGAGAGCCTGGCATCACCACGGGGGAATTATATATATATATATATATATATATATATATATATATATATATATATATATATATATATACATATTCTTCTCCTTCTCGTTGTTTTAACGTCTATTCACTACAAGGTGATTTAAACAGTGGTACATTCACATTAAAAATGTACTGAAAAAGGGGATGAGGGGAAAGGTGAAAGGATGAAGAATGTAATGGATGATAAGTTTAAAAAATTTCATTTGTATATATATATATATATATATATATATATATATATATATATATATATATATATATATATATATATTATATATATATATATATATATGCTTTACGTTTGACAGACAACTGTTTTACAGGCAAAGACAGACACACTAGGCAGGGTACAATACTAGTCTTTAGTAACCGGTCACGCACTGAGTGAACAAAACAGGGGGAGTGGGGGTGAAGAGACAGAACGTGAGAAAAGAGGGGATAGCGTGGGGAGGGGAGGGGGGAGGGCAAACTGTCAAGGGGGGACTTGTGGAGGCTGTAATCTCATCAAGCCTGTCAGCTTGCACCGTGGTGGAGCAACAACAAATCTACTTACGCACTGATAGCACAGGGTTCTCCCTCAGGTCTCCTCTCTCTCTGTGTCTCTCTCCTCTGTCTCTGTCTGCTTGTCTGTCTGTTTGTCTGTATGTCTCCCTCTTTCTCCCCCTCTCTCCCTCTCCCCCCTCTCTCTCCCTCTCCCCTCTCATCTCCCCTCTCTCCTCTCTCTCCACCCTCCTCTCCCTCTCTCCACCCTCTCTCTCTCTCTCCACCCTCTCTCTCTCTCCCCCTCTCTCTCTCCTCCCTCTCTCTCTCACCTCTCTCTCCGGCACGTGCTTAATACCCGCCCGAATCACACAGAATCATATACACAACAGAAGAAAGAAAATATAATAATAATGATGATTTTTAAAAATCTACGACATTAAAATCAAAAATATATTGTCTTGTAACAACACTTCCATCACGCAGCATTCATTCATTCACTACAAGCAGACGCCTTCAACCACACGATAAAAACTGGCTCCCCCCCCCCAGCACACACACACACACACACACACAATCCCCCCCCCCCCCCCCCCCGAGCGCGCGCGCACACACACACACACACACACACACACACACACACACACAAACATACACACACACACTCAATCATTCACTCACTCACTCACACAGAACATCTTGCGCACACGTTAAATCCTGTTGCACTTTTCGTAAGAGTAGGCCATTGTGTGCTTGAGGGAACAGATGACAAGATTTACAAAACTGCACACGCACGGGGCCTGAATGTAAAAAAGCATATGAGTGCTTATTTCATTATCCTCGATACAAAAAAATAAATAAATAAAATAAATAAATAAATAAATAAATAAATAAATAAAGCACACTCACACACACGCACGCGCGCACACACACACACACGCGCGCGCGCGCGCGCGCGCGCGCGTGTACACACACTACTCCCTGCATATGGTAGGAGATCACAAGACCTTGCTAATGATCTTAAGTCGGCTTTTAAGCATACGGTCGAAGTAAGTGCAAGAATCTAGTGAATAGCTCTGCAGTGCCAAACCCTATAGGACTTCACACCCCCTCCCTCCCTCTCCCAAAAAGTCATGGGTAAAGAGGGAGGCAGACGCTGCATTGTTGCCTCGGTTGACTCAGACGAGGCCAGACGTCCCACGCACTGTTTATCATCATCCCTTCTTGGCCACCCCCCCCCCCCTACTGCCCACGCACATCTCTCTCTCTCTCTCTCTCTCTCTCTCCCTCCCTCTCTCTCTCTCTCTAATGTACCATTACCAGATCTGCTCAGAGTAGCAAATGATGAGTACATGCATGGTTTGTCCAGATATATCTTTCATTCTATTAACAAAAGGAAAACAATGTTGTCTCAGGCAGTTTATTGAATTACTGTTATTTTTATATGTATTCAATATACATGAATTTTCCCAAACACAATAGTCTTTATGTGATTAGGTTATGGTTGATTTGAGATTTGTAATCAGGAAAAAGAGTAAATGTGTGTTTTTCTCTTCTTTTTTTCATTAGTGATAAATCATGTCTTATTTGTGCATTTGCTTCATAAATGATATGGAAGAACGTATTGGCACACCCCAAGCCCAGCCGATGTATTGTGGTCCAAGGCCAATGTACATTAAATCATTTCAGTGTTCAGTGTTCAGTGTTCTCTCTCTCTCTCTCTCTCTCTCTCTCTCTCTCTCTCTCCCTCCCTCTCTCTCTCTCTCTCTCTCTCTCTCTCTCTCTCTCTCTCTCTCTCTCTCCCTCCCTCCCTCTCTCTCTCTCTTTTTCTCCGTCTGTCTCTATCTGTCTCTGTCTGTCTGTCTGTCTATCTCTCTCTGTTTCTCTTTCCCTCTGTTTCTGTCTGTCTGTCTGTCTGTCTGTCTGTCTGTCTCTCTCTCTCTCTCTAAGCTACTTTGCTAGAGCCGCCGACTAGACTGTCTGCTGCCTCCGTGCCGACGCCCAAA
>CM060325.1:28278062-28285562 GCA_030674155.1 Stramonita haemastoma
GGTCCATTCTCCTGCTATTTTTTCTCCAAAAGACTTAAAAGATAGCAATTCTCTCCCACGCCGAAGTCGGATGTGCTGGGCCTGACTTGTCAGGCGCTCTATGACAGAGCAACACATTTTCGCTCATATGGCAGACAACACTAGTTGGTGTCTGAATGCTGGATGAAGTTCCAAGGACTATTTTTGGTCTGATTATTTTGACGTCACTCACAATGACTGATGCTATACCAGAAACAATACTTCTTCACAGTTATAGAAAAGTGAAGAAAAAAAATTCAAACATAGAACAACAACAAAGCAATGTATTTAGATTAGTTCTCTCAATCGCTGATTCGCTTTAAAGACGTTTTCGGGTGGAGGAAGTGAACTAACCAACTCACCAAAATGTATTAAGCAAAAAAAAAAAAGAGGAAACAGCCGGCGGAGACAATCATTGACATCACAAGGTTTTCCCTGTGAGCGGAGTGTGTGGGGAGGAGGAGGAGGGGGAGGGGGGGGGGGCGAGCTGTCACTAACGATGCCCAGGAAAATGTGTTTAAAGTTCCCAAGACAGCAAGCAGACGTCTGCCCCACAGGCTCTGGCCTGTCCATCACTCCCGCCCCCCACGACCTCCCCCCCCCCCCCGCCCCCCATCTCAGCCACAGATTTCTTCCTGGTATATAGCTGTGTCACAAACGGGGAGGAGGGAACAACTAGGGGGGGGGGGGGGGAGGTAGGGGGCTGGATTCCTTCGGCTGAAATCGTCTCCCCTGAGGCTCACCTGAAGAAAACGTGGAATGCAAAGTTTTAATTAGACTCTTTTCTTCTTTTTTATTTCTTCTTTTTTTTCCTGGCGTGTACATATGTGTGCGTGCGTGTGGTGGTGGTGGTGGTGGTGGTGGTGGTGTGTGTGTGTGGTGTATATGTATATGTGTGGGTGTGGTGTATATATGTAAGGTGTGTGTGTTGTGTGTGTGTGTGTGTGTGTATGCGGGCGTGCATGGCCAAATTCCTTTAAGGTCTTTTCACAAATTGTGATATTAGGAATGAGAGAGAGAGAGAGAGAGAGTGAGAGAGAGAGAGAGAGAGAGAGAGAGAGAGAGAGAGAGAGAGAGAGAGAGAGAGAGAGAGAGAGACAGAAAAAAGACAGAGGGCGAAGGGTGTGTTAATGTCAGGGGAGGAGGGTTGTAGTCGGTAATGTATGGAAGATGGAATATCAGGTGGTCAATAGGGCCTACATGTGGATTGACGAAAAGCTTTAACGTTTCTTACCTATTAAACTACAATAAACAAAAAGGAAAGTGCAGTTCTAACAATTCCTAACAAAAACAGCAATTTCAACGAAAAAATGTAAAGTAATTTCACATGAGAAAAAAAATGTAAGTAGCATCACCCCCAACCCCCCCCCCCCCCCAAAAAAAAAAAAAAGAACCAAGGGGCGTGTATGTTGTGTGTGTGCTTGCGCGCGCGCGCGCGCGCGTGTGTGTGTGTACGTACGTACGTACGTGTGTGTGTGCGTGCGTACTTACAACGCACACTTTCAAGCAACAGAAATTTATGCTGTCGTATTACGCCAGACTGACGAGACATTATACAGA
This sequence comes from Stramonita haemastoma, assembly GCA_030674155.1. NCBI lineage: Eukaryota > Metazoa > Mollusca > Gastropoda > Neogastropoda > Muricidae > Stramonita > Stramonita haemastoma. Next base: position 28,279,641 of record CM060325.1, read on the forward strand.
CAAGTGTTTGCCCAACTGTCTTCCTCTTCGTCGAACACTCAGACAGCAACTACTGTTGTCTGTCACGATAGGAGCGAAAATGCGTTGCGCCGCCGTTAAGCGCCTGACAAGTCAAGCCCAGCACATCCGATTTTGGCGTGGGAAAGATTGCTATCTGATCTTTTTAAGTCATTTGTGATTAAGGGTGCATTTTTGTCTATTCTGACATATGTTCTTGTTGTTTTTTTCTGACTGAAATGTGTTTTCTTTGTTGTCCGTTTTGACCAGAGTTGTCTTTTGTGATCACAGTGTGCTGTGTACTGCAGACATTCTGCCTCCGTCTACATCCTCCTCTCTCTCTCTCTCTCTCTCTCTCTCTCTCTCTCTCTCTCTCTCTCTCTCCTCTCTCTCTCTCTCTCTCTCTCTCTCTCTCTCTCTCTCTCTCTCTCTCTCTCTCTCTCTCTCGCTCGCTCACTCGCGTGTGTGCGGGGGCATGGGCAAGCATGCAGGCACACGCGAGTGTATATTTACATGTGCATACGAAAGTGATATATTTTGCCCTCTGAATGATCAAGCCTCAGCCCAGAGAGAGACAGAGAGAGAGACAGAGAGATACAGATACAGAGATCCTGGCATGACCCTGCCAAACCGCTAGTGTTCTGAACAAACACAGACACCAAACACTTGCTGTTTCTGTTGTCTTCCTCTTCACTTCCTTCTCCCACTGCCCAAGCTGTCGCTTCCCATGTCTTTTTTTAGCACCTGTTCACGCTTACCAAACCACAGTCACCCCACCCACCCCATTCCTTCTACTTCTGTGAGTATGTGTGTGGAGGGCTAGGGGGAGAGGAGATGGGCGCCGCCCTCAATATGCTGGTCCCTGGAGAAGCTGAGGTCTCCTACACTTTGCTCTCCCACGACCACATTAGGTTAAGAAAACACCTTTACCACCTTTTTATATTCATAGTACGTTTTTTTTCTTTGAGCTTGCTTACTTCAGAGCAAAAAACAACAACAAAAGGTTAAAAAAAATACACATAGTCTACATACATACATACATACATACATACATACATACATACATACATACATACATACATACATACATACATACATACATATATATATATATATATATGTATATTACATACATACATACATACATACATACATACATACATACATACATACATACATACATACATACATACATACATACATACAGGCAGGCAGGCAGGCAGGCAGGCAGGCAGGCAGGCATACATGCATACATACATACATACATGCAGGCAGGCAGGCAGGCAGGCAGGCAGGCAGGCATACATGCATACATACATACATACATGCATGCATGCATACATACATACATACATACATACATACATACATACATACATACATACATACATACATACATACATACATACATGCATACATAGGTAGGTAGGTATGTATCTATCTATCTATCTATCTATCTATCTATCTATCTATCTATCTATCTATCTATCTATCTATCTATCTATGAGAGAGACAGACAGAGGGGACAATCGTAGGCCACAGGATTAGTATTTCCTTCCTATGAGAACAAAAACACCTCTAGCTGTGGTGTTTCTCCTAAAGATACAAGGAATAGTTAAGCAAAACCACTGTCTGGAACTCTGACGAAGGCTCATCCAAGGGCCGAAACTCAACTGAAGTCAGGAAAATCAAATAGGCCTTAATGCAAAAGGATCTCCAATACTGTCACCATAAGGGTGGGGGTGTGGGGTGTTTTGGAATAGTTTGCTTTTTTGTTTTGTTGTGTTTTTTTTTCGGTTTTTTTTTTGTTGTTGTTGTTTTTTTTTTTTTGGGGGGGTGTTAATCTTTCGAAATTATTCTTTCAGTGATGGAGGAGTTGCACTTGTTTTCCTTCATTACTTTTGTCGTTAGTATATATACTTTTTCTTAGGAGGGTGGGGGATACAAACAAGATGATTCAAAGCGCTGAAACAACACTTTCAACAACTACCATACCCCCCCCAACACACACACACACACACACACACACACAACACACACACACAACGCCCCACACACACACCACACACACACACACACACACACACACACACACACACACACACACACACACACACACACACACACACACACACACACACACACACACACACACACACACACACACAGAAAGCGATCTTACCTCTCTTTTTCCGCACACACTTTGTCATGTCCACCCCCAACAAAATCAATGTCTACTCCAAGTTGTTTGTTTTGGGCCTCGTCCGTCCTGACAGCGTCGCTTCCAAGTCATTGACTGGGATCACCCCCAGCCCCAGAAAAAAATCTGTTGTTGTTAGGGTTGTTTTTTTTCTTCTCTCTCTCGTTGGCAAAGATACACAAGGTGTCGGCAGACAACTTGCCAGTTTCAGTTGGTGGGTCTTTTTTTTTTCTTCTTCTTCTCTGTCGTGGTCGTTGAGCGCTCAGACTTCAACTGTTGTTGTTGTTGTTGTTGTTGTATTTGTTGTTGTTGTTGTGTGGTGGTGGTGGTGGTGGTGGTGGTTGTGTGTGTGTGTGTGTGTGTGTGTGTGTGTGTGTGTGTTGTGAGAGAGAGAGAGAGAGAGAGAGAGAGAGAGAGAGAGAGAGAGAGAGAGAGAGAGAGAGAGAGAGAGAGAGAGAGAGACAGACAGACAGACAGACAGACAGACAGACAGACAGACAGACAGACAGAGACAGACAGACAGACAGACAGACAGACAGACAGACAGACAGACAGACGGACAGACAAAGACATAAAGACAGACAGTAAAGTCTAATTCTTTTATTTCGAGGATAATAAGCACTCGTGTGCTTTTCTACACCCAGTCCCCACCCTTATCAGGGATAAGATCAAGATAAAATTAAAAAAAACACCTGCAACTAAACAGCAACAATAAATCAAATACAAAACACAAGAGACAATGACCAATAGCAAACAACAAACAAGAAATAAGGACAGAAAGACTATAATGAAATAACAAAAAGAAATATACACACTCAGAGAACGAAAATAAGAAATAAACAATTAATGATGTTAATGATAAAAAGACGCTAATAAGTAAGTGGCAAACGGGGAAAACATAACGAGTTAAACAAGTGAAAACACCATTCCACCACCATCTATCAACAAAATAAGTCATATAAAACAAAACAGTTTGGTAAGGGGGAGGAAGAAATGAACCAAGATCCTCACTATGACGGAAAGAAGTACTACCAATAGCAAAATTAATTACATAAAACATAATTATCCAAGATTAAAAAAAAATTATAATGCATAACATTTATTTATAAATTGAGACATGTTTTATTCATATTTTGCTTTTTCTTTCTTAATAACTACCTGTATCGAATGTAATTGATTTTTTTAAACCTTTATCTGATGATCCTTTTGTGTAAGCAGAATGACTATGATCATGATAAGTATGTTATTATGGTTATGTGCGTGCTTTTTTGTGACTATAATCATAAAATTTACTAAGGTATTAGAGTATAATACATATATACATGTCCCAAACTATGTGCCTTACACTATGATAGCTCTCTCTCTCCCTCCCCCATCCCTCTCTCTCTCTCTCTCTCTCTCTCTCTCTCTCTCTCTCTCTCTCTCTCTCTCTCTCTGAGCGGATAGATTCCTCTTGTGTTACGCAAATGACTTTCCTTAAATTTTACGACATATATTTCAGAGAGAGAGAGAGAGAGAGAGAGAGAGAGAGAGAGAGAGAGAGAGAGAGAGAGAGAGAGAGAATCTATCTAAATATATTCAGAAAGAACAGTTTTCATTGTTTTTTCTTCTTTTTTTTCAAAAGATTCGTCTTGTTTCGGGCTTATATTTCTTTGTTTTGGTTTGTTTTTATATGTTTGTTTAAAAACAAACACACTAGAAACATAAACTGGAACACAATTCTATACATTGTCTTTGAAACTTTTCAGCTCTTTTTCAATCGGTGTGATACGGAAAACAAGCGAAAAAAAATCAATAAAGGGTAAAAGAAAAAAAGGGGAAGGGGGAGGGGGGGGGAGGGGAAGAAAAATGGCGTAAATTGAAAAAGAGAGTTACTGCTTCAAGTCCACAACGATTGTGACCAAGGTTACACTCCACATTTAGCCTCCGGTTCAAGTAGTATCTTCTAGAGAGGTCTAGTCAGAACATTTTTATTTTTGCTGATTTTCACAGACTTTTTTAAAATATTAAAAAAATCACTGTGTACTTGTTTCTGGAATTGTGGACATAGGAGCAATACCAGACAGTCATGAAAAAGTTAGGAATGATCATAAAGTGAGGATTGCTTGTGTTCCTACAATGTTGACCCCACGTATGCGAGGAGTGGTAGTAGTAGTAGACACCCATCAGTCTCGGAAGACTATGGAGTTGCACTCTAGTCTTTAGAGCGCAAACCTGGGTAAGTAAGTATGGAGGGCAAGCTGTTGAGGAGTGGTAAGGAAGCTAGCAAATGGCAAAGGAGTGAGGGGTGCTACAGTGTTTGCTACATTTTTAAAATTCAGACTTAACCTTATTTGTGCAAAATCACACGTGTTTTAAGCTAGAGGTTAGTCATTCCAAAAAAGTGTCTTTTCATTTCTGTGAATGCCTTAGTGTGTGCGGTATGAACACAAGAACGATGTAGAAAACCAGGAGGAAAAAGTGACAACATTGGAAGGTGGTGTGTAGCCCAGCTGTGTAAGCCAGATTTCACTTTGTCTTCCTAACTCATCTTCTTCCTTAAGGTTACACACCACGTTATTTTCCCCACCTTTTCCTCTGTTTTCTTATATTACTCTTGCATTCGTACCGTACATACTAAGGCATCCATAGAACTAAAAAAAAACACCCCAAAACCCAAACCGAACATTTCTTGTGAAAGATTAGCCTCTGACTCAAGACGCATGTAATTTTACACAAATTTGGTAGGTTTGAATTTTTTTCAGTAGACGACACTGTACACACGTCAGTCCATTGTCGTCTGCTAGCTTCCTGACTACACCATGCATGTGTCGGGGTCAACACGATAGGAACAAAAGCAATCCTCATTTGATGACCATTTCCAGATTTTTTTGTGACTGCTTGGTTTTGCTTAATGTCCAAAGTCCCCCAAACCAAGTACACGTTGCATTTTTTTAATACTTTAAAAAAAATCTGTGAAAATCAGCAGATTAAAAAAAAAAGGACTAGCACTCTATAAAAACAAACTACTGCATGACCCGGAAGGTAAAGGTTGGAGTGTAGCCCAGGTCTCTGCTGCTTCTCTTACCTTCCGGTGGGCCTCCACCTGTCCACACACCCCCTCCCTCCCCTCCTCCCTGCCCCTCCTCTCCTCCTTCCCCCCCCCATCCATTTCCTCAACCCTCAACCCCCCCCCCCCCCCCTTTGCCTCAAACTCACCCAGCTCAGGCAGTCTTCCTGCCTTCCTTTTCTACCGGCAGCCGATCAATCATGGCATTGACGCATATGGCTTCTCCCTCGCCATCCGACTTTCTTTTTCTTTTTTTTTTTGTAGGCCATGGCACCCTCTAAGCCTCAGTTCATCTTTTCTGACAGTCTTGGAACAAAACCTGCTCCTGTCCTTTCCTGGTTGGCTCCCTGTCTGTCTGTGTGTCTGTCTGTTTGTCTGTCTGTCTGTCTGTCTGTCTGTTGGTTTGTCTGTCTGTCTGTCTTTAGAGACTTGCTTTCTTCAGATATACACAGACAACCACAGCCACTGCCACTGCTACACACAAAGTTGACAGCCTCTGTGTGCGCTTGCATATAATATTATGAATAAGGGACGCATCATTTTGTCCTTCTTGAAATCCCTTTTTCTCAGCTTACAGGCAAACATATACACACACAATGCGCGTGCACGCACACACACGGTGCGTACACACGTACACACACATACACACAGTGCGCAGGCACACGCTCGCGCGCGC
>CM060325.1:28292400-28294900 GCA_030674155.1 Stramonita haemastoma
GTTCGATTCCCAGCCTTCCCCTTTCTTCCCAGTTTGACAAAAAAAATCGAATGTCCAAGTTCTTCGGATGAGACTATAAACCGAGGCTCCGTGTACGAACGTACCCAGATTATATTGCGCACACGTTAAAGCCTGCTCTGCTTTTCGGAAGAGTGAGCCATTGTCTGTCGTTGGAACGGATGACAAAATCCAAATAAACGTATGTACACTGTTTTGTATTGAGACATTATCCCCGAAGTCGGAATGCGGCTACCTTTAGGGTGGGCAAAATCAGTCGCATACACAAAAATCTCAACGTTGGTGTACCTCAGAGCTTTACTCGAGGACCCCCCCCCCCCCCAAGGAAAAAGAAAACAAAACAAAACAAAACACCCCAAACAAACGAAAATCCCAGAAATATGAAGGAGTCTCAGCATTCATAACGTTCATAGACTATAGTAAGGCTTTTGACAGTGTCAGACCTCACCATATGTTTATCACAATGTCAGAAATGGGATTTCTAAAGCATCTGATCTCGCTCATGAAGTGCAACTTTGTATATAGATCAGATGGTAACAGTTCGCTGGAATGGCGAGCACTGTGAGTTCATTGGTAAAAAAAAAGGGAGTTCATCAGGGTGGCATATTATCCTTGCATATATATCAAAAATGACCAAGAGAAGGGAGGACACAGATGACATGGGCATTAATATAGGAGGCAAAAATATCCTTAACATCAGAGACGCTGATGATACAGCACTCATGGGTAATGATGTCACAGGCATAAGGAGAATTCTCTACAGAATCTATACAGAGGGCAACGCAGCTGGCCCTCAGTTAAATGCCCGAAAAGACCAAAGTGGCGCATGTTAATTGTACAGTCACCCTTAGGAATATCAAATTCACAGGAACACATCCGGAATACGTTCAAAATTTCAAATATTTAGGTTCTGTAAAAGAGAATAACGGCTACAAGACATCAAGGCTAGAGTGGGTATGGCCAAGCAAAAACTGTTCAGTTAAATGACATTTCGAAAGACAAAGGCATGCTAAGATATCTCAAAATTAGAATTGTCAAAACACTAATATGACCTGTATTGCTGTATAAGTCAAGCCTGGACACTACGAAAATTGGGGGAAAAAAAAGACAAAATAAACGCAGCCGAAAGTTGTTTCTACAGGCCACTTCTCATCATTAAAATTAATGGCCAGACAAGAGAACAAAGAAAAGCATTTTGGATGAACTCACAGTGCAAAGACAAATGTTAGTTGAAATTGATAAACACAAACTGAGATACTTTGGTCATGCGAACAGAAACACACAGACAAATCTGATGACGACAGTTCCCCAAAGTAAGGATGATGGTAGAAGAAAGGAGGCAAACCACCAACATCCTACATTACCAACATCACTAAGGTCAGTGGTCTGGGAGGGAGGGCTACGGGAGAACGTAGTCTAACTCAGTAGAGACAGAGAAAGATGGCGAGCCTTGGTGGCATTGTGTGGAGCTCCTACCGACGAAAGCTGCGATGGAGACAGTTGAGCTGAGTTGAAGTGGAATGCTCTTTTTTGATGATCTGACTGATATGAAAAACTGGCTTTTTGAAAGAATGAGCCTCCGGTACAGAAGAAACACAGATATCTAAAACGCAATCATGCTGTGTCCACTATTAGCTTCTATTCAATCATGCGGCGACGTCTTGTAGTTATTTCCTCTTTTTCTTTTTCAAATGACAGGCCTTTACTTTTCAGAGAGAGAGAGAGAGAGAGAGAGAGAGAGAGAGAGAGAGAGAGGAGAGAGAGAGAGAGCCTCGATTTCTTGTTTTTTTAAACAGATTTGGAGAAGCGATAGACAGACAGTGAAGGAACCACAGACATCATCACTCCCACAGTCTTGCTTGATCCTCTGAAGCATAGCCATGCTGCACGTTACGGGCCCCGCTACTGCTACACTGCATTATACTGCTACTGCTACACTGCATTATACTGCTACTGCTACACTGCATTATACTGCTACTGCTACACTGCATTATACTGCTACTGCTACACTGCATTACACTGCTACTGCTACACTGCATTACACTGCTACTGCTACACTGCAATTACACTGCTACTGCTACACTGCATTATACTGCTACTGCTACACTGCATTATACTGCTACTGCTACACTGCATTATACTGCTACTGCTACACTGCATTACACTGCTACTGCTACACTGCATTATACTGCTACTGCTACACTGCATTATACTGCTACTGCTACACTGCATTACACTGCTACTGCTACACTGCATTATACTGCTACTGCTACACTGCATTACACTGCTACTGCTACAACTGCATTACACTGCTACTGCTACACTGCATTATACTGCTACTGCTACACTGCATTACACTGCTGTGCCACGGTCTGTGTGTGACCAGTTCACAGACAACAACATCAACTTGTTTTCCTCAACAATCACACTCAGAGCAGAAACTTTGATTTTTTGATAAGATGACATCAACTGGTTTGGTGAG
>CM060325.1:28299900-28305479 GCA_030674155.1 Stramonita haemastoma
CTGCACACTGTACACATGACATAATACTTAAATTCAGCGTTCTTGCCCCGAAGTCGGAATACAGCTACCTTCATAGTGAGGAGGGGGGGGGGGGAGGAACCCGGTCACATACGCAAAAATCTCAATATAGGTAAACCTCGGAGCTCTATAGCTGAGGAAAGAAAAAATATTAGAAAGAATGATAACGTTCCATCATTGTCTCTCTTGACAGTGAAAATGATAACTGTTGTTCTTTGTTCATACCCGCGACTGCAGCGGCAAAGAACATAATCAATAAGTGCACGAGAACAGCGCCTTCTTCTCTTTCCTACCTTACCAGATTCAAATCGGTCCCTGCTTGCTGCTGCTGCTGCTGCTACAAACACTGATGCTAAGTTGCCGTGATCATGACTGTGTCGACTGAGTTAGGGAGTGAGTGAGTGACTGGGCTCTGATTGCTAGCGATGTCATTGCCCTGCCTGGTTTGAGTGTAGTGTAGTGTAGTGTAGTGTAGTGTAGTGTAGTGTAGTGTAGTGTAGTGTAGTGTAGTGTAGTGTAGTGTAAAGAGAGAGAGAGAGAGGGGAGAGAGAGAGAGAGAGAGAGAGAGAGAGAGAGAGAGAGAGAGAGAGAGAGAGAGAGAGAGAGAGAGAGAGAGAGAGAGAGAGAGAGAGAGAGAGAAAGTCAGACAGACAGAAAGACAAAGACAGACAGACAGACAGACAGACAGACAGACAGACATAGAGAGAGAGAGAGAGAGAGAGAGAGAGAGAGAGAGAGAGAGAGAGAGAGAGAGAGAGAGAGAGAGAGAGAAACAGAAACAGAAACAGAAACAGAAAAAGACAGACAGATAAAGACAGAAAGACAAAAAACAGGAGCGAGAGGGGGAGAGAGAAAGGGGAGGGTGAGAGAGAGAAACAGAAGGCAAGAGTGAGGAAGGGACAGAGAAGTTTGGGGGGGGGAGGGGGTTAAGAGTAGACATACATACTAATACAGTTTGAAAATACAAGTCATCAAATATCAGTGGTGTTACAAAACTAAACTGCCATTTAATCAAGACAGTATTACATTGTTCATAAGATGTATGTGACACACTTTTTCTAAAGACAGAGAGACGGCCAGTCTTAAGAAGGTTAAGGTTACGTATTTCATTCCGCAATGAATCCCTGAAATATGTGAGACTAGATTTAAATAGGTCAATTCTCGGAAGTGGCACCATGCTCTTATGGGCATAACGATTGAAATTTATTACGAATCTATTCTGAAGCAAGAGGGGGGGGGGGACCAAACCAGACGTGATTTTGAACATGAACACAACCCAGATAAGATGAGAGAGACAGAGAGAGAGACAGAGAGAGAGACACAGAGAGAGAGAGAGAGAGAGAGAGACAGACAGACAGACAGAGAGAGAAGAGGGGAGAGAGAGAGAGAGAGAGAGAGAGAGAGAGAGAGAGAGAGAGAGAGAGAGAGAGAGAGAGAGAGAGAGAGACAGAGAGACAGAGAGACAGAGAGACAGAGACAGACAGAGACAGACAGAGACAGACAGAGACAGAAGACAGAGACAGACAGACAGCAGAGGCAGAGAAAGATAGAGAGGGACAGATAGAGGGAGACAGATAGAGGGAGAGACAGAGAGAGAGACAGATAGAGAAACAGACAGATAAACACACAGACCGTAACCAAGTCTTGGATCTCTCTCTCTCTCTCTCTCTCTCTCTCTCTCTCTCTCTCTACTCTCTTCTCTCTCTCTCTCTCTCTCTCTCTCTCTCTCTCACACACACCACACTCACACACACACCACACACACACACACACACACACACACACACACACACACACACACACACAGCTACCTAAACCTACCTAAGCCAGACCATGTGTCAGACACACACTAGCATCTGGAATGGAAGTCAGATTCGCGCGGTCTTGTCTGACGGTTATATATGTCATCTCCCGATTTAGCAGCTGATTTCGTAATCCTGTCACTGTTGTGGGCCAGTGTCAAGTCCAGCTTACTTGGTTGATGGAGACGATACAACTCTCCGTCAGCCAGTGATGTGGTATACCATTCAATAAATACATTGTAACACAATGCAATACAATACAAACAATGCGATGCAATACAAATGCGATACAATACGTGATGCAATGCAATACAATACAGTACAGTGCAATACAAATGCAATACAATACAGTGCAATACAATACAGTGCAAAACAAATGCAAAACAAATGCAATACAATACAGTGCAATACAACACAATGCAATACACTACAATACAACACAGTACAATCTTTCCTTTCATCTCCAACCGTAACCCTCACACAATGTGTTTATTTGCGACCTGCGTCTTTGGATTCTGTACAAGTATCTTTTTAAATGAGTTATTCTAAAACAAAAAAGAAAAGACCACATACAAGAAAAACAACACGAGTTGTCCTTTTGCTTTGTTTCGTTTTGTCACTTGGTCTGTCTGTCTCCCTGTCCATCTTGATGTCTGTCTGTTTCTGTTGATATTTCCCTCTATCTTGGCCTGTGTCTACCTTTGCCTGTGTCTCTTTTTTTTCTGTCAATCTGTCCATCTTTCCATCTTGTCTTGCTCTGTTCAATTCAGGCTGGTTTATGGCTTTTTTGGTGCTGTCGATAGATGGTCGCCGACATTCACACAATACAGCGTTCACCTGGGAGAGGGCTAGTCCGTGGTCTGAAAAGAGGACTGTCTCTCTATCAGTTTTCTCGCATCAGACTTGCTGACAAAAAGATAGCCCATCACGAAACCCGTCTGTAAAATTAGGCCACCATGTGTTTGGGTCGGGCAATCGATCGAAAGCCTTGATGTATTTTTAAAGCACCCAAGCAGAGCGAGAGTTGCGATGAAAGAAACGGTCTGCCAATCAGAGCGTGAGTTACTATGATAGAAACAACAAGCCAATCATAGCATGAGTTGCTATGATAGAAACAATTAACTAATCAGAGCATGGGTTTGCATGATAGAAACGGTCAGTTAAGCCAATCAGAGCATGAGTTGCATGAGAGAAACGATCAGCTAAGCCAATCAGAGCATGGGTTGCTATGACAGAAACAACCAGCCAGTCAGAGCGTGAGTTGCATGCGTGATCAAAAACAATCAGCCTATCAGAAAGTGAGTTGCATGATAGAGCCAATCAATGCATTATTCAGTTCATGCAGCCTGCTCAACTGAAGCACGGTTGAGGCAAATGAGCCGTTGAAAGAGCCATTTACTTCGCGCAACAACAGTTCTCGTGCTTTGAGGAAACTGATATTAAGAACAAAATCTGATGATGAAACCGCACTGAAAAGAAAAAGAATACGCTTGTAAAAAAAAAAATGAACTAAGCACGTTCCCCTTAACGCCTTGAATAATCTTCTTCGTCGTCGAAACGCTCAGACAGCAACTATTGCTGTCTTTCATATTAGCAAAAAATGCCTTGCAATGCTGTTAAGCACCTGACAAGTCAGGCCCAGCACATCCGACTTCAGCATGTGAGAGCATTGTCATCTTTTAAGTCTTTCTGGACAAACGGATGGAAAATGGACCAAGAAAATAGACAAGAAGGAAGTGACTGGTAGAAAAGGAACAAATCAGAAACAACAACAATTCAACAATTCAACACCTTTATTGTCCTCTGTTAAAGGAAATTTGTTTTGCAGTGATTAAAAGCTTATCTAAACAGCTAGTAAGAAATCGAGAAATAATTTAAACATACAAAATAGAGGGTAACATTTGTTAAACACACACACATACACACACATGCACGCACACACACATGCACGCACACACACACGCACACACACACACACAACACACACACACACACACACACACACACACACACACACACACCACGCACCACACACACACACACACACACACACACACACCTTTACTAAAAGAAATCTGTTTAACAACCAATAAAACATTCCACACTACTAAGTTAAACATCTATAAATTTCGATAAATTTCAATACACATGATAAAAGTTAACATTTGTTAAACACAAACACACACACGCACACACACACACACACACACACACACAACACACACACACACACACATCACACACACACACACCACACCACACACACACACACACACACACACACACACTCACAGGCACGCGTGCGCGAACCACACACAAGCACTCACTCACTCACTCACACACACATACATACACCTCTAGTAAGAGATATTTGTTTAACAAGGAATAAAAAATATATTCAACACTACTAATAGTTAAGACATCTATAAATTTGAATACACATGATAAAAGGTAACATTTGTTAAAGACATACACGCTCACACACACACACACCACACACACACACACACACACACACACACACACAACACACACAAAACACACACACACTCACTCACGCGCGCGCGCGCGCACACTGCATCAATGGAATCAACTTACGCTTAAAAATAATCAAACAACATAAAATTGGCTGTTGAACATTAAGATGAGACTGATGAGCTATATCAAAATAGGAGATAAAAATATGGCTTTAAAATTATCATTCTGCTCAAAGTAGAGTCCGACATTCAGATGTCCACTGACACAGCCCAGCAACCACTGTGCACCCCCACCTCCCTCCCTCAGCCGCAAACCCAACCCTGGTCACACCCCGCCACCAAGCAAGCCGCCATCACAGGTACATGGTTACAAACAATAGGCATAACCATGTGCGCGTTCGCTTGCTTGCATTCATGGCGCACGCACGCACACACACACACATACACACACACACACAATCACACACACAAAAATCACAGCACACCTTTTCTCCTCTATCCCACGCCCTCTCTACCCCCTCCCCCCCCTCCACACACCTTTATCTCCCCTCTGAAGTCACACACACACTAATCTCTTGCTCTACCCACCCACCTCCTCCCCATTCACTGACGCACTTCTTGAGGCAGAGGCCCTACACCTGACCTGACCCTACACCACCCTAACATACAGTCGTCCATTCATTCATCCACCCACCACCCCTATTTTTATACGAATATATACATTTGTTCATTCACCCTCACACTCACACACTCTCTCAGCACCCACCTACTCACCCCCCCTCCCACACACACACACAAACACACACACTCTCCCTCTCTCTCTCAATGCAGGCAGGAGTGCAGTTCTTCACAGGTGTTGCAGTCACTGGTGTTGACTATTATACAGTCTGACGGCTGTGGGCAGGAAGGAGTCCCTGAAGCGGTTGGTTCTGCTTCTTATGGACAGAAGACGACTGCTGACCATAAGCAGAGGGATAGAAAAGATGGAATTCCTAGCACTTAAATTTCCAGGAGGTGGCGATGCTATTTTATATTGAGAGGTCTCTGGTATCCTCACAGGGGCAGAAACGCTGAAATAAGAGAGCGGAGTTGGCCTAGGCCAAAAGTTGTGTCAGTTATTGATGTCAGCTCATTGCCAAGACCTACACTAAAATATTGTTTATGTTGTAAAATGTTGTGTTAAGATTGCCTTCAGCCATGACAAGCTCTTAACAGAACAACCTGCACTCTCCTTCAAAGGAGAATAAATCCTCTGAAGTCGGAGTATGGCTGCCTATATGGG
>CM060325.1:28305579-28313079 GCA_030674155.1 Stramonita haemastoma
TTTGTGTACCAAGCAAATAGTATTAGGGTTGAAAAAATTTATACGGACACGAGGAAGAAGGGTTAGCCTTGCGTTACAGCATTGCCTCAGGTTATGAGGGTCTGGCTTATAGCCACCAGGAGGTGCCCCTTTGAGAGGATTTTGTTTTGGCCTTGGTGTTAACATCAGTACCGACTCCAATATCCTTCAAAGTCCTTCAGATGATACTATAAACCCAGATCCCGTGTGTGAACGCAGGCAGAACATCTTTAAAACCCAGTTTCTCCTTTCGGAACAGTAAGCCATTATGTGCCTGTTGAAATGGATGACAGAATTAGGAAAACTGCATACACGGCAGGTATCCTGTTTAGGCATCATCCCGGAAATAGGTGTGCAGTCCCAAAATTTCACCATTTTGAACCTCAAAGCTCAAGCTTAGGAACAAAAAACAAAAAATCCAAATCAACTTTGCTTACAAAAATAGGCAGAGAGTTCTGTGTTCCCACCAAAGGTGAAAAAATTACATCTAGCGTAGGTAATTCCTCTTGTGTGGTTTTGCGTAATCATCCCCGGTTCCTTATGGAGAAACACCTCTTTAAAATTCCCAGGTGTTTTTGCTCTCACAGGAATGATATGACGATTCTGTGATATGGATATATATACATAAAAATAAATATACATATAGTTACTCACCCTCAAGCTGAGCAGATCCTTCAATCTCATGTTGTTGATCTTTGATTGTGTAGGTAATGATGTAGTTCACAGAGGGGTTGTCATCATCAGTGACGTCAGAAGCGGTTGTTTTCCATCGTCCTTCGGCTGTCCGACAACAAGAGAGAGAGAGAGAGAGAGAGAGGAGAGAGAGAGAGAGAGAGAGAGAGAGAGAGAGAGAGAGAGAGTTTTTTTTTTGGGGGGGAGGGTAGTTGCTAGAATGTATGTAAAACACACAGAACATTAAAAAATTTTAAACAAAACAAAAAAGAAAGAAAAACTAGCAAGAAAGTTTGGAAACATGCTTGATGTAACGCTATAGAGTACGCAAAGAATATCATCTTTGTTGAGAGTCAGATTATGTACATTATATATATATATATATATATATATATATATATATATATATATATATATATATCTATATCTGTGTGTGTGTGTGTGTGTGTGTGTGTGTGTGTGTGTGTGTGTGTGTGTGTGTGTGTGTGTGAAGAAGAGAGGAATTAAAAAAAAAGAAATTGGAGCAGGGAGTAAAGGAGTAGGGAGGGGAGAAGAAAATGGGCGGCTAGAAGCGATGTGTGAAGAACAACAGGCCAGCCATGAACGACTATTTCATGAGCAGCTATGCTTATCATGAATCGTTTGATGAAGTGTTAGTTCATTTTTGAATTGTTTCATTTCTTTGCTTGCTTATTTAGTCGGTGAGCCGATGAAAATGCCCCTATCTATCTATCTATCTATCTATTAATCTGTCTGTCTGTCTGTCTATCTATCTCTCTGTCTATCTCTCTATCTATCTGTCTGTCTGTCTGTCTGTCTGTCTGTCTGTCTGTCTGTCTGTCTGTCTATCTATCTATCTATCTATCTATCTATCTATCTATCTATCCCTTATTAGTCTGGCGACCGTGGGATCACCCTAAAGACTTGACAACCAGTTCCCTCCATTCCTCTCTCTGTTCTGCCTTTCTCAAAGTTTTGTTGAGTTCTAGGCCTGTCCATTCCCTGATGTTGTCCTCCCATCTCTTCCTTGGTATTCCTCTTTTTCTTTTCTCCTTGGACAGTGCCTTGAAGTATTGAATGCTGGCAAATTCAATGGCGAGGCGCAGAATACGTCCCCACTGCTTAAAAAAACAGCAACAAATAAACCGCAAAACAAACAAACAAACGAACAAACAAGCAAACAAACAAACTAGTGTAACCTACATCATGTTATAGTGATAGTAATCACAGTGCACTACGTGTGTGTCATGCTGCCATGAGCTTCTGTGTTCTAAAGCTTTATCTGGAAACAAGATTTCAATGTTAAATTAGAACAGCGATATATACACAAGAACCAAACGTCTGTTGTGTCGCAAATTGACTGATGTCGTAAAGTGGAATCTGCCTATAACCCCCCCCCCCCCCCAAAAAAAAAAAAAAAAAAAAGCAAATAACCCCCCAAACAACTCAAAACAACACAACAACAAAGAAAACAACTTAATCATTTCCTTCACCAAGTGGGCTGCCTATGCACAGACTGTAATTTAAACGGTTCCATATCTGACAATATCTATTGTTTTTTGTTTGTCTGCAAATCCAGTAAAAAAATAACTGTTTTTTCCAGGGAAAATTACTCATATTCTCGACTGAGTTTTTATTTATGTCCCATCTCTTCATAGCCATAAATTCGGGACTCTGTTTTCAGGAGCGTTGACAGAAAATGATATGGTAAAGAGTTTTATTAAACATGATTTTCAGTTACATTTAAACAGGGTTCGTGCAGTTAAATGTCTTAAATCCAGTTAGCGACAAGCACTCCATTTAAGGACACCACAAACTTCTTATCTTTAGTTAGATAACTGTTTGAAGTACACCGTCTTTGTCTGCTTTAGAACCCAACTAGTGTCAGTTGAACTTTCGATGTTGTCATACTGATCTGATTTTGAAAAAAAAAAAGATAAGGTAATGAAAACCTAACATATCTTACTTGGTTCTAATCTCTCTCTGTGTCTCTCTCTGTGTTTCTCTCTGTGTCTGTGTCTGTGTCTGTGTCTGTGTCTGTGTGTCTGTCTCTGTTCTCTCTCTCTCTCTCTCTCTCTCTCTCTCTCTCTCTCTCTCTCTCTCTCTCTCTCTCTCTCTCTCTCTCTCTCTCTCTCTCTAAGGTGCAAACCTGCATAGTGGGTGAGGAGGAGGAGGACGTCACTGGAGTCTGCCTTGGGTCCTTTCAGCGTCAAGGTCACTGCCGTCAGCCCGGGAAAGTCTGTGGAACAGGGCATCATGAGATTGCTGCCTACATCTTAACAATTTTGGTTTATTCTGCACACACACACACACACACACACACACACACACACACACACACACACACACACACACACACACACACACACACACACAGAGCCTTATAGCGTTTTCAATTCTGGTTTTCACTTCTTTTTGGGTTATGTGATCTCTGTAGGTAATACCAAGAAGTGAGAAAGTATCTCATCTCCATTGTCAGTATCTCTTCTTTCAAAGGTTGTTGTTATGATCCACGTTTGACATGCATACCAAATAATCATGGACATGACCAGGGAACGCATCAGTCTGATCTTGAAACCCATAGCGATGTTCTTGTCGTCATTCCAGAAGACTCTTGGTTGGGTCATTGCATTAACAATAAAAATCTGCAAATGTTATTATTGGGAATTGTCAACATAGTCTTGCGTTTACAATGACTTCACTTTTTGCACTATACCAGGAAGAAGCCTGTTGAAAATGCATGACAACTTGGCTGCCTAAACTATAATTATATATCAGCTGAAAAGCAAAAAACAAAAACAAAAACAAACAAACAAACAAAAAACTCGAGCAAACGAAATTCTAGTTTTGAACTGTCAACATATTGTTGCCCTGACTTGAGTAAGAGAGATTCATAAATCTGGTTTTGATTTGTCAACATATTGCTGCGCTGACTTGAGTAACAGGTATTGACAAACTTAGTTTTGAATTGTCAAATTGTTGCTCTGACTTGAGTAAAAAAAAAAAAAAAAAAATCAGAAATCTAGTTTTGAATTGTTAACACATTGCTGCGCTGATTTGAGTGAAAAGGAATCGGAAACCTTGTTTTGAATTATCAACGAATTGATGCGCTGATTTGAGTTAAAAAATAAAAATAAAAAAGATTCCAGAAACTTAGTTCTGAATTGACATCATATTGATGTTGCACTGACTTGAGTACAAAAAAGGTTCACAAACCTAGCTCTGAATTTGTCAACATAATGTTGGGCTGACTTGAATAAAAACAAAAATCAGAAATTTAGTTTTGAAGTGTCAACATATTGAAGTTGCGCTAACTTACCTGGGACGAAGACTTGAATTTTTCCTGTGGATAGTCTGCTGAAAATTGGCGCTAACTGAGCAGAAGTTAAACATAGGACACAAAACCATAAAACAAAAATACTGTTCATTTCGAACAGTCTGAGGTATCACTTCTCTCAAGCAACACCAACAACAATAAATGCTCTGTCCACTTTGTCATATAAGGAGACTGACAAGAAAGAGAAGTCCTTAATTTGTGCATTAATATTTTGTGTTGTTGCAGACGTTTCTGATTACAAGGGTTTGGTCTTGCTTATCTAAAGGTCAGGAAACGTAGCGCGCGCACACACACACACACACACACACACACACACACACACACACACACACACACACACACACACACACACCACACACACACACACACACAAAACAGGCCTACACACACACTCACATAGGCCTACACACACACGCGCACGCACGCACGACACGCACGCACGCACGCACGCACGCACGCACACACACACACACACACACACCATGTTACACATAACAATGACAAGAGGGTTAGGACTGTTGCACTGATTGTTCTATATAATATCTTAACCAGGCTATTCCTTTAGCCATCTGTCATGAAGACTCCATACTTCCACTGTGTCTATCACTGCTACTGGTGCTGCTGCTGCTTCCATTATTTCTATAGCCATCATTCTCCATGCAACTATTAGTCCAAATATAAATAACTCTGGTTAGAGGGATGGACTCATGATCTGCTGACTCGGGTTCAAATCTCGTTCAAGAGGATTTTTCCTTTGGAGTTAACACCAGTATCTACTCCACTCCCCCCAAAAGTCCTTGGATGAGACTATAAACCAAGGTCGCGTATACGAACGCACGCAGAACATCTTGCGCACACGTTAAATCATGTTCCGCTTTTAAAGAGCAGGCCACTGTGTGCAGGTAGGAACGGATGACATTTACAAAACTGCATACACACTGGGATTGTAGCCTGTGTGAAAAAACACGTGCGTCCTCGAAAGAAAAGGATAAGATGAAGTAAGTAAAGATGTCAAGGTCACTGTGTTAATCTGAAAACAATATTAATATTATTCTGAGTTGAAGTGTTAGTTTTTTTTGCATGACATTCCTTGCTTGATGGCATGCAAGCATTAATCTGATATGAGTTTTCCTGATAACTACCATTGCATTTAGGTGTATACCCTTGTTGTTGTTGTTGTTGTTGTTGTTGTTGTTGTGCGTTCCTCAGCTTAACACCCTAGGGGTTTCCCAGAATGTACACTCAGATTCACTCATCCCGCCTGGAATAGAATTTACCGCGGGATTGAAAATGCACTCTCCTCAAGAAGTTTGAACCATTACTTGGGGTAAGGACACGTCACCCAAACCTATGGCACTGAAACTGTTGATGGCAGGGAGTGAGAGAATAAGGAGATAAGAATGTCAATTCTTTTTTTCCATCGAACACTCAGACAGCATCTGTTGTTGTCTGTCATATTTATCAGCGAAAATGCGTCGTGCTTGCTTGTGTGTGTGTGTGTGTGTGTGTGTGTGTGTGTGTGTGTGTGTGTGTGTGTGTGTGTGTGTGTGTGTGTGTGTGTGTGTGTGTGAGTGCACATTTTGATTGAAACTGTTAATTTTCGTTGGTTGCATGACCGTGTAAGAATGGGTTGAGTGCAAGCGCTTTGATTTGTCTTTGCAAGGTACAGTGCTATATAAATTCTATTTGTAGTAGTAGTAGTAGTAGTAGTAGAAGTAGTAGTAGTAGTAGTAGTAGTAGTAGTAGTAGTAGTAGTAGTAGTAGTAGTAGTTACCACAGAAGATCCAGTGGCCTGGCTTTGTCAACAACACCAAAATCTTGTAATAGTTCGTGTGCTAATGACAAAGGAGACTCAGAATTTTCAAAGTAGCAAATGGGAACATTGTCTCTGGTGAAAATGTTAGATTGCATGTACAGCCTTACACTGTTTGGAGCCAGGGTTGCTGCGCCAATAATGTCCATACCATGGAAGGTACCAGTTCTATCCAGTGTCCTGATCTGATGATCTACATTGTCAGCAACAAACTGGATCCATATATTGGGCTTTAATGCCTACCAAGTCTGTTCCCTGGTCAGCGGCAGCGCACATTTCAATCAGGCTGACCTTATAATTATGGAGAACTAAACCCAAGCTTGTGGACACGTTCAGCAAGGTCTTTGGAGCCAGTCTGTTGGTGCATGGCAACCCCAAAAGCAATCTGAAGGGGAAGGATGGGTACTGTTGGTTGTGCTGCCTGCATCAGTGCCTGACCAAGAGAAGCAATTGTCAAGTCAGGATCTGTTTTCCTTCCCAGCAAAATTCTGAGAAACAGATCCAATGATGATGGGAAATAATCTCATTTGTTTGAGTGTAAAAAAAAAAAAATCAGGTGTTTGTGATACTTCAAATTTCTGCAGCAGAAGTATACTCTGTTGTTGAGGTGTTGACGTTCTTGATGCCTGATAGGAAAAGTTTTGCAGTTGTCTGAATTATTCTGTTTTCTTCTTTCTCTGCATCTTTCACCCTGGAGTTTGCCCATTTCTCCAGGATCTTCTCTGCATTTGACCTTAATGTAGGGACATTTTCTTTTCTTCTGACGCCGGTAATAATCACTTCATCATCAAAAAGACTTTCTATTTTCTGCCACATGTATTTCTCTGTGTAGGGAGTGTCACCATAGAAATACTCTTTCCTCTTTGTGCACAAGTCCATGATTGTGGTTTGTTCATATCATTCAGTTCGAAACAAGCCATGACATGCACGAAGGCTTCATCACGAATTGTGTCTACTGGTCTGCTTGCAGTTGCCGTGGTTTGTTGCTGTGATCCGTGAAGAATGGCAGAAAACAAAGAAGTGAAGTGGACACTGCACTGCTTGTGATGCACAGCATCTGCAGCATGAAGGTCACTGACAGTTTGCATTCTTCCACACACACTTTCCGCCCATTTCTCCTCTGGTCCATACTTGAAATAGCTTACTTCAATCTGCTGCTGGAAACAAATCGTAGGAATTTAATATACAATTGTGTTTCGTTTCTTTCGGAAATCAGTAATTGGCTGGTCGCAAAAGAGACATTCAGAGGAATTATGAAATCTAGCTTTCTTGGATCAAAGAGCTAGGTTGTTTATATTTGAATAAAATGAATATTACTCTTCTCTTTGTCTCTTCAGATCTTTTTTGATGGTAAGATGCTGCAATGCATCTGCCGACATGCTCCATGTACACTTTGCCACAATTTTGTAAAAGAGTTTACTGTCACCCCTCAAAGCATGCATTTTGGAAACCTGCAACACCTTTATCAGTCTGCTTCACAACGTGTTGGCTATCAGTCAGCAGTCTTTCTCTACATAACACACATAGACATAAAAAGTCAGTCCTTTGATCTGGACAAAAATGTGATCAGCCATTGGGTAAAATTCTGGGGTGAAAAGCCCAACAAAATTGCAACGAAACAGTGCTTTAGATCAGTGCATTTGTAGAGCAGGCAACAAAG
>CM060325.1:28318079-28328079 GCA_030674155.1 Stramonita haemastoma
AATCCTTACAAAAAAACCCAGGTATCAAGAACTCCAACAACAAAAAACATCCCCTCAAAATACAAAACAAAATAACAAATGAAAAATCTGGTGTAATATTGTCTTCAATTTATAAGCAAATGATCAATGTCTGGAAATAAAAGATTCAATGATTCATTCACAAGTTTATTATAAACAGTGTTATAAAACCTTTCTCCACAAACAAATGAATGAATGAATGAATATGTGATCAACACAGCGCTGACATATCTCTACTCCTTAGCTGTGATTGCTATGAATTCGTGAAGACCATGTTTAGTGTAAACTCCATAAATACACTATCAGGAACAAGACATCAAACTATCTTGTATTTATAATTAAGCAAGACATTTGGAGAAAAGGACAATTTTATCTAATGACTTAAATACATAATAATGTTACCATGTAAAATGCAGCTATTTCACAAAACCCCCATAAAACAAGAGACAAAATTACGCTCTTCAAAATCTTGAGAACCTATGCTTTTCTTTCTCCTTTTTCCATTTGTCCCAGCAAGGTAAGACATTAATCATCTACATTAATCAAACATGGTGAGTTTCTTTCCTCCATTTTATCCCAAACAAGAGGAACTGTGACATCTTTAACTTGAAAGGCTTCAATGGCAATCAATGACATAGGCTTTACCACAACCAAACAATAACAGAAACAACAAGAAATAAGAAACCATTACCAAATTCTTTTCTCTTTCTTCACAAAACCATAAAAAACCATGAACCGTGACTTACTTTTCTCTATGATTTAGAAGGAAAAAAAAAGATACTGACATAATTATATACATATTCAATGCAAGAGAATGACAACAAAAATTAAAAAAAAACATTCCATGTGCAATTCACTGATGTTGCATTTTGGCAATGACTAGTGCAAACTTACAGTGAGACAGGTAACTGGCTTCTAAAATAAATCTTAAGCATGGACGCTTCTAGTTTTACACTCCCTCACAGATAGAGAACTCAAGAACTACACAGGCAAGGAAACAAAAAGAAAAATGGAATTAACATATAATAATAATATTCTTTATAACATAAAACCAACTACAGCAATGATAGACAATATCGTATATCATTGTATATGTCATGGCAGTTTGAGCTTGCTTTTTTTTGTGGATCAATTCTGTTATTTTGAGGATGATGAATATGCACTTTCAGTCTGTGTGCATGGAGTTTTGTAAATGTTGTTATTTGTTCCCACCAGCACACAATCCCCCACTCATCTGAAATGCATAACATGATTTAATCTGAGTGCAAGTGTCTGCATTTGAACACAAGATTTTGGGTTTATAATCTCCCCTGAAGGACCTTGGGGGGAGTGGGGTCAGCATGGACATTGAAAAATCCCCTGTGTGGTCTTGAACCCACACCATCATATCATGTTGTTTGGCTGCCCAGTAGTAATGCACCCACCCACTCAGAAAGCAGGAGGTCTGTGGTTTGAATCCCGTGGGATGCCAGCCTCTTCCCCTATACCTTAACTCTCATAGGACGACTGTCCGCTATAGTGGATTTGCTGTTTGCAAATTTTTCACATGGCATCCACATGATACTATGACTAGTGCAGCTTAACATAGCTTCGTAAGTCTATCTAAGGTCGAATACAGAGTGTTGTCAGGTGATTCCATGAGTTCCAAACTCTTTAATTGTGGTTGTAGGGAGTAGCCGACACAGAGTATTTTCTTCATACTAGTCAAAGCTCAAATATCAAAGTAAGCGCTTTAATCTTTCGATATGTAGTAACCCAGCATGTTATTCATAAGTTCAGAAAAATTCACTTTCTTACTAAATGTTTTGTATTTTTTATGATTTTTTTTTTTACTAACCATTACAAATGGGCCGTCTGTGGGGAAAAGCAAGGGAGAGAACTGGCCGTCCCGAGTGAGTTAAACCCTAAGAGGAAGATCTGGTCTTTGTTTTTCAGATGAGATGATAAACTAAGGTCCCATGTGCAACAAAAATGAACACGTAAGCATTCAATGCATTTTTTAAAAACTTATGTCAAGAATTTTTCATTACATTTTGTGGAAAAATCATCTTTTATCTAGATGTAAGGGCCAAATTAAATACACACAGACTGCAGAAAACTAAGGGCAGTAATACTGTGATAATACATCTTCCCCAGGTTAGCGACTGAAATTGCATGTGATGTAACTGATCTGCTCAGTTTTCTTTAGTTTTGTTTGTGAAGAAATGAATGAATGCATGTGTTTTTTTGGTTGTTTTTTTTTTTTAAATTCTAGTTTTAGATGCCTAAACATTGGAATATGGAGAACAGTTATCTTTTAAGTATTTCTGGAAAAAATGCTGGAGAATAGACCAAGAGGGCAGAAAACAGACAAGAAGGAGGTGACAAGAAGAAAAGGAACAAGAAAGAAACGAAGAGAGAGGGATAGAAAAGAGGGAATTTCTAGCACAGAATTTCCAGAATGTGGGGATGCTATTGATACAGACAGGCCCCTGGCATCTCCACAGGGGAAGAGAAGGGTGAATGAACATATAAAATTTCCAAACACTTTCTAAAGATTCAAAGTCACCAAGAAGATGACTGAAAGCTTTAACAAAGATAATAAAGATGATAAAAAGCAAAATGCAGAGACAAAAAAGTCTACAGGTACAAAAAAGGTCAGTACCCTAAAATGACCAAAACGATTCCTGCTCAAATAAAATGAAATAAAAAATAAAGATGACCCTCACAGTGTAATGAAAGTTCTATACAATGACAGATCTTGAAGCGGCTTCCATGATACGCTAACAATCACCTTGGTATAATTATTTTTCTCATGTTCATCAGTTTCATCATCAATATGAACGTTCTAGTAATAATTTAACACAATCCGAACCATATATGACAATCATAAAATCATCTTGATTCATTAATACATCTTCAAAATTTTACAAAAAATAAATGTCAATTATATTATCCATGAATACACACACACACACACACACACACACACACACACACACACACACACACACACACACACACCATGACTACGCACACACACTCACATGCATGCACAAACACAACACACATGCACACACTCACTCACTCCCAACATTATTTAAGAAAACAAAACAAACAAAAAAGTGCCGATAAATAACTTCAGCCAAAATATCACATACCACAGACCTAAGCTTGGCTTAACACAGTTGATCATCGGTGTCTGAATGCCCTAAGCAAATGCTGATAACGACTCTATGTCTCAAACACTGGCATCCGAAAAAACAGATCTTTTCTTAATTCTGCTATCTGAGTTTAGTTTCTCTGAAACAATTTGTCATCAAAGTCCGAATGCCCTAACCAAATGGTGATAGTGATTCTTAAACACCAGGATCCATAAAAACAATTTCTCTTCTTAATTCTGCTAGTTGATTTTAGTTTCACTGACACAATTTGTCATCAAAATCTTAATCCCCTATAACTAATCAAATCATCTCAGCAATTAATGCTGGTAATGATTCTTAATTAAACACTGGCATTCACTCTTGATCCTGCTATTTGAGTCTAGATTCACTTACATAATTTGTCATCAAAGTCTGCATGTCCTAACCCCATGCTGACAATGACTCTTACACACTGTCACCCTTAGGAACACCCCCTCTCTTCTTGATCCCGCTTTTGCAGTTCAGTTTCACTTTCAGTAACCGGTTCGCCTGCAGATGCTTGGAGTGGACTCGCGCATGCTTCTGCATGGCAAAGTTCTCCACGAACCCCTTGCCACAAACGCTGCACTTGTGCGGTTTGTTGCCCGAGTGCCTGATGCGGTGTCGGTGCAGGTGGGTGGGCTGGGTGAAGGTGGCTTCACACTGCGTGCACTTGAAGGGCCTCTCCCCCGTGTGCTTCCTGACGTGGGACACCAGGTGGCTGGACTGGTAGAAGTTGGCGTCACACACGGTGCAGATGTAGGGCCGGTGCCCGCTGTGCTTCTTCATGTGCCTGTTCATGTTGGAGGTGGAGCTGAAGGTGGCGTTGCACTCCCTGACCGAGCACGTGTAGGGCCGCTCCCCCGTGTGTTTGCGCATGTGCACCTTGAGGTGGCAGGCCCTGGTGAACACCACCTCGCACTCCTGGCAGGGGAAGGTCTTCTGGCCCCTGTGCACCCGCTCGTGTGTCCGCAGCTGCACCAGACGAGCGAATTTGGCGTCGCACAGAGAGCACGACAGCGTCAACTTTTCCACGCAATGCTTGCGCTGGTAATGCCTCTTCAAACTGCTGTAGCTGCAGAAGAGGTGCTGGCAGATGGCGCAGATAGGAGGACTCTTCTTCTTGCGCCCTCGTTTGCAAGGTATCTTCGGTGCCAGGGTGCTGAGGAACCTCTTCTTGCCTCTCCCCTGGTTCTGCTTGCCGTCAGTGTCAGAGACTGGCTCACACTTGATCACCATATCCACTCCATCAGTCGAGCATGTTGGAACAAGTTCTGCGTCTGCTGCATCCATGTTCTGTCTCTCCTCGTCTCTCACAGCCAAGGGTCCATATCGTGAAGCGATTCTCTGTCTCAACTTAGTAGCCAACTTCTGTTTGTAAGATGGAGTAGTGCACGTGTATGGAGTAGGGGGCCCTGAAGAAACAGTGTATCTTGCCCGCAAAAGGGGCACGGGCATGTCTATACAATCGGGGTAATCTTCCACTATGCTCATTCCGGGTTCTATTTTGATGTCTTGCGGTGACAAACAACTCTGAGACATCCTATCCTCTGAGGTGATTTCCTGGAGCACAAGAGGCGGCCTTTCGTCATCGCTATCCACTGCCATGCCAAAAAAAGAGGGTTCGGACTTGATGCTCACATCAGTGCCCAGCACAGCTGTTGTCTCTGTCAACACGACCCCATCCGAGTCCATTTCCGATGGCTCCTTCTTGATGTACATTTCCACATCATTAGTGAACGTTTCCCGTCTGAAAGAGCCCATTTCTGCGTCAGTGCTAACCGCCTGGCTGTCAGTCTCCATGAGGGACTTTTCGTTTCCTAGACTCATCAGGGTGTCTGCCCGTGCAGAGTTGACTGAACGCATTTCATGATCCACGCCAGATTGTTGGTCGTCTTCCTCCGCCATCACCACTGTCTCGCTCTTCCTCAGATTGGGATGCTCCGACACACTCATGTGTGAGGCAAGGGACCTCTCCGCTTCCTCCTGGTCCCCCCTGCTGGAAGGGTTCTTTTTCAGGCGCTTGACTTGTGTGTTCAGGAGAGTTGGACATTTCCGCAGCCTTTTACCAGGACCAGGTCCGTTTCCATGTGGCACTTTCAGAGCTTCAGAAGATGCTTCTTGTCTGCAGTTTACTTCTGTATCCGTCTCAGACTGCTGTTTCTTCCTTTTTGCAGCAGTAGTGGCATCACCTGAAACACATGAATAGTAGGGATTTTTTGTTGTTTTTTTTTTAAACATAACTTTTGACACTGATGTCAGATAAGTAATCCACTGCTAAGACTTCAGATAAGATTTTACTGATGACACACACAAACTTTTCCTATGTAGGTTTGGCCTCCTGAAAATAAAAGTTTGATTAAACTGTACTCTGCATGCTGCAAATGGGTCACATGTTAAATAAGGATTTTCAAGATCCTGAGTATTTTTCACTAAAAAAGAGCTTTGTGAAAACACACATACACAGCCAACTGAAACGAGCAAAATTCCCAAAAGGAAACAAACAACAAAAACACAACCAACCAACCAAAACAATCACAAGTCTGCTTTAAACAAGTAAAATATCTATAGCAAGAAACTTTTACATTATTCTGATAATTAAATTTTATGTATGCAGTCACAACTTTTTCTCTAAGTACAATGTAGCCTACAAAAAAGCAAAGGGAAAAAAACTTGCAGGGCAACTCTGATGAGCATTGACCAGTTACTTCCCTTTAACACAGGGCCATATAGACAAAGACAGTTCACAACGCTTCTTTCTTACTGATTGTTGAAATCAAACCACATGAAAAATCTACTTCCTATGGAACTCAATTGAACTGTTTAAATTTTTTGAAGTTCAGGTTTCCTTTTTGTCTATGGATTAGGGGATGAGATAGTTCAGTGGTCAGAGCACTCACTTTCCCCAAGCTAAGGTAAAGCAGCATCGGTGTGGTTACTGAGTGGATGGGTGACCGTTTGTGTGCCTTGGCTTCAGTACAGTCCCCCAGTTCACCCAGCTGTAAATGGGTAACTGCCCTATTTAGGGTTAGAGAAAGTAAAGCAGCGAGAGAGAGGAGATGGGCGCCGCCCTCAATATGCTGGCACCTAGAGAAGCTGAGGTCTCTGATGCCTCGTTCCCTTACGACTCCATAGGTTATGGGACACCTTTACCTTTTATTTTTACCTCATGTAATAAAATTGTGGCATGATCCAACTATCACTTTCAATTTCCTTTTCTCTGAATTTTCATGTTTTCAGTTTTGTCAAAATACATAGTTTATGAACACTTTCACACTGCTATTAACAATGCAGTTTTTTGATAAACATTCATAGAAAAATGATATTTCATAAATGACAGGATTAAGTATTTTTTTTGGTCAAATATAAGAAACAACAGAATGAAAAACCCATTTTGAACAAGAGAGAGAGAGACAGAGAGACATATATATATATATATATATATATATATATATATATATATATGTGTGTGTGTGTGTGTGTGTGTGTGTGTGTGTGTGTGTGTGTGTGTGTGTGATGTGTGTGTGTGTGTGTGTGTGTCTCTGTGTGTGTATGTGTGTGTCTCTGTGTGTGATACAAACATGAACACACATGTGAGCGTGTACATATGCATGAGCTCATGTGTCAGCATGCAACTTGTAATTTTTACACATTCTTGAGAACATGTATTCATATCACTCATGTGTGTGTGTGTGTGCATGTGTGCGTGTGTGCGTACGTGCATGCTTGTGTGCGTGCATGAATGCTTGCGTGCATGTGTGTGTGCCTGTGTGAACATACGCATGTGCGTAACTTGTGAAGCATACTACATAAATCAAATCTTAAACAAATGCATTTGAACTAAACTCCAGCAGAGTGACTTGCCTGCAGAAGAGTTTTGAGTCTTTCCACCAGCAGGTGACTGCAGGGTAGCAGCAGCAGCATCAACTAGCACATTTCTTCGTTTCCTCTGCAAGTCCATCTTGGCCAGCACCCAACAACAGTGAGACAGAGGTCTTGTCTTGTTTTGTACACAGTCACAGGTTCATGGACAGCCCCTTCTGTGACCTTAAATCAGAACAAAAATAATGCAATAAAAAAAAAATACAATGAGAAAACATTAACGTACACTATAAACTTAGTTAAAGACATTGCCTGTCTGGCATTTTGCACATGTATGAAATAAGAAAAGAAATGAATATAAGAAAAAGACCATGGAAACCAATGACAAAAATTTACAAAATAGCATACGCATGGGGACCGGATGTAAAATATATATATATTTTTTAAAAGCACATAAAGGTTTATTTCATTATCCCCAAAGCTTTGGAGAAAAAGAAAAAAATTCTGATTTAGTTTTTAAAGATAATACAGTTTAAGAATTAACTTTGTGTCATTTGTGTGCAAGTTGAGCCAGGCATTGGACAGTGTATATAATACAGCAAACAAAACAAACCACTGACATGAAATAAAATCACCATAACATCATGATTCCTAATTCTGTGAGACACAAAAAATACTGGCGTGGCAGTAGTTGCTGCAGCGGTTTTTAAACTGCTTGACAAACATATATATATATATATTTCAAATACACTGTGAAGATTTTTATTTCAAATACACTGTGAAGATTTTTATTTCAAATACACTGTGAAGATTTTTATTTCAAATACACTGCGAAGATTTTTCTTGGTTTTTACATGCTTACAGCATCAGTGAATGTGTCACAGTGAGAATGAAATAAGAAACACTATTTCCAGAGGCTGAAAATATTCTCCTTAAACAACAGAATAGAAATGCCAAATGGATCTGCAGAACTATCACAGTATCAGCAAAAGCAAACAATAATGAAAATATTATAATAATAATAAATAAAAATGAAATATAAAATACTATAATAATATTTTTTAAAACCATAATAAACATCTTTCCATTACAACAGATTCAATAGAAATTGGCAATACATCAGTCCCTCTAGCCACTGCTGTCAAGTATCTAGGGGTCATTAACAACTACACACTATCCATGCAAAAATTCATCACCCAGACCTGCAAGTCATGCTACTATCAACTACAGCGTATTAGTGCAATTCGAAAGTACCTGTCCACTGATGCAACATCCAAACTCGTCACTTTTCTTATTCTTTAACATCTGGACTATTGCAATTGTTTTCTGGCTGGCCTGCCAGCATTAACCCTCCACACCCTTCAAGTTTAACATATATACAAAACTGCAGCTCGACTAGTCCTCAGAAAGAAAAGAATCTGAGCACATCACACCTCTCTTGCGATCTCTCCACCAACTGCCTGAGGCACAGAGAGTAAACTATAAATGTCTTCACAAAACCGTGCCCTCCTACCTCTGTGAATATCTTTACCTGTACATTTCTTCTTGCTCCCTCAGCTCTACTGCAGATACCCTGGGCTTACAAATACCTAGATTCAATCAATCCACCGTTGGCTGTCGCTCTTTCTCTATTTCTGGTCCAGTGATCTGGAACGATCTCCCTCTCTCCCTTCCTCAAAAGCCTATATGTTAAAATTCAGCCTCAGGACATTTATTTCAAAGCTAAGATTTTCCCCTCCTGTTTCATCTCATAGCTATCCCTGCTTTCAACAGCTAAAATCTCCATCACCCTGCCCTTTTAACGTGTAAAACCTTGTGTGTGTGTGTGTGTGTGTGTGTGTGTGTGTGTGTGTGTGTGTGTGTGTGTGTGTGTGTGTGTGTGTGTGTGTGTGTGTGTGTGTGCACTGAATTTGTTAAAACTATCCATTGTCATTGGCTGCATATGTGAGAATATGTTGAATGCAAGTGCTTTGATTTGTTTTCACAAGATTATCTCTCTCTCATATATATTCCATTTATTATTATTATTATTATTAAAATATAAGAAAATGTCATAATTACTAGGAAGAAGGACAAGTTTATTTCTGTAAATTGTGCCAATAGGAAGAAAAACATAAAATTTAAAAAAAGCAAAAATAAGTCATGACTGACGTACTGACAATTTATATTATTCTATTAAAAGGATTTTTTATGTATTCTTTTTCTTTCTCTTCTCAGTTCAGTTCTTCTAGGATATATATATATATACACTTACTGTTGCTGCTATTTTAAGTATTTTCAGAGTGTGATATTAACGACCACAGATACGCAGCTTGCATTCAAAATTATTTCAGTTGCAAACAAATGACAGAAAAGGGTACTTTATAGCAAATGATTTATAAACTGTCATTTTGAAAAAAACTCTACTCATTTTATGCCTACAGCTATTTGCAACATCACAGAGTTTTGTTCGTAGGGTGCAAGGTAGGAAATGAACTGATGCCATAAAAAGAAAACACAGACACTTGTGATTGATCTTGCTATTGATGACATAAAAAGAAAACACAGACACTTGTGATTGATCTTGCTATTGATGACATAAAAAGAAAACACAGACACTTGTGATTGATCTTGCTAAAAACACAGACACTTGTGATTGATCTTGTTATTGATGACATAAAAAGAAAACACAGACACTTGTGATTGATCTTGCTATTGATGACATAAAAAGAAAACACAGACACTTGTGATTGATCTTGCTGTTCAAAAGTAAACTACAAAAGTCCACATAGTGACATACTGACACAGGCAAATCATTGCAAGACAGGAGAACACTGATGCAGAGTGCATAAAACTTTGTCATGGAGAAGATGAATCTTCCATTATATATTGCATTATATCATGAATATAAATTGTCCTTAATTTGGGCGTAAGAGACACTCACAAACATTTCATACTCACAAGTATTTGACACTCACAAGCATTCAATGACACTCACAACCATGTGACGACACTCGCAC
>CM060325.1:28330579-28333800 GCA_030674155.1 Stramonita haemastoma
GCACTCTAAAAGAAAAACAACAAAAAATGGGCGGATCAATCGCTTCAAACTTCAAGCACAAACTACTTCTAAGAATCTTTTGCACAAAATAAAACATCTGCACTTTTAAACGTATCTGTTGTCTGCGGACTTTACCTTTGTAAGGGTCAAACAGAACTTATCTGCCAGGCACTAGACTTGCTGACTTGTAAAACATCACAGACTTTCGTCTGCTGTGAAGACATAATATTTTTTTAAACCGGAAATGACGACATTTGCGGCTACAAACCATAACTTCAAAGTCAGCACAAGAATTTTGTTACGCAGAATGACGAAGTAATTACAAAGTATCTCAGAGAAGACTATAAAACGAGCTCCCGAGCGCAAACGCAAGCAGAGCATTTTGTGCATACATTAAAAAAGACAAAAACTAACACAAGAGTGGTTATTTCTTATCCTCGAAATAAAGAATTTAAACTTCTTTTTTTTCTCTAAATCCTAAAAAAAGTTATCAAACAATGTTTATCAAGGATGTTTAGCGCTGTCGTTCCCACACTGACAATATGCACGACAGCTCACCTGTGAATTGCAGAAAATCATATAAATTTCATATGAAAAATCCTTAAAGTGTTAGTGAAAAAGTACTGTGACAGTTTCGATCGTGCAAAAGAGTTTACAGTAATTTTGTATTTTGTATTTTGTATTTTGTACCACTTTATGTCACGGCAGATTTCTCTGCGTGAAATTCGGGCTGCTCTCCCCGGGGAGAGCGCGTCGCCACATGTGCAGCGCCTACCCATTTTTTTTTTCTTTTTCCTGCATGCAAGTGTATTTGTTTTCCCCTATCAGAGTGGCTTTTTTCTACAGAATTTTGCCAGGGACAACCCCCTTGTTGCCGTGGGTTCTTTTACGTGCGCTAAATAGTGATGTGTAACACACGGGACCTCGGTTTATCGTCTCATCCGAAAGACTAGCGCCCAGACCACCACTCAGGGTCTAATGGATGGGGAAAAAGTTTTGGGTCCAACGGGGTACGAACGTAAAAGTATGTGTGTGTGTGTGTGTGCACTTCTTCTTCACATTGGTTTAATGTCCATTCACTACAAAGTGATTTAGACAATGGTAAATTCACATTAAGAATGTACTGAAAAGGGGGATGAGGGGAAAGGTGAAAGGATGAAGAATGTAATGGATGATGATAAGTTTATAAAAATGTCATTTATAGTAGGCCTAACTGTCCCACAGGTGACTGGCAAATACTTTCTGCAACTGATACTAGGACATGCGACTCAGAATCATACAGAACACTTTGGATATTTCCATATTTTTTCCTTAGATCGATCCCTTTGCTTTTATACGAGGCAATGAGCACAGGACAACCAAACAATATATATGGACTGATATAATATCAGAACAAATGCAGAAAACAAGTTTTTGAATATTTAGTTTTCCAAGCATTTAGACGTAGTTTATGAATGATAATTTCTATATTTCGTGGGCAACACAAACGATTTAAGTGAAGTTAAAAAAAACAACTTTGAATACATACAGTTTGCAAGCATTGAAATAATTTCGAATGAATATAAACGTAGACCTATACTATTTATCATTATGTCACTTGTACATTCTGAAGCACCGCGTTTTGCCAGAGAATCTGCCAACTCGTTCCAGTAAAGACCAGTAAAGTAAGTGTGTGTGTGCGTTTGTGTGTGTTGTGTGTGTGTGTGTGTGTGTGTGTGTGCGTTTGTGTGTGTGTTGTGTGTGTGTGTGTGTGTGTGTGTGTGCGTGCGTGCGTGCGTGCGTACGCGCGCACGCATGCGTGTGTGTGTGTGTGTGGGGGGGGGGGGCAATTCACAACAGTGTAGTCCAATTAAGAGAAACAAAAAGCATACATATCATTAAATAAATACATATCTCGCTCCCTCCGCTCGGCCGCAGATATTTTGTCCTTAAGAATACCTAGACTCAACCTATCTACCGTTGGCCGCCGCTCTTTCTCTGCTTCTGGTCCATTGATCTGGAACGACCTCCCTCTCTCCCTCCGGCAAAAGCCTACTCATGACACTTTTAAATCCAACCTCAAAACACACTTATTTCAAACCTAAGATTTTATCCTTCTGTTTCCATCTCTTGTCTGTCCCCGCCTTCGACATCTACCTGCCAAAGTGTATAGCCTTTGTGGATTGGTGTGTGTGTGTGTGTGTGCGCGCGCGCGTGCGCGCGTGCGTGCGTGTGTGTGTGTGTGTGCGCGCGCGCGCGTGTGTGAGTAGGTTTGAATTTGCTAGGACCATAGATTGTTATTGATTGCTTGTGTGATGTGTGGGTCGAATGCAAGCACTTTGGTTTGTTTTTACAAGATATAGCGCTATATAAGTTCCATGTATTATTATTATTATTATTATTATTATTATTATTATTATTAATAATAATAATAATAATAATAATAATAATAATAATAATAATAATAATAATAATAATAATAAATGAGTGACAGGTATAAATAGGAAGAGCAAAACACAAACAAAAGTCAAATGTCATGACAAATAATTAGACACGGTTATACACTGTCAGAGTTGATGCATCTTGAGTGGATAGGAAACTACTTGGGTACTTTCTGGAAGCAGGTCTATACAGGTATCTGAAGTGATAAAAGAGAACAACAAAGGCTACATAAATGATGGGAGAAATGACCCAATAAGTGTATAAGACATCAACATCATGGATCAGGCTGTAGGAAAACAAAAACAAAACATTAAGAATAACATAATCAATCAAGAATAACTCATTATAACACCCTCAACAGTCTACGAAAGATAACTGCCTCTACCAGAGGATACACAGGCCTATTGGCTAGAGTTGTTTCTCTTTTACCGTTCAATTCACAACGCACACGGCTTTTTCCTATCAACTCTTCGAGCTGAAAAGCGTTTTGCTGTAAAGTACCACAACGAGTGAAGCTTCAATCACCGCCAGGACCTCTGACGAAGGCTCATCCAGGAGCCGAAACTCGAGTCGGGTCAGACCAAAGGCATGGTTCTTACTCAGAAATGCCTAAAATGCTGTCAATGAACGAGATTATTTTCTAGATTTTTTTTCAAGATTGAATCTTCGATTAATCATTTTCAAAAGGATTGAGAAGTTGTAAGTGGTTACCTGCACTAGTTTTCCTCCACTACTATTTCCTCAATAATACTTTATTTTGTCAGTTAGGGGAATTGCATCTCTTGGTGATCCAGGTGTGG
>CM060325.1:28336400-28356400 GCA_030674155.1 Stramonita haemastoma
GGTTAGCTAGCAGCATGTACAGACTGGATGGTCTTTGGTTCGAGTCCCAAAAGGGTTAAAGGGATTATTTTTATACTCCAGATAACTCTTACCCAGAGTAGACTGAGTTTGCTTTGGGGTCATTAGGAAGACTGGGACCACACAGTCGAGCTTCATCAACTTTACGGATACAAGTTTTAGAGTGTTTGTCAAATGACCTGACAAACACTGCAGGTTTCTGTATTTCTCGGGGCCGGTTGATCCCGGGACATTATGATAGGAAGCGTAGAGCACAACCCTGTCAAGTCATCTCAGAGGACATGCACTTTCACAGCAGCATCATTGCATCATCATCATCATCGATCATCAAGCAGTAAAAGAAAATTGTCTCTGAATCGGTAGCCCCGGTTGGTCTGGTCTCATGGTGAGTTTCGGATGTCTCACTCCTGCCTGGCTGCGCCACTGAGGTGATATTGTCGTTAGTAGTGGGCTTAGTAGGTTTATTATTATTTATTTATTATTTATTTATTATTCTTTTATATCGAGGATAATGGAAAAGCACTCTTGTACTTCTTTTTTTTTACATCCAGTCCCCGTGTGTATGCAATTTTGTAAATGTCATCTGTTCCCACCGGCACACGATGGCCTACTCTTACGAAAAGCGGAACAGGATTTAACGTGTACGCAAGATGTTCTGCGTGCGTTCGCACACGGGGCCTCGGTTTAAAGTCTCATCCGAAGGACTGGGTGGTGTCTTGTGTATGTTAGCTCACTGCCGGCACCACTGAACACCACCAAAGTGACCATCAGCAGTGCAGGGCCCCTCTGGCTGGTGGCCCCATGGCGGCCTCACATTGATGGGCTCCCTGCAGACTTCCGAACCAGATGATGAGACATAACAAATCTGGGTATGGCTGGTGCGGAGAGATTTAAATGAATTGCGTGAAAACAGCACAGCAGGACAATAGTGTCACAGAAGATGAGGCAGCAAAGAAATCCCAAACAACAACAACAACAACAACAAAAGTAATCGGAATTATTCCCAACTGTTTTACAAGGTTATTCCAAATCTAAAGAACATGCACAGGTGATAACAGTAAAAACAACAAACACTTTATTTATTTATTTATTTATTTATTTATTTATTTATTCTTTTATATCGAGGATAACAGAATAAGCAATCGTGTGCTTTTTTTCATCCGGTCCCCGTGTGTATGCAGTTTTGTAAATATTGTCATCTGTTTCCACCGGCACACGATGGCCTACACAAGAGAGAGAGAGAGAGAGAGAGAGAGAGAGAGAGAGGGAGAGAGAGAGAGAGAGAGAGAGAGAGAGGAGAAGAGAGAGAGAGAGAGAGAGAGAGAGAGATTTTGGACTTTGGGACTAAAAGTGATCAAAAATGTAGTTTGTCATCTAAGACAGTGCCTGGACTTTTGTAACATCTGTAATACTGACATTGTACATGCATGTACATGTATTTTATACATGCATGATACACGATTTTATACATGATATATATATATATATATATATATATATATATATATATATATATATATATATATATATATATATATATATATATATATATATATATATATATATATATATGCTTTACGTTTGACAGACAACGTTCGACGGGCAAAGAAAGACACACTAGTAGGGTACAATACAAGCCTTTAGTAAACGGTCACGCACTGAGTGGACAAAACAGGGGGAGTGGGGGTGAAGAGACAGAACGTGAGAAAAGAGGGGATAGCGTGGGGAGGGGGGGGGGGGAGGGCAAACTGTCAAGGGGGGACTTGTGGAGGCTGTAATCTCATCAAGCCTGTCAGCTTGCACCGTGGTGGAGCAACAACAAATCTACTTACGCACTGATAGCACAGGGTTGTCCCTCAGGTTTCCTCTCTCTCTCTATTTCTCTCTCTCTCTCTCTCTCTCTCTCTCTCTCTCTCTCTCCCCTCTCTCTCTCTCTCTTCTCTCTCTGTTTGTCTGTCTGTTTGTCTGTTGTCTCCCTCTCTCTCCCCTCTCCCTCTCTCCTCTCTGCCTCTCTCTACCCCTCTCTCCCCCTCTCTCTGCCTCTCTCCACCCTCCCCCTCTCTCCACCCCTCTTCTCTCCCCCTTCTCTCTCTCCCCCTTTCTCTCTCCCCCTCTCTCTCCCTCTCTCTCCGGCACGTGCTTACTACCCGCCCGAATCACAGATTCATATACACAAAGGAGAAAGAAAATATAATAATTAATAATGATTTTTTTTTAATCTACGACATTAAAATCAAAATTATATTGTCTTGTAACAACCCTTCCATCATCACGCAGCATTCATTCATTCACTACAGAGACGCCTTCAAACACACGATAAAACTGGCTCCCCCCCCCTCCCCCCCCCCCCCACACACACACAACACACACACACTCCCCCCTCCCCCCCGCCGAGCGCGCGCGCGCGCACACACAACACACACACACACACACACACACACACACACACACACACACACACACTCAATCATTCACTCACTCACTCACTCACTCACACAGAACATCTTGCGCACATGTTAAATCCTGTTGCACTTTTCGTAAGAATAGGCCATTGTGTGCTTGAGGGAACAGATGACAAGATTTACAAAACTGCATACGCACGGGGACTGAATGTAAAAAAGCATATCAGTGCTTATTTCATTATCCTCGATACAAAAGAATAAATAAATAAAATAAACAAATAAAGCACACTCACACACAACGCGCGCGCGCACAACACACACGCGCGCGCGCGCGCGCGCGCGTGTACACACACTACTCCCTGCATAATGGTAGGAGATCACAAGACCTTGCTAAAGATCTTTAGTCGGCTTTTAAGCATACGGTCGAAGTAAGTGCAAGAATCTAGTGAATAGCTCTGCAGTGCCAAACCCTATAGGACTTCACACCCCCTCCCTCCCTCTCCCAAGAAGCCATGGGTAAAGAGGGAGGCAGACGCTGCATTGTTGCCTCAGTTGACTCAGACGAGGCCAGACGTCCCACGCACTGTTTATCATCATCCCTTCTTGGCCCCACCCCCCTACTGCCCACGCACATCTCTCTCTCTCTCTCTCTCTTCTCTCTCTCTCTCCTCTCCTCTCTCTCTCTCTCTCTCTCTCTCTCTCTCTCTCTGTCTCTGCTGTCTCTCTCTTCTCTCTCTTCTCTCTCTCTTCCTGTCTGTCTGTCTGTCTGTCTGTCTGTCTGTCTGTCTGTCTGTCTGTCTGTCTCTGTCTTGTCTGTCTGTCTGTCTGTGCTGTCTGTCTCTCTCTCTCTGTCTCTCTGTCTCTGTCTCTCTTGTCTCTCTCTCTCTCTCTCTGTCTGCTGTCTCTCTGTCTGCTGTCTCTCTGTCTGTCTGTCTGTATGTCTGTATACTGTCTCTGTCTCTCTCTGTCTGTTTCTCTTTCCCTATGTTTCTCTTTTTCTCCGTATGTCTCTGTCTCTTCTGTCCTCGTCTGTCTGTCTGTCTGTCTGTCTGTCTGTCTGTCTGTCTGTCTGTCTGTCTGTCTCTCTCTCTCTCTCTCTCTCTCTCTCGCTCTCTCTCTCTCTCGCTCTCTCTAAGCAGCTTTGCTAGAGCCGCCGACTAGACTAGACTGCTGCCTCAGTGCAGACGTCTACAGAGAATGGAGAGACGCCTACAGAGAAGGATGGAGAGACGCCTACAGAGAATGGAGAGACGCCTACAGAGAATGGAGAGATGCCTACAGAGGATGGAGAGATGCCTACAGAGAATGGAGAGATGCCTACAGAGAAGGATGGAGAGACGCCTACAGAGGATGGAGAGACGCCTACAGAGGATGGAGAGACGCCTACAGAGAAGGATGGAGAGACGCCTACAGAGAAGGATGGAGAGACGCCTACAGAGAAGGATGGAGAGACGCCTACAGAGAAGGATGGAGAGACGCCTACAGAGAAGGATGGAGAGGACGCCTACAGAGAAGGATGGAGAGACGCCTACAGAGAAGGATGGAGAGACGCCTACAGAGAAGGATGGAGAGACGCCTACAGAGAAGGATGGAGAGACGCCTACAGAGAAGGATGGAGAGACGCCTACAGAGGATGGAGAGACGCCTACAGAGGATGGAGAGACGCCTACAGAGGATGGAGAGACGCCTACAGAGAAGGATGGAGAGACGCCTACAGAGAAGGATGGAGAGACGCCTACAGAGAAGGATGGAGAGACGCCTACAGAGAAGGATGGAGAGACGCCTACAGAGGATGGAGAGACGCCTACAGAGAAGGATGGAGAGACGCCTACAGAGGATGGAGAGACGCCTACAGAGAAGGATGGAGAGACGCATACAGAGAAGGATGGAGAGACGCCTACAGAGGATGGAGAGACGCCTACAGAGGATGGAGAGACGCCTACAGAGGATGGAGAGACGCCTACAGAGAATGGTGGAGAGACGCCTACAGAGAAGGATGGAGAGACGCCTACAGAGAAGGATGGAGAGACGCCTACAGAGGATGGAGAGACGCCTACAGAGGATGGAGAGACGCCTACAGAGAATGGTGGAGAGACGCCTACAGAGGATGGAGAGACGCCTACAGAGAATGGAGAGACGCCTACAGAGAAGGATGGAGAGACGCCTACAGAGAATGGTGGAGAGACGCCTACAGGAAAGGATGGAGAGACGCCTACAGAGAAGGATGGAGAGACGCCTACAGAGAATGGTGGAGAGACGCCTACAGAGGATGGAGAGACGCCTACAGAGGAAGGAGAGACGCCTACTGAGGATAGAGAGACGCCTACAGAGGATAGAGAGACGCCTACAGAGGATGGAGAGACGCCTACAGAGAAGGATGGAGAGACGCCTACAGAGAAGGATGGAGAGACGCCTACAGAGAATGGTGGAGAGACGCCTACAGAGGATGGAGAGACGCCTACAGAGGCAGGAGAGACGCCTACAGAGGATGGAGAGACGCCTACAGAGGATGGAGAGACGCCTACAGAGGATTGCCCATCCTCCACTGTCTACTAGCCCGAAACTGGAGCTGTGAAGCAGACAGAAAAGGATTTCAAAGTGACGTGTGACCCTCTCTCGGCCTCCCTTCTGTTGTGTGTTTTGTGTGTGTGTGTGTGTGTGTGTGTGTGTGTGTGTGTGTGTGTGTGTGTGTGTGTGTGTGTGTGGTGGCGGTGTGTCTGCGTGTGTGTGCGTGTGGGTGTGTGTGGTGCGTGCGTGTATGTGTGTGTATGTGTGTGTCTCCCCTCTCTATGCCTCTTTCTCTCTCATTATCTCTCTCCCTCTATCTCTCCCCCCCCCCCCCCCCCCCCAGTCTCTCTTTGTCTCTCTTGTTCTCAGCTGATGATGGTGAAGGTGATGATAATGATAACAGTAATAAAATGATCTTTTATTGCACCCCACCTCTTAGATCTATGTCGAAAGCCTGAAGCGTTTACGGTTGGATATATATATATATTATGTATGTATGTATATAATATATATTTATATATATACATAACTTATTTACAATATATATAATATTACATAAATTCATATATTATTATGTATGTATATCATATATATATATATATTATACACAAAATATTATATATATACATACACGCGCGCACGCACACACAGACACATAGACACACACACATGATACATATATATATATTATATGTGTGTGTGTGTGTGTGTGTGTGTGTGTGTGTGTGTGTGTGTGTGTGTGTGTGTGTGTGTGTGTGTGTTGTAGGGGGGGGGGATAAAATAGACAATGAGTAGCTCAAGGGGGTTGAAAGAAACGAAAAGGATAACAATACAAATTCCGACAGAATTCTTTTGAATCAGTTTTCGTTTGTTTCCTTGTTTTGTAATTCTACGCCCAAAGTCTACAGTATAGCAATTGTATCACTTCAATTGTTAACCATTAACCATAGGTCTCTCCCTTCCTCTCTCTCTCTCTCTCTCTCTCTCTCTCTCTCTCTCTCTCTCTCTCTCTCTCTCTCTCTCTCTCTCTCTCTCCATATAGCAATTGTAACATATCACTTCAATTATTAATCATGCATGTGTGTGTTTCTCTCTCTCTCTCTCTCTCTCTCTCTCTCTCTCTCTCTCTCTCTCTCTCTCTCTCTCTCTCTCTCTCTCTATTTTATTATTCAAATCAAAATCATCATTGATTCTTACTTCTTATTTTCGTTTCTGAATGAGTGCCTTTTTTATAACATTACCTTAATATTGTATCTCTGTCTTATTCTTACCTGTTGTTTGATAATTGGTGTGGTTTGCTCTTGGTAATTGGATCATTATAATTGTTCTTGTTTTAGTTGAGGCTGTCTTTTTATCTTGATGTTATCCCTGAAAGGGGCGGGGACTGGATGTAAAAAAGCACATGAGTGCTTATCTATTATCCTCGAATAAAAGAATTTTGCCTTGCCTTGCCTTGCCTTGTCTCTCTCTCTCACCCTACGCCCAAATTCAGCCCCACAGTAAACGTATTATTTCAGCTTCACTGAGATTTGTGAGGAGGCTGGTTTGTACAAAGACCATGACTTTACTCGGAAAACGACAATATCCAGTTTCGAGCATTCCCTAAGCGTCCCGTGTGTCGTGTGTAGGTTTTTGTTCTGAACGGTCCACGCATCATAGCTGTCAGGTTCGAGTTCGATTTTTCTGTTGGGACAAAGAGCCCTTAATTCATTGGGGGACACCAGAGAGCAACAGGCAGGCGCTCGTTCTTCGACAGGCAGGCAGTGGAATAATTACCTTGCTGCAAACCTTCCCTTTTCTTTTCAACTGTTTCTGTCTGTTTGTTTGTCTGTCTGTCTCTGTGTCTGTCTGTCTTCCTTGTCTGTCTTCCTCTTCTTCTCTCTCTCTCTCTCTCTCTCTCTCTCTCTCTCTCTCTCTCTCTCTCTTCTCTCTCTCTCTCTCTCTCTCTCTCTCCCCCGTCTGTCTTTCTGTCTCTGTCTCTGTGTGGTGTGGTGTTCTGTGGTGTTGTGTTGTGTGTTGTGTTGTGTTGTGTGTTGTGTTGTGTGTTGTGTTTGTGTTTTGTGCTTGTCTTGTGTTGTGTGTGTGTCTTGTTGTGTGTGTATGTGTGTATGTGTATGTGTGTGGTGTGTTTGTGTATGCTAGCGTGAGTTTGCGTACGTGCCATCACCAACAATAATAGCAATAACACACCCACAGACACAGACACAGACACAGACACGCACGCGCGACACACACACACACACACACCACACACACACACACACACACACACGTGTGTGTGTATGTGTGCGAGTGTTTGTGTATGCTAGAGTGAGTGTGCGTACGTGCCATCACCAATAATAATAGCAATAACACACCCACACACACACACACAGACGCGCACACACACACACACACGAACCACTACTTGCTCTCTGAAGTCCACTGTTTGGGTGCATATGCATGACGTTATAAATCTTGCCAACTATTATAAGAGGTCCTGCAAAAAGGGTCTCGGGAGAGATGGCTATAACATCGCGGTGAAAGAAAAGCCCTTTTTTCTTGAAAGTGTATCGGCCTGCACTTCTTACACTAATGGTTCGTGGCAGGGTAGCCTCATGGTTCGAGCGTTTAATCCCGTTTCGCTTTTCGGAAGAGTAGGACCTTTGTATGCCGGCGGAAAGCCTCATGTTTAGCATTTTTTGGTATTCATGTGAAGTCAAACTAGCTGCTCCAGAATCCTGATGATATATCATTGTTTTTCCCGTTGTCTATACTTCAGTGAGTGAACCGAATTTGGAGTGATTAAGTGGCAGCCGTTATAAACACAGACACATTATTTTTTGTCGTCTGCCTTTCTATGCGAGTCCCTCAACCTGAAGGCTTTCTGTGTTTAACACACACACACACACACACACACACACACACACACACACACACACACACACACACACATACACACAACACACACATTTACACACCACACACGCACACACACATATATGTGTGTGTGCAAGTATAGTATGTAGTAGTAAGTATATATTAGTATAGTAGTAGTATAGTATATTATAGTAGTAGTTTGTTGTTGTTAGTAGTAGTAGTTGTAGTAGTGTAGTGTTAGTAGTGTTGTGTGTGTGATCTGTCGTAGTCTTAATAATCAACGAGTTGGTAACCTCCGGAAGAAAAAATTAATACATGCAGGACAAGAAACCTGTAATCACCCGAGGGCCGGACGACTGTCAGTCTAAGA
This sequence comes from Stramonita haemastoma, assembly GCA_030674155.1. NCBI lineage: Eukaryota > Metazoa > Mollusca > Gastropoda > Neogastropoda > Muricidae > Stramonita > Stramonita haemastoma. The sequence goes on from CM060325.1 coordinate 28,344,558, forward strand.
GCATCCCCCCCCCCCCCCCCACCCCTTCTGGACATTCTCTACAAGAAATTTCCTCTTTTCTATCCCTCTGTTTCTGCCTTGTTCCTTTTCTACCTGTCCTTTCCTTCTTATCTACTTCCTGCCTTCTAGGTCCTTTCTCCTCCTTTTTTTTTCTAGAAAGACTTAAAAGATTACAATTATCTCCCACGCAGAAGTCAGATGTGCTAGGGCCTGACTTGACAGGAGCCTAATGGCAGCACAACGCAGTTTTGCTCATACAGCAGACAGAAGAGTTGCTGTCTAACATTCGATAGAAGAAGAAGAAGAAGAAGAAGAAGAAGAAGAAGAAGAAGAGAAGAGAAGAAGAAGAAGAAGAAGAAGAAGAAGAATTGAAGAAGAAGAATTGCGAAGAAGAATTGGAGAATTGCGAAGAAGAGAGAAGAAGAAGAAGAAGAAGAAGAAGAAGAAGAACAAGAAGAAGAAGGGAACGGAAGAAAATTGCGATCAAGAAATTGCAGAAGAGATTTGCGAAGAATTGCGAAAGAATTGCGTAGAAGAAAGAAGGACAAAAGAAAAATGAAGAAAGGAAGAAGAAGTAAGAAGAAGAAGTAAGAAAAGACAGATTTGGAAGAAGAAGAAGAATGCGAAGAAGAAGAAGAAGTTGCGAAGAAGAAGAAGAATTGCGAAGAAGAAGAAGAAAGCAGAAGAAGAGAAGAAGAAGAAGACAGAAGAAGAAGAAGAAGACAAAGAGAAGAAGACAAATGAAGAAGAATTGCGGAAAAGAAGAATGAATTGCGAAGAATTGCGAAGAGATGCGAGAAATTGCACGAAGTAAATTTGCGAAGATTGCGAAGAAGAAGAGAAGAAGAAGAAGAAGAAGAAGAAGAAGAAGAAGAAGAAGAGAAGATGATGATGATGATGATGATGATGATGATGATGATGATGATGATGATGATGATGATGATGATGACGATGACGTAGAAGAAGAAGAAGAAACTTATCGCTACCTTCACATATGGAGGCTCAGATAGTTACATAGGAAGGTAGACTGCCGGTATGCATTATACCCATATCCACAGTACGTTATCAAACTGTACATATGCTATACATTCATGCAGATTCTTCCACACGTATGTGTTTATTACGTAAATACATATGCTCACACAGAAATGGGTACTTCAACAAACATTGGTATAATATGCATATAAACATGTGGTACGCAAGTACACGTACGGACCATACACTGAAACACAGATAGACAGGCAGACAGACACACAGAGACACACACACACACACAACAAACACACACACACACACACAGACACAGACACACACAAAACACACACCACACACACACACACACACACAACACACACACACACACTACTAACTAACTTCACTTACTTGCGTGTCCAAAAGAACTGTCAGTCCCTCCCCATCTGCAATCTCTGCCACGCACCAACACTCTGACTCGACACCAGCATCAGCCAGACAACTACACTGAAGTCAAACTTTTCTCTCCCCCACAGCCACAGAACGGGGTCAGTCAAGCAGGAGACAGCAACCACGGCCACCTTCTCCAGCGTCCTGCACTGTCCAAGTGGGCAGTTGCGGCTAGGCTAGGCCACCAGGCCGAAGTCAGGACTAGGCTATCGATTCTTCTTTCGCCTGTAAGCAAAGCAGGTTACCCCACATAACACTCCATCCACGCCCGCAGTCTAGCTGATTCAAGTTAGGCTAGGCTATAGCGACGCCAGTGTCGCCTCACACTCGGTCGGCGCTTAGCTTGCGGGCCACTTTCTTTCAGTGCATGCCAACATTATTTTGTGCAGACATCATCGATTTTGAGAGTTGGGGGGGGGGGGGGGGTTTCAAGGAGGGGTCTTTAAAAAGAATGAAAGAAAAAAAAACTAGCTTGGTTTCTTGATAATCAATGTATATGGAAATTAGTTTTTTTGTGGACTTTTTTCTGTTTAAGTGGAAGTCTAAGAAAAAAAAGGAAGTGTGGTGTGTGTGTGTGTTGTGTGTGTGTGTGTGTGTGTGTGTTGTGTGTGGTGTGTGTGTGTGTGTGTGTGTGTGTGTGTGTGTGTGTGTGTGTTAATGTTTAAGTTAATTGAATAAAGAGCTCATTCGTTACTGAATGGAACAACAACGCTGAATATCTAATTCTGGCATCTCCCAATCTGCATATGTCGTGGAAACTGGCTGCTTCACCTTCACATATCCTGTAGTCCAACAGAACGTTGGGGCACCACTGAAGATGTTGCATCCAGCTTCCTCCACTCGTAGCGGTTTTGAGCCTTCCGTACCAACTCGTTCCACTCAAGGCCAGTCCACTCACCGAGTTCGTTTTCCCATCGTTTCCTATGTTCACGTCTTCGTCTCCCCCCTTTGTACTGTTCCCTGTAGGACAGTCTTAGCCGGTCCAGATGTTCGTGTGACGTGCCCTACCACTTCAGTTTGCGTTTTTTTCACAGAAGTCAGGAGCTCTTCGTATGGTCCGGTAGCATTTTCAATTCTCAATTTCACTTTTTCGTTAGGTATGTGATCTCTGTATAAAGTACCAAGGCGTTTGCGAAAGCTTTCTAGAAACCAAAAGGTACAACCCCCTGAAGATAATTAAGAAAGCTGCGCTACCTACCACGAGAGATAAAACGTGTATCTTTTTTATTCATTTATTAACACGTGTGATAAGACGCGTGTCTTTTTATTTATTAACACTCTCAAAAGCAGATGGTTTTATCCTGGCCATGATGTTGTGGGAAGAAAAGAGAAAGGAGAAAAAAAGAGGCAGACCAAAGAAGAGATGGGAGGGACAACATCAGGGAATGGACAGGCCTTAAAACTCAACAAAACCCTGTAAAAGGCAGAACAGAGAGAGGAATGGAGAAAACTGGTTGTCAAGTCTTCATGGGTGCCCCCACGGTCGCCAGACTAAGGGATAGATAGACAGACAGACAGACAGAAGACAGACAGACAGACAGATAGACAGATAGATAGATAGATAGATAGATAGATAGATAGATAGATAGATAGATAGATTGTAACAGGATTTACAGCTCCTCGTCCAAAAAAGTTTGTATTTTTGGTGAAGATAATGTGGAGGTAATTGGTTTGTTGCTTTTTTTTTTTAATCTAGACCTCTCGTGGCTTGATTCTTTGGAGTTCTGGTTAGTCTCCATCATCATCATCATCATCATCATCATCATCATCATCATCATCATCATCATCTCATACATTTTGTTCTTCTTCTTGTCTTCTTCTTCTTTTCTTCTTCTTCTTCTTCTTCTTCTTCTCTCTCATCCTCTCCTCCTCTCTCCTCTCCTTCTTCTCTTTTCTCTTCTACTCTTCTTTTCGTCGTCGTCGTCGTCCTCGAGAGCTCAGACAGCAACTATGATCGTCTGTCATATGAGCAAAGAATGCGCTGCCGTTAAACAACTGACAAGTCAGACCCAGCGCATCCGACTTCAGCGTGGGAGAGGATCGTTACCTCTAAAGTGGTGGGGGGGGGGGGGGGGGGGGTAGAAAAAAAGCGGGAAAGTAGACCAAAAAGACAGAAAACAGACAGACAAAGGGGATAAAAAGAAAAGGAATGAGGCAAAAATAAAGAAAGAGATAGAAAAGAGGAGATTCCTAGCAAAGATTTCCAGCAAGGTGGGGATGCTGTTTATACTGACAGGTCCCCGGCATCCCCACAGGGCAACTGTGATCAGTGGATGATGTTGCCTACACACCCCTTTTTAGCCAGGAGGCAACTTAGGGATCCATCTTTTATAAGACTAACCTGCCCTGCTGCCTGCCCCCCCCCCCCCCCTCCCTTGTTGTGTGTTGTGTGTGTGTGTGTGTGTTGTTGTTGTTGTTGTTGTGTGTTCTTTCTCTATGTATGTGTGTGCGGGTTTGTATGTGTCTGTCTGGGTCTGTCTGTTCTGGCGTAGTCTGTACTGTCCTGTTTGATTCCGACTTTCTCCCCATACACTTACTCCAACATTCTTCTCTTCCTTCTACTCTCTCTCGTCTCTCTCTCTCTCTCTCTCTCTCTCTCTCCCTGTCTCTCTCATGATTATGATAAAGATAGCCGGACTTTCAATAATGTATTCTAAAGTAGTGAAGGGGTACACGAAAAACGTTTTGGCGTAATCTGATAAACTGCCTTTATTGACTTTCCGAAGGCTTTCTTCTCCAACACTTAACCACAACATGGTTTGCTAGCTGTCCATTAGAGTGACCTAGCTTTAGTTCAGCCCGCGCGCGCACAATAAACACACGCACCACACACACGCACACACACACAGAAATACCACGCAAACACACGCACACACACAAGCACGCACGTACGCACATACACATAAGATATATTGTATATATTTATACACATAAGATATATTGTCTATATTTATATACATATGATAAATTTCATAACTATAATGGGAAATGGCTTTGATCCTATCAATTCACGTTCATTTATTCTTTTTTTTCGTTCCTCCAATAGAGCTCTGAGATTCACCAATGGTAAAATTTTCCGTATGCGACCTTTTTTCGCTTTCTCTCAAGGTAGCCTCATTCCCACTTCCGGGATGCATGCTGGGTATGTTCGTGTTTCTGTAACCCACTGAACGCTTGCATGAAAGACGGGATCTTTAACGTGTATAATATTTAAACTTTAGCATGCGTATATACACAAATGGAATCAAGCACTAGTAGGTCTGCATGAAGTTGACCTGGGAGATCGTAAAAAAAACCCACCCTGAATACACCAGACGTCTTCGAGATTCGACCCACGACTTCATGGGCCCATGGGATAGAAGTCGTGCAGTCTTAACCACTCGGCTTAGAGCGTCCGTCAATTCTCGTTATAAATCTGGTTAGGCTAATCCTTCATTAAAAAGTAGAGAGAGAGAGAGAGAGAGAGAGAGAGAGAGAGAGAGAGAGAGAGAGAGAGAGAGAAGAGGAGAGAGTGAACAGAGAGAGAGAGAGAGAGAGACAGAGACAGAAGACAGAGAGAGAGAGAGACAGAGAGGAGAGAGAGAACATAAGTAGACATAGAGACAGACAGACAGACAGAGAGGGGGGGGAGGGAGAGGGAGGAGGGAGGGTGGAGGGAGAGAGAGAGAGAGAGAGAGAGAGAGAGAGAGAGAGAGAGAGAGAGAGAGAGAGAGAGAGAGAGAGAAAGAGAGAAGAGAGAGAAAGAGAGAAAGAGAAGAGAGAGAAAGAGAGAAAGAGTGAGAGAGAGAGAGAGAGAGAGAGAGCAATGAAGACATAGACAGGCACACAGTGAGATATTGTTTTGTATTTATTTATCTTGTCATCTGTTCCCACCGGCACACAATGGCCTCTCTTACGAAAGGCGGAATAGGATTTAACGTGTGCGCAAGATGTTCTGCGTGCGTTTACGCACGAGGCCTCGGGTTTAAAGTCTCTCATCCGAGGGACTTTTGGGGGGAATGGAATCAGCACTGATGTTAACTCCAGGGGGGAAAAAAACCCTCGACTGGGAATCGAACCCCTGTCGTCAAATTGCGAGCGCAAAGTTCTAACCACTAGGCTATCCCGTCCCCTTATTGACAAGTGAGAGAACTTCACCAGACAAGTGCAATGAGATTCAGTTCTGGTTCATCCCCCTCATTGCCAAGCAAATAGTTACAGTCTTCAGAATAGAGTAAATAATGCACATGATAATTATCTGTTAATGGGTGTCTGCAATCAAATACTTCTCACACACATGCGTGAACGCAGGGGCGAGCACGCGCCACACACACACCACGCGCGCGCGCGCACACACTCACAAACACACACACACACACCGGCACACAATGTCTAATATCACATTAAGTGAACAACCAAAATTGAGACACACACACACACACACACACACACACACACACACACACACACACACACAACAATCACACATCACACACAACACACTACACACACACACACACACACACACACACACACACACACACACACACACACACACACACACGCACGCACACACGCACACACACACACACAGCATGTGCACGCATGCTGACATTCTTCTTCTTCTTCAAACAGACAGCAACTCACTGTTGTCTGTCATATGAACGAAATTGCCTCACGCTGCCGCTATGCGCCTGACAAGTCAGGCCCAGCGCATCCGACTTGGGCATGTGAGAGAATTGTTATTATTTAAACTCACAACACACATGACAGACACTAAATTGAGATGGAAGCATGCACTACATCTTCTTCTTACAGGACAGCACTCAGTTAGGTCAGTGGCGAAAGCTACTGTTCGCTATGCCCTACAATCACCCTGGTCGAATTGGATGAAGAATTGTAATAAGTCCTTCTTGTAGAAAAAGGCAAGGGAATAAACCAAGCAAGTAGAAAATAGATAAGGAGGATGGTGCAGGAAGAAAAACGGAGAACAAAGAGAGGGATAGAAAAGAGTAGTTCTGAGCACAAAATTTCGAGGTGGGGATATGTTTTATACTAACAGACTCCCCAACATCCCCAGAAGGGAGTCTATTTGATGAAATAAATCATTCAAGATCAACACTGATTCTGCATCATACCCACTTTTCAAATTGTTCTTGTCTAAGTTCCAACGTCAAAACTACGACAAAAATCTCCCCCCCCCCCAAAAAAGTAATCAGTTTATTGTACATATACTGCCTCAAGACATTTTTTTTCAAACCTAAGTTTTCCTCCCCTGTTTCATGTCGCAACTGTACCTGCCTTTAACAGCCGAAACCCATCACCCTCCAAAGTGTATAAGTTTGTGTGTGTGTGTGTGTGTGTGTGTGTGCGTGGTGCGTGCGTGCGTGCGTGCGTGCGTGCGTGCGTGCGTGCGGCGTGTGTGTGTGTGTGTGTGGCGCGCGCACCATTTGGATTTGTGGGACTATTTATTGCTTTGGTTATATGTGTAAAGAATGGGTTGAGAGTAGCGCTTTGATTTGTCCTTGCAAGATATAGCGCTGTATAAATTCTTATTTTTATATTATTATCATTATTATTATTTTATTTTCTTATGTTATTATCATTTATTTTGTTTTATTTACATGAAAACAGATGTCAGATTTTGTTTGTCCAGACAGCTAGGCCTAGAATGCTACTATGGAGGAGGCAGACGGCCCGGATCATCATTATAGACAGTTCTTACATCCCAATTTACTCCTTGGCAAAAATGCTGACACCGAAGCTTGGTTGGAAGGCCCCTGTCGGCAAACACTGTGGGGAGGGAAGGGAAGTCACTCTAATTGGACCAGCGGGAATGCCAAGCCAAAGACTGGACATCCCCGGAAACACTGTCATCCCTCCGGCTACCGGGGGTTCTTTGTGTTGTGTTGTGTTGTGTGTGTGTTGGTGTGTTGTGGTGGTGTGTGTGGTGGTGGTGGGTGTGGTGTGTGTGTGTGTGTGTGTGTGTGTGTGTGTGTGTGTGTGTGTGTGTGTGTGTGGTGTGTGTGTGTGGGTGTGTGGTGTGTGGTGTGTGGTGGTGTGTGTGGTGTGTGTGTGTGATGTGTGTGATTTGTGTGTCGTTTTGTGTGTCGTGTTGTGTCTCTTCGTATTAGTTGTTTTGTGTTTGTGGGTTCGGTGTTCTGTGTGTGTGTTCTTGTGTTTTGTGTTTGTTGTTCTGTTTTGTTCTCTTTGTCTTGTCTGTCTTTTTTTTCGTGTTGTTTGTTGTGTTCTGTTTTGTGTTTGTGCGTTGTCTTCCTTTTCTTTTCTTCTATTTTATAATCATACTTATTGTTTTGATGTACCTTATAATGCTTAGTAAGAAGTTTTTTATCAGTAGGGCTTTGGCCGTTAAATAAATCTCTCTCTCTCTCTCCTTCCTCTCTCCTCTCCTCTCTCTCCTCTCTCTCTCCTCTCTCTCTTCCTCTCTCTCTCTCTCTCTCTCTGTCGCTGGATCAGTCGTTCGGCCAAGCCTGTCTTCTCAAGTGACCAAGAATCGAAAAATAGCGAATTAAGCTGATAGAGAACACAAATGAAGCTCTTCGTAACAACGATGATGGTGATGATGGCGACAGCGGAAAGAACAACACAGTAATAAAACAACGATGATCGAGTTAATTCTTTTTCTTTCTTTTTTTTTCGTTCGTCGGCTAGAGCTATGAGGTTTACCATAATGAGACTTTGAGGCTGTGACCGCTTACCCACTAAGCTGATTTTCGACAAGTCAGGTCCTACGTATCCCGACTTCGGCATGCGAGAAAATTGTTACATTTTTTAAGCTTTCTGGGGGGGGGATAAGCAGGGGATGGACCAAAATGGCAGAAAATAGACAAGGAAGGAGGTAGGTACGTGACAGGAAGAAAAAGGAACAGGGAGAAACAACAAAAGAGAGGGAGAAACAAAATAGGGAATTCCTAGCACCGAATTTCTGGAAGGTGGCGATGCTATTTTAACTGACTGGGGCTCAGGGCATGATGGTAGATTAACGGCAAAGGAGTGTTGTGTGTGTGTGTGTGTGTGTGTGTGTGTGTGTGTGTGTGTGTGTGTGTGTGTGTGTGTGTGTGTGTGGTGTGTGTGTGTGTATGTGTGGTGTGTGTGTGTGTGTGTGTGCGTGGTGTGGTGTGTGTGTGTGTGTGTGTGTGTGTGTGTGTGTGTGTGTTGTGGTGCCCGTGGTTTGTGGTGGGTGGGGTGGTGCGCGCGTGCAGTGTGGTGTGGTGTGGTGTGGTGTGGTGGTGTGTGTGTGTGTGTGTGTGAGTGTGTGTTGCGCGCGCAGCGTGTGCAATGAGGGAAGAGAATGGGTAGAGAAACAGGTTCAGTTGTACTGGCGAAGCCTAGCCTAGGCCTAGCGGTGGAGGAGAAGGTGTGTTTGTGTGCTGGTGTTGGTGGTGTGGCTGAGTGCCCTCGTTAAGACCATTGGGGTCCTCTTCCTCTCTGCCTCCTAGTCATTAGATGTCTCCCGGCGTCTCGTCTCCAAAACTTCCTACCAATTCTTTCACTTCCACCCCCACCCTCTCTCCTCTCTTTGTCTGTTTGTCTCTCTCTCTCTGTCTTCTCTCTGTGTCTTCTGTCTAGTCTGTCTCTGTGTGTCAATCAATCAATCAATCAATCAATCAATCAATCATCTATCTTCTATCTATCTATCTATCTATCTACCTATCTATCTATCTATCGTCTTCTATCATCTGTCTGTCTGTCTATCTATCTTCTTCTTCTTCTATCTATCTATCTATCTATCTATCATTCTCAATTATCGATCTCGATATAAAAGATAAATAATAAAAAATAAATAAACAATCGGGGCAAGGGCAGGATGACAAAAGCATGTGAATGCTAAATCTGTAACCCTTGGAAAATAAAGATCATTCATTCATCTCTCTCTCTCTCTCTCTCTCTCTCTCTCTCCTCTCTCTCTCTCTCTCTCTCTCTCTCTCTCTCTCTCTCTCTCTCCCTCCCTCCCTCCCTCTCCCACCCCTGTATTCTATCTCCCTTTCACATTCTTTCACTCTGTCCTTCTCTTCCCTTTTTTTTTTTTGCTTACAGTTTCCGGGAACTCACTTCCTGATACGTGGTGGGAATAAAAATATCAGCGCATGGATGATGTCTGTTTGTAGGTGCATGATAAGGGAATGCGGAATGTCTTTCTCAAACAGCAAAATATCATGGAGTGAATTGTAATACTTTCCAACCATTTCTTCTTTAAGACAACAGATAGCAAAGAGAGCACATAATATTCATTCTACACAACATTTCCAACCATTTCTTCTTTGAGAAAAAAAAAAATAATATAAAACAAATACAGCAAACAACATTCATTTCACCTAACTTTTTTCCCCCATGCATGCAAATCGTCTGAAAAGAAAACTAATTGCATTAGCAATAAACAAGAAAACCTGGTTTTTTCCTCCAGTGGACAGAAAATAAAATAAAACATTAATCATGAAAATCATACTGTTGAGGGGTGGACGGGTGGTGGGGTGGTGGATAGCCTTGTATTCTAAGCACTGCAATTGCAGTTTTACAGCCTGGGATTAACACCGGATTTAAGCCACCAAGGGATACCCACTCATGGGGATTTTCCCCCTGGAGTGAACATCAGTAAGCTACTGTACTGATCCCACTCTCCTGAGAGTCCTTGAGATGAGACTTTAATTACCTGGGTCTCGTGTGTGAACGTACACAAAACATCTTGCACGCGCACACGTTAAAACCCGTTTTTCACTTTTGGAAGAGCAGGCCACTTATGCTGGTAGGAACGGATGACAATGTATACACAATAATTATATAAACTGACTCTCTCTGTGATATATATATATATATATATATATATATATATATTATATAATAATATATATATATTATATATATACAGTATGATACAGATGAATATACAACAATAATATATAAACTAGACTCTCTCTGTATATATTTTATATTATAAATATATATATATGTTATGTATAGATAGATAGATAGATAGATAGATAGATAGATAGATAGATAGATAGATAGATAGATAATAGATAGACATATAATTTATGTATCTATTATATATATATTATGTAATGTTCATTTCAGTATATATATACATATAGATATATAGATATATAGATATATAAATATATATATATATATATATATATATTCATACTTGTCACATGTTTAGACTTTATCCCCAAAGTCGGAATGCTGCCGCCTTCAAAGTGGTCAAAAACGATCGCATTCACAAAAATATCACCATTTGTAAACCTTAAAACTCAAACTAAGGAGAAAAAAAAACCCTCCTCCCTAAAAAAAAGACCAACAAAAATCCCCACCAATAACACAACAACAACAAAACCCCAATTGAGGACATGATGCCATCAGGTAACAAAAACTACAGGTACATACATCATCATGGCCAAGAGAAGTGGCTAAGCAGACCTTGTTCAAGAGGAAGTCCCTTGGTGCTTGTCTTAGTCTGTCTGGGAAAGTAGAGTTCTCCTCCAACACAAAGACTGGCCATGAGGCAGACCGTCAGACTGGTCTGGAACAAACATGGCATAGAATAAGCTTCACAACTGCATGGAATCTTAGTTGGCTATCTTCATTATCCTACAAAGATCATAAAAAGTCAATTTTTCAAATGAGTTGGCATGTAAATACAAAAGGAGCATGTTGTACCATAGGCATGTCTCACATGCACACATTTATATACATACATACATACATACACACGTTAAATCCTGTTCCGCTTTTCGTCAGAGTAGGCCATTGTGTGCCGGTGGGAACAGATGGCAATATTTACACAACTGCACACACACGGGGACTCGATGAAAAAAAAGCACATGATTGCTTATCCCATTATCCTCGATATAAAAGAATAAAATAAAAATTAAAATAAATAAAAACACACGCGCGCACGCAGGTACGCAACACGCAAAGGTACACACACGCACACGCACGCACACACACAACACACACACACACACACACACACACACCACACGCACACACACACACACACACACACACCTATCTTGAACATATTCCTTTTCAATGTTCAGTTCTAAATTCAGTTTATAAAAAAATGACATTGAATTCAAAGGAACCATTGAATGTAGTTTCGCGAAAACCGTGATTTCTGATGTTGCTAGATATTTCCAAGTCTTCTGTAAATATTTTATGGTGGGTTTTGTTGTTGTTGTTTTGTTTGTTAGTCTAAAATCAAACGTGTGAATAGACTTTAAATTAAACTACAACAACAACAACACAAACACACACTGAAAGAGAGGGGGGAGGGAGACAGACAGACAGACAGGCAGACATTGGTTGTTGTGATTAAATTAACGTCCCAGCAGAGATTTCCGATTTGGGGACTGAGACAGACAGAGATAGACAGAGATTTGAATTATAAAGTCTGAAGCCTGTAAAATTTACTTTTAATT
>CM060325.1:28358900-28373900 GCA_030674155.1 Stramonita haemastoma
TCAGCACTGACGTTAACTCCAGGAGAAAAATCTCCTCGACCGGACTCGAACCCGGGTCGTCAAATTGCCAGCGCAATGTTCTGACCACTAGGCTATCCGCCCCCCGTATTCATTCAGGGAGAGGGATGGCATAGAGATGAGTGCGTTGCACATTTGTAATTTGACGGTCCGGAATCGAGTCCGGGTTCGAGCCACTACCGAGACGCCCGTTCAGGGGATTTCCTCTGGCACTAACATCGGTACTGACTCCACTCCCTTGAAAGTCCCGTCAGATAAGACTATAAACCGAGGACCCCTGTGCCAACGCAGGAAGAACATCTTGCCCGCATGCTAAAACCTGTTTGGCTTTTCGGAAGAGTAGGCCACTGTGAACCAGTGGGAAAGGATAACAAATTTACAAAACTGCATAGACACGGGAACCGGATGTAAAAATGAAACCCACACGATTATATATTCTATTATCCTCGAGAAAAAAAAAGATTGAAATAAGAAAATATAAATAAAATAAATCATCCTGACCTCGAAGGCAAGAGTGACCCAGTGGCCTTTCCGGACTGGAGACAGTGGCATGTGTGTGGTGTCGCTATGTGGTTATCATGTCCCTAACTGGATTGACCTTCAACTGCGCGAACCGGGTCCGAAATCGAACAGGAATATATTTTCAAACTGCTTACCACATCATTTTCTAACAGCACTCATGAAACCACCACCCAGGATGATGACAACAGAAGATATTGTATAGATTTAAAAAAAAAACAACCTCAGTCGAGTATACAAACGTGAAACGAGCAGTCCCAAACATAACCAGGAATATCTGTTGCTTTACGCGATGGTCGTGCTTACATAAACAACAGAGATTGTCAGATTTGGAATCTTCTGACTTGCAATTTGCAGTCTCTGCATTGAGAAGCCAAGCCCACCTGATGAAGGGAAGGAGAAGGTGAAGAAGTTTCGGCAGGAAGTTTTCAGACATGGGGAGGAGTTCTTACTCCGCTGAGCCTGTCCCTTATACCACAGCAACCATGTTTTTGTATTTTGTACCACTTTATGTCACAGCAGATTTCTCGGCGTGAAATTCGGGCTGCTCTCCCTTCCACGGGGAGAGCGCGTCGCCACAAGTGCAGCGCCTACCCATTTTTTTTTTTTATAATCTTTTTCCTGCATGCAACTGTATGTTACGAGATAACATGCCACCGACGACAGTTGTTCACACTGATCTTCTCAAGCTGAAGAAGTAGTCACGAGTTCGTTCACAGTCATGGAACGACAAGGAAAAGGACAGAAGGCACCTCCACCGCCATGAGACAGCATGGTTGATGACCCCCTAAACAGTGACTGGGGATGGCGTTTTCTTCCGACTCACACAGGGGACTGATACCGCAGATTTTCCCCGTACGTGGGATGCCAGGGGTCTGTCAGTATGAATAGCATCCTTCGGATGAGACTATAACCGAGGCCCCGTGTGCGAACGCACGCAGAACATCTTACGCACACGTTAAATCCTGTTCCGCTTTTCGTAAGAGTAGGCCATCGTGTGCCGGTGGGAACGGGTGCAAGATTTACAAAACTGCATACACACGGGGACTAGATGTAAAAAAAACCCCACATGAGTGCTTATTCCATCATCCTCGATATAAAAGAATAAATAATTAAATAGCATCCCCATCTTCTTGAAATTCTGGGCTCAGGGTTCCATCTTTTCTATCGCTCTCTTTCTTTTTGTCTTGTTCATTTTCTTCCGGTTACCTCCAACTTGTCTATTTTCTGCCTTCTTGTCTGTTATCCTGCTTTTTTTTCCCTGAAAGACTTCAAAGATAATTTTCTTCTACGCCGAGGTCGGATGCGCTGGGTTTGAATTGTCAGGCGTTTAATCACATCGCAACACAGAAGAAGAAGAATGCAAAGAAGAAAATGCAAAGAAGAATGCAAAGAAGAATGCAAAGAAGAAGAAGAAGAAGAAGAAGAAGAAGAAGAAGAAGAAGAAGAAGAAGAAGAAGAAGAACAACAACAACAACAACAACACAACAACAACAACAAGCAGAAACAACAAGCAGAACAACAAGCAGAACAACAAGCAGAACAAGACCTAGCAATCATCACACGAATTTTCACACAGTTCTTTTTTTTTCTTTCCTTTCGCTGTCCGTCTACCTGTGGCTTTGTCAGTTTTCTGCCTGTCTACATCAAACAATCAGAAAAAAACAGTCACAGGAACAAGAGTCCTTGAACTTTAAGACTGGTACCAAACAACATTTTGTTGCGCCACTTTTGAGCGGGGACTAGAACATTTAACGCACATTTTCTGTCAGAAAGCTGACGATGCTAAATACAGCGGTGTGGTATTTTGACCGCAGTCTGTTGTAAACATCGTCTGCCGACAAAAGGCTGTAACAAGAAATTAGGTCTTTGTTGTTTTTTTCTTTCTATAGATATGCCAAGAACCCGTGTTGTTTTCCATTAGGGATTGATTCTAAATGTCGCCATTTACTACTATACAATTAGGAGCGCGCGCGCGCGCGCGCACACACACACACACACACACACACACACACACAACACACACACACACACACACACCACACACACATACTCTCTCTCTCTCTCTCTCTCTCTCTCTCTCTCTCTATATATATATATATATATATATATATATAAATATATATAATATATAATTGAGAAGATATATATAATATAAATGTATAAATATTATATATTCCTATCTATCATGCAATTTATACTCTGGCCACTGCCAACTGTAAAGGACGACGGGGGGAGGGGGGGGGGGGCAGCAGGACTTATCAGAAACTGATGCTATCACTTTGATTGTTTAAAAAGCTGTAGCAAAAGAAAAGGAAACAATAAATGGATAATACAGGAACTAATTCTATCTTTTTTACGATCATGTATTCTAACAACAACAACAACAACACAAAAAACCCACCAAAAACAACGACAAAACCTCATCAAGCAGAGCCTACATCTCTGTAAATTTGAACCTACTCATGTTATTTGAACACTTCACGTTAACCGCCTACCGCCACTCCCCCCCCCCCCCACAATATTCCAGTCTAAATTATGGCCAGATCCCCTCCCCCCCCCCACGAAAGAAAATATGGTGGTACTTCGCGATGGCTACGTTAGGGTATGATAAAGAAACGAAATCACGCTTTTGCAATAAGTCATCATCACTGTCAAAGCTATGCCCGTGTAACACCAGTAAACTGTATACAGGCTGCTTGTTAATGTTGGTAAAAAGTCCCCTCACACAAGGTTATCAGACAAAAGTTACTAGTTAGGTCACGTCAACACAGTCTTTGGGTGCATCAATACAGCATGCAGTATATAGCAGCAGACGTATTGCTGAAGCCACGATATAGGTCTTTTTTTTTACTGCTATTTTCAGACTCATTTCATCGAAACTGCACAGTTTTTCCTTCGCTAAGAACACACAGACAATGGAAGCAGAAGTCTAATTTGGTAAGTTGCTGCAGAAAGACGTGACTTTTTACCTGAACTCTGGAATCGACAAGATGGCCAGAGCAGTGTTGCTGTGTCTATTCTTGTCTGTGCTCCATAGTGACATTTGCAGACTTTCTGTTTTAAGCATCTGCTTGTTCAATATTTCCTCGCCTTCTGTACTGTAGGATCTGAGTCTTCATTATTTTGTGTTGACATTTCAGCTTTGATTCTGGATCTTTCAGCTGTCTTCTTTCTCTGAATGTTGGTCGATATTGTACTGGCAATGTTTTACATACAAAGCGCCCATGTGAATGGTACATGGTGTGTGTAGATGATAAGTTCACACCAACTATGTCTGATTTTGTGATCTGTGTGTGTGTGTGTGTGTGTGTGTGTGTGTGTGTGTGTGTGTGTGGTGTGGTGTGTGTGTGTGTGTATATATATAAAATAATATACTATAATATATATAATATTTATATATATATATTATTATATATATACCGTTTATGTCGTAGAAAGTGTAAGGAAGAATCGGCTTCTGAAAAACACATACGTTCATTTTGTACGTTGGAATATGAAGGCACACAGACAACAAACACACCACACACACACACACACACAACACACACAACACACAACACACACACCACAACACAGAGTTTCAATTCAGAAGAATACTGCTTATGTAAAGATATTAGTCCTTCACACTTTCACAAGCTTCTCTAACCAAACCTTAACTAAAACCCGGTTTCAATTTTACGAGCGTGGATGGAAAAGACTAGTTTTAGAGCGTTTCGCCCGCGATTTAACGGCCCAGAACAGAGCCCGGAACCAAGCCACCATCTAGACGCCAGCTCAAGGGATTTTTCCCCTGAGTTAGCATCAGCACTAATATATAACTCATGTACACTGGTAGCATGATTAGACAGCACCCCCGAAACGGGAATGGAGGAGCAAACACGGTCGCATAAATACGCAATAACAAATGAACAAATAATGAAAATGAACAAAAAGAATCAAAGAAGATATCACTATTGGTGAACCTCGGAGTTGTAGCCGAGGAACACAAGAAAACGATAGTCCATACTGCTTAGGTAATGAGATCAAATCATATGTTGCACTTTAAAAAAAAAAAACGTTATCTCACCAAGGTTATACAAAATAAAAAAGGAAAACCTGTTACAACATGCCACATTGATTCTTTGGCGTGTAGCCTCATCAACAACTCTACTGTGTCATGTAGCTTTTTTTTTTTTTGCTTGATCGATCCTTGCTTTTACCAACCTGTGTGTCTATAATTTTCATTGACAGTGTGACGGAGCTTACAGCCAGTGATTGAGACAATTCGACTTCAATCCATGGATCCATGAACACGTGGGTTCGAATCTCGCCAGCGACTGGTGAATTAAGGATAGGGATCTTTTACGATATCCCAGGTCAACTTCAAGTGCAGACCTGCCAGTGCCTTCATGCATTTGTGTAAATACGCATTTAAAAAAATCAAATATACTTGTGAAAGATCCTGTCATTAATGTCAACATTTGGTGGATTACGGAAACACGAACATATCCTGCATACATCCCCAAAGTCGGAATGTGGCTACCTTCATGGTGGCAAAACAGATCGCATGTGCAAAATATCACCATTGGTGTACCTCGGAGCTCTAGCCGGGTAACAGGGAAAATGTCAGTGCGTGGAAATAGAACAAACAGCAAGTCGTGCAGCACGATTCAAAGCTATAGTGAAAAATCGTCACCAACCTCAAAATAGCAATTTCTGTTTATACTATTTTTAACTTAATTAAGAGCCTTTTTATACATACACAAAGTATCAGCGTAATCGTGTACATTCAACATTTTGAAAACCGTTTGATCAAAAAATCTTCAGACATATGAAAACTTTAAAGAGTTTAAGTTTTCTGCAAAATGTCCACCTGTGATTATCAACGTTAAAATGACAATAAAATCTAAACTAACAGAGATATTTTTAAAAAATGGAGGGGGAGGGGGTAAATATGGCTTCGAAATCCCGAAATGTGTATATTCTTTTCCATCATACCTGTTTTTTCATGTACTGTCAGCCCCCTAAAGCCATCTCTTTATATTTTTTGCTGCCTTATCGCCCGTAACGTCCCCGTCCTGCTGTTCTCACGCCACTTACTTTCAGATCTCGACATTTGAAGCTCGACTGTGTGGTCCCAGTCTCCCCACTGAGCCCACAGTGCACTCACTCTGGGTAGGAGCCGACAGGAGTCAGAAAAATCCCTACGACTCTATGGGATTCGAACCTGTGACCTTCCAGTCCGCAATCCAAGGCGCTAACCACTGCGCCATGACAGCTGGTCACCTAAAGCCATCTTTGAATCTGCTTTTAGTAATAAACAACTGCAGTATATTTCCGATGTGGATATTTAACAAAGCTTACAGACCTTACATTTGTCTTAAACACACAATTCGAGTTAGTGACAGCAATCGGGCAAGCGTGTAGGTCAACACTGCACAGCACAACTCCATAGTCTTCCGAGACTAACGGATGCCTACATCTCACCTGTCAAGATAATTATTCACTTTGCAGATGTTTGATCAGTTGCCATTACCCAGCACAGTGGCGGAGCCTCGAGTGCATACTGTGTGTTTTTGTGTGTTGGCGATCGTTCAAACACTGACAGGAATACCGCGACAGTCAACGTGCTTACCTAAGCTTCTACATGACTGTGTGTATACGAGAAAGATCAGCCCTGGCAGGCCAGTCCATAGGCTTGGGAGATCCTGAAAACACCCACCACTAATCAATTTGCCAGCACTACGGTCTAAATCCATCACTTGTGGACTATTCAGTCTAATACCCTGCGGCCTTCACCTTTCTGCTGCTATTGGCTAAACACCACTTCCTGTGCAACGTTGACCTACAGGCTTGTCTGATCTCTGGTCAGGAGTCATGAAAATGTCAGTTTTGGTTCCACAGTGGGTACTCGGTAAATGTCACAGCATAGACAATACAATGCACCATCATCCTGACGCCTGTTTAAGAGGATTTCCCCTGGAGTTAATTAACATCACTGTCCACCCCACTCCCCCGAAGGCGCTTCTGATGAGACTAATAAAGTGCGGTCCCGTGTGTGAACATATGCAGAACATCTTACACAAACGTTATAACCCGTTTCGCCCTTCGGAAAAGTAGGTCACTGTGTGCCAAAGTAGGTCATTGTGTGCCCAAAGTAGGTCAATGTGTGCCGGTGGGAATGGCTGACAACATTTGCTAAGCAACATGCACATGGGGACTGGGAGTTTAAAAACAACTCCACCTATAAAAGTTCTTATTTTCTTTCATCGAAGTACAAAGAATTTGAATGAATTAAATGTAAAAAAAACAAAAAAAAAAAGTAACAGCGTAATGCAACAGAAACTATCACTGTACGGTGTAAGAAAGAACAGCAGAATGAAGCACTGCGCCATACAAGAATTGCAGTAAAGAATGTCCTGCTGTACCGTAGAGAGAGAAAAAATACATGACAACACCCAAAAATGCAGCAGCACAAAGCGCCATATGCGCAAGTAAAACAGCGTAACGCAGCACAACAGAGAATACAAAGCAGTATAAAAAGGTAACGGTAAAGCAGTCCCAAAACCTATGCGTAACGGTAAAGCAGTCCCAAAACCTATGCGGTGGTTGGGGAGCAAGGGGCGTCAGAGACCTCAGCTTCTCCAGGGGCCAGCATATTGAGAGTGGCGACCATCTCCTCTTCCTCGCTGCTTTACCTTCCCTAACCCTAAAAATGGCGAGCACCCATTGAGAGCTAGGCGATCTGGGGGACTGTGCTTGAAGCCAAGGCACGCAAACGGTCACCCATCCAGTTGGTAACCACGCTCAATGCTGCTTAACCTTAGCTTGGGGAA
This sequence comes from Stramonita haemastoma, assembly GCA_030674155.1. Lineage (NCBI taxonomy): Eukaryota > Metazoa > Mollusca > Gastropoda > Neogastropoda > Muricidae > Stramonita > Stramonita haemastoma. The sequence goes on from CM060325.1 coordinate 28,366,256, forward strand.
AGCGAGTGCTCTGACCGCAGGTTCGAGCCGCCACCTTGACGACCGTTCAAGGGGATTGTTCTGTCAGCGACCACTCAACTCCCCTGAAAGTTCTTAGGATGAGACTACAAACCCATGCCCCGTTTGCGAACGCACGCAGAACATCCTGCACATCCATTGGAAGAGTAGTTCATCTGTGCTTGTGTGAGTGGTCGACAAAATTTACAAAGTCGCAAGCACAGGGGGACTGGTTTAAAAAAACAACAAAAAACATGAGTGCTCATTCCATTGTCTTGGAAATAGAAGAAATGAACGCATAGCCTTCATTTTTCACAAAAAAGCCTACAAAACTGCAGCTCTCTCTCTCTCTCTCTCTCTCTCTCTCTCTCTCTCTCTCTCTCTCTCTCTCTCTCTCTCTCTCTCTCCAGACCTTACTGGAGAACAGATATCTTGATAACCTCAGTATGCAGCCCACGCATATCTATACTGCATCCCTTCAATCATTGTCAACTGGTCCTCTAACGCAAACCGGCAATTAAACACGTTGTGCGTTTTCTTTTCTTGCGCAAACAATTCCTCATCTTCACCCTAAAGGCCAAAGTATCCTACGTGTGTTGTGTTCTCTTTTTCTTTCTTTTTCTTTTTCTTCTTCCTCTTCTCCTTCTTCTTCTTTTCAAGCTTCTTCAACTCCTCCTCCTCTTCTTCTTTTTCCTTTTGGGGATGCTATTTATACTGCATGGATAGAACAACAAAGGCACTTTCCACAGAAATATTGGACTTTCTAAGGCCAAGAAACTTACCCCCAAGAAAGCTTTATCATTTTATGATGTTCATAGCTCCACCGACCACCAAAGTCATATCAAGGCTTGTCATTCCTTTCAATTCCATAAGAAAAATCTTCCCGTGAACACCCTCTTCCGTTAAAACTGATCACGTGTTGGTTCCGAACATTGGCAGCCTGAAAACAATCATTCGGATGAGACTTTAAACCGAGGCCCCGTGTGCGAACGCACGCAGAATATCTTGCGCACACGTTAAATCCTGTTCCGCTTTTCGTAAGAGTAGGCCATCGTGTGCCGGTGGGAACAGATGACAAGATTTACATAACTGCATACACACGGGGATGGATGTAAAAAAAAAAAAGCACAAGAATGCTTATCCTATTATTCACGATATAAAAGAATAAGATAGTTTTTTAAAATAATTTTTTAAAAAAAATTACACACACACACACATCCCAAAAGAGATTAATTCGAGCATTTGGAAATTTACCTGTTAATTCACAATGCAGGTCGTCAAAAGTCTTATTCTCATTTCATTAGGGGCTGCTAACTATTCAAACTTACAACCGATGGCTCCAGGGTGATATGGGCTATAGAACCTCTTCGCCTTGATGATAGAAACGATAGAGAGGAAAGAAAACATCCCCCATCTAATTTGGATGTGGCTAGCTTTCCCCTAACGCTGTTTGCCATGTGACCCCACTGAAGTTAATCCTCTCTCTCTCTCTCTCTCTCTCTCTCTCTCTCTCTCTCTCTCTCTCTCCTCTCTCTCTCTCTGTGTGTGTGTGTGTGTGTGTGTGTCTGTCTGTCTGTCTGTCTGTCTGTCTCTCTCGTCATTTGATTCCCTCCTTTTCATTTCAATTACTTTTCTTTTCTTCTCTTTTTTTTTGCATCTGTATTTTCCATATTGGGTCGGTGGTGGTGGGGGGTGGGTGGGGGGGGGGGGGTGCCCATGGGGTGATCCTCTTTTCATTTCAATTACTGTTTTTTGTTGTTTTATTTGCATATCTCTCTCTCTCTCTCTCTCTCTCTCCCCTCTCTCTCTCTCTCCTCTCCTCTCTCTCTCTCCTCTCTCTCTCCCTCTCTCTCTCTCTCTCTCTCTCTCCACACACACACACACACACACACACACACACACACACACACACACACACACACACACACACACACACAATGTTATCTTTCTTTACGATAGAGAGAAGGGAAAGAGGAGAAACAATCAGAAAACCTGGTCATGTTAGCAAACTGAATTTGATTTGGACGTATTTTCTCTCTGTGTGCGCTTTTGCATTTTACTTCTTTCACCGGGCCAGAAAATTTCACGCGCGCTGTGTGTGTGTGTGTGTGTGTGTGTGTGTGTGTGTGTGTGTGTGTGTGTGTGTGTGTGTGTGTGTGTTGTGTGTGTGCACTGTGCGTGCGTGCGTGCGTGCGTGCGTGCGTGTGTGTGGTGTGTGTGTGTGTGTGTGTGTGTGTTTTCACCCAGACATGTACATACACACATGCGTGCGCATTATTTTGTGCGCAGGTTTCAAACCAAGCAGGTTCTTCACTGAGAAAAAAAAAAGTTGTCATACAAACAGCAAAGAATTTAATTTTGTTCAGGTATGATAACGTTGTTATAGTGTCTGATAATATCATGTTTTCAGCTCGCGACCAGAAACAGTCTTTAACTGCACGCTATCGGTTTGTTGTTGTTGTTATTTGGAGGGGGGTTCGGTTTGGGGGCTTTTTTTTTTTTTTTTTCTTGCTCTGCTGGCATGGCGTAAACTGATGACGTGGCTATTAAAGAAGTTAATGACTTGCGTGTGAGTGTAATAATGGTCTGCACGAAACTCATTTGCCTTCTGGCTGCATTGCTTCATAACACTGACAGCCATCATGGATTTCGTTTTTCTTTCCTTTTTTTTTTTTTTTAATTGTTCTGGTCCGTTCTCTTCCTGTTTGTACCATTGGCTTTGTTTGGTTTGGTTTTGGGTGGTGGTTTTGTTTTGGTTTAATTTTTATAGGGTTTATTTCCGTTCCTTCTTTTTTTGAAATGATGTGTGTGTGTGTGTGTGTGTGTGTGTGTGTGTGTGTGTGTGTGTGTGTGTGTGTGTGTGTGTGTGTGTGTGGTGTGTGTGCTACGTGTGTGTGCATGCACTGTGTGTATAGAACAATACGTGTGCAAGATGTTTGGTGGTTGTAAGTGTGCAAGCTGGGTGTGTGTGTCGCGGTGTGTGTGGCGCGTGTGTGTGCGCGCGTGTGTGCTGTGTGTGCGCGGCGCGCGTGCGTGCGTGTGTGTGTGTGGGGGGGGGTTTGTGTGTTTGTGGTTTTATTTCATTGTTTTATATCGAGGATAATGGAATAAGCACCCGTGTGCTTTTTTCATCCAGTCCCCGTATGTATGCAGTTTTGTAAATGTTGTCATCTGTTCCCACCGGCACACAATGGCGTACTCTTACGACAAGCGGAACATTAACTTGTGCGCAAGTGTGTGGTGTGTGTGGGGGGGGGGGGGGGGGGGGTGTGTGGTGTGGGTGTGGGTGTGCATTACATACGATTCCAGTCTCCCGCAAGTCTTGTACACGTAGGACAAAGGAAGAGGTGCGTACGTGAATCAGTCCTGTTGGCTACAATTGCCAACCCTCCCCCCCCCCCCCCCCTTTCCCTACTCTTCCTATTTCGAGCGCTAATTTTTTCCATCAAAGATCATGATCAGGGATTTTACCAGTCTTCCATAAGTCATAGCTAAACAGTACTTGCTCCACTAGCAAGTCTATGTTTTACACCTCTCTCTCTCTCTCTCTCTCTCTCTCTCTCTCTCTCTCTCTCTCTCTCTCTCTCTCTCTGTTACTGACGATTCTGTTCGTCTCTATACATTAAGACCGTAACATTTCCAAACGAATCTTTGACCCAGGCCAAAAGCTGTGTCATTTATTGATGTCAACTAATTGCCATGGCCTACACTAAAATGTTGTCATGTTGTAAAATATTCTGTTGAGATTGCCTTCAGCCATGGCAAACTCATAACATAACAACCCGCACTCTCCTTTAAAGGAGAAAAAAACTTCTGAAGTCGGAGTATGATTGCCTTTAATTATGGCGATGTAGCCTACTTGAAAACGGTCATACACGCAAACTTCTCATTCAGTGTGCAATTTCAATCTCACAGTGATTCTCAGATGGGATAAGAGAGTCAGAGTGCACATTCTGTGTGACCCCCGGAGTGTTAAGCTGGGGAACGGACAACAAGAACAACAAAACGAATCTAAACAAACCTATATCTCTCACTTTCCTGAACATGAAGCGCCAACGATGTAATGGTAAACCAAAAGTTTCAAGCAAGTAGATAGCTGGTTGGATATAGAGGAGGGGGGGGGGGTGGATGGAGGGGGGGGGGAAGGAAAAAGGGAAGGGAATGAGAACGATAAAAGCATCATTGAAGAGGGGAGAAAATCTATTCTTAAGACATTTTCGCTGATACAAGTTGTGACAGACAATTAGCCTAGTTGCTGTCTGGGCGTTCCAGAAGGAAAAAAATATATATATTTATTGGGGTTGTGTAATAATGTACCTGCTTTGCTCTAAAATTGATTTATTCAACTGTCAGTGTCACTGCTTGTAGTTTTTCGCTTTTTTATTTTTTTTAAAGAAAGTTGCCGTCATAACATGTATGTGCATATGATACAGAAAGACTTCACAATGATATATATATATATGGGGGGGGGGGGGGGGAGGAGTGAACACAGCCTACTTTCTGTTAACCCTTCTCCCCCACCCAACACACACACACACACACACACACACACACACACACACACACACACACACACATACACACACACACGTACACACACACACGTACACACGTACACACGTACACACACACACACACACACACACACACACACACACACACACACTTTTTTTTGTGCAAAAACGTTTGTTTGTTTGGGGGGAGGGGGATTGACGTTTTGGGGAGATTTTTTTTGTTTTGTTTTGTTTTGATTTTGGAGGGGAGGGTTGTTATAAATTTGGAGCGAATATTTACACACACACAGAGCTCTGTAATTGGAATGAAACAATCGATCATCGATCGTGTCTCAAATATCGTGCCTACAAAAACAGAGGTAAACATTCCTGTTTGGGATGAGGTTGGTTTTTTGTTGTTGTTTTTCTATTGTTGGGTTTTGTTTTTTTTACACTTTTAAAATCTGGTGGCCGGCATATGTCTTCTCCTCTGTGTGTGTGTGTGTGTGTGTGTGTTCGATTCATTTTACGTCTTTTCACAAAATGTGATATTAGGCATTTAAAAAAAAAAAAAAAGAGGTGTGTGTGTGAGTGTGAGTGAGTGTGTGTGTGTGTGTGTGTGTGTGTGTGTGTGTGTGTGTGTGTGTGTAGGGCGCAAACAGTGTCATATTGCAGGAATTCACTCACCTGGAGACTGATTGCGACGGTCCTTCCTTATTATTTTGATGGTGTTCACAACAGCTACTGAAAGAAAAAGTAGCTTGTAGGTCGGCACAAATGCAACGTCTTGGGAATATCTCCCAGTGCTACACACACCAACTGTAGGCCTACCTTTTGTCACTTTTCCTTCTGTTTTCTTACATTACTCTTGCGTTCATACCACATGCACTACGGCATCCCCATCAATAAAAAATAAACCCACAAAAAACAAACATTTTTGAAAAGCTAACCGCGGACTTAAAACTCCCGTGATTCTGCACAAATTCGGCAAGTTCAAATGCACTCTCTATTTTTCCAGCAACCACTGTACCGTACCTGTCGTCTGCATGCAAATCACAATATATACGCATGCGCGAGGTCAACACAGTAGGAACGCAGGCACCCTCATTTGATGATCTTTTTGCAACTTTTTTCATAACTACCTGGTTTTGCTCGATGTTCTCAATCCCAAAAACAATGCACAGAGCTTTTTTTTTTTCCATACTTGAAAAAAAGGAAAGAAAATTAAAGTAACTTTCCCCTTATGTTCAATATCTATTCACAACACGTGATATTTGACCCAAAACAATAGAGTGTGTGTTTGGGGGGAGGGGGGTACGGGGGGGGGGGATAATGTAACAATTCATTTATTTATTTATTCTTTTTTGTCGAGGATAATAGAATAAGCACTCATGTGCTTTTTACATCCAGTCCCTGTGTGTATGCAGATTTTGTAAATCTTGTTATCTGTTCCCACCGGCACACAATAGCCTACTCTTACGAAAAGTGGAACAGGATTTAACGTGTGCGCAAGGTATTCTGCGCGCGTTCGCACACGGGACCTCGGTTTATAGTCTCAATCGAAGGACTTTTGGGGAGAATGGAGTCTGCACTGATGTTAACTCCAGGGGGGAAATCCCCTTGAACAGAATTCAAACCCAGGTCGTCAGATGGCGAGCGCAATGTTCTAACCACGAGGCTATCCCGTCCCCGAAATGCAGGAAGAATATGCAGCAACTGTTTGGTTTTTTTCCCCTAACATGTTTCCAGCATACACTTTTGACTACATGATGACCCTCATGGATAGGTATAGGAATTGCCAGAACAGAACCATACAGTTTGAATGCCTTTCCGCTTTTTTTTTCCTTTTTTTTTTTTTGCCAATGGTTTCGGTATAAAATACATTGCGAAGCGATGATATTTAGCCAAAGCTAAAGTTGGTAGTCTAAATAGGCTGTTAGAAAATGGATAAAAAGATCTATTTCAGTTATACGATCTTGTCTAGTTACCGAGCGTGAATGTCGGACAGATTGCAAAACTGACTTTGAATCAATGTACAAAAGAACCTATTGCATGATTCTTAGAAAGTCAAGCGAATGATATAAAGCCATCAGGATTGCAGTTTATTCTGCAGGTAAGATGAAGCGGTTCTTCCCAATGTGATACTTTTCTTTTTTACATGTAAAGAGGGAATGGGATGATATATAAATTCCATGTATTATTATTATTATTATTATTATTATTATTATTATTATTATTATTATTATTATTATTATTATTATCAATGATGAAGACAGATCCCCATCACAGCTCTTTGAAAAGGATCCTGCGGTATAATTTTTTTTTATAGATGTTATGAAAAATCACCATGTGTTCTTTTACATAAGTTCCAATACTATTACAGCATCCTTTTTTTATATAGGTGTGTGTGTGTGTGTGTGTGTGTGTGTGTGTGTGTGTGTGTGTGTGTGTGTGTGTGTGTGTGTGTGTGTGTGTGTGTGTGAGTATGCACGCGCGCGCGCGCGCGTGTATGTGTACATGTGCGCAGGTCTTTAATTAAGTAAAGGCTCCGAGATTGCATAGGCTGCCGCAATTTTGAAGAACAGAAACCTAATCTGAAGGAAAACAAGGACACGGTTTCATGAAAACCACAATTGGCACCTACGAAAATTTATTTCCAAATTATTGTGCAGCTTCAAGCTAAAAGGTAAGATGAAGGTGTCCAGTAACTTATGTGGTCGTAGGGGAGCGTGACATCAGAGACATCAGCTTCTCCAGGGGCCAGCATATTGAGGGCGGCGCACATCTTCTCTCCCTCGCTTCTTTACCTTCCTTGCCTCTATACCCATTTAGAGCTGGGTGAACTGGAGGACTATAGCCTACTGAATTTAAGGCGCGCAAACGGTCACCCATCCAACTGGTAGCCACTCTCAATGCTGCTTAAATAACCCAAACATTGCCATACACTTACTGTGCAAGCAAAGGCAAGAGAAGCTGGTGATAACAAACGGCCCATACCTGGATCTACAAGAGATGCAATTCCCCCAACTGACCAAATAAAGTATTATTGAGGAAATAGTAGTGGAGGAAAACTAGTGCAGGTAACCACTGCCAACTTCTCAATCAGTTGAAAATGATTAATCGAAGATTCAATCTTGAAAAAAAATCTAGAAAAT
>CM060325.1:28381400-28396400 GCA_030674155.1 Stramonita haemastoma
TGAGCGATTCCTCCACCACCCCTTTAGTTTACCCCCCCCCCTCAACCCTCCCCCCTCCTGCCCCCAGTAAATCAAATCAACATTAGTGCCCCTGTCCCATGATACTTAAATACTTTGATAGCTTTTGCATTACATGCTTGTGGGTGTTGTCGAATGCTTGGTGCGAGTGTCATCACATGGTTGTGAGTGTCATTGAATGCTTGTGATTGTGAGTGTCAAATACTTTTGAGTTTCAAATGTTTGTGAGTGTCTCTTACACCCAAATTAAGGATGATTTATATGATGTAATGCCATATATAATGGAAGATTCGTCTTCTCCATGACAAAGTTTTATGTGCTCTGCATCAGTTTTCTCCTGTCTTGCATTGATTCGCCTGTGTCAGTATGTCACTATGTGGACTTTTGTAGTTTACTTTTGAACAGCAAGATCAATCACATGTGTCTGTGTTTTCTTTTTATGTCACCAGTTCATTTCCCTTCTTGCATTCAAGGAACAAAACTCTATGATGTTGCAAATAGCTTTAGGCATAAAATGGGTAAAGTTTTTTCAAAATGAAAGTTTATAAATTATTTGCTATAAAGTACCCTTTTCTGTCATTTGTTTGCAACTGAAATAATTTTGAATGCAAGCTGTGGATCTGTGGTCATTAATATCACGTTCTGAAAATACTAAAATAGCAGCAACAGTAACAGCAACTAGAAGAACTGAACCGAGAAGAGAAAGAATACATAAAAAATCCTTTTAACAGAAATATATATATAAATTGTCAGTACATCAGTCATGACTTATTTTTGCTTTTTTTTAAATTGTATGTTTTTCTTCCTATTGGCACAATTTACAGAAATAAACTTGTCCTCCTTCTTCCTAGTAATTATGACATTTTCTTATATTTTAATAATAATAATAATAATAATAATAATAATAATAATAATAATAATAATAATAATAATAATAATAAATGGTAGAGAGGAGAGAGAGAGAGAGAGAGAGAGAGAGAGAGAGAGAGAGAGAGAGAGAGAGAGAGAGAGAGCTAATCTTGTGAAAACAAATCAAAGCTCTTGCATTCAACATATTCTCACATATATATGCAGCCAATGACAATTGATAGTTTTAACAAATTCAGTACACACACACACACACACACACACACACACACACACACACACACACACACACACACACACACAGGTTTTACACTTTGGCAGGGTGATGGAGATTTTAGCTGTTGAAAGCAGGGATAGCTATGAGATAAAACAAGAGGGGAAAATCTTAGCTTTGAAATAAATGTCCTGAGGCTGAATTTTAACATGTAGGCTTTTGATGAAGGGAGAGAGGGAGATCGTTCCAGATCACTGGACCAGAAATAGAGAAAGAGCGACAGCCAACGGTGGATTGATTGAATCTAGGTATTTGTAAGCCCAGGGTATCTGCAGTAGAGCTGAGGGAGCAAGAAGAAATGTACAGGTAAAGACATTCACAGAGGTAGGAGGGCACAGTTTTGTGAAGACATTTATAGTTTACTCTCTGTGCCTCAGGCAGTTGGTGGAGAGATCGCAAGAGAGGTGTGATGTGCTCAGATTCTTTTCTTTCTGAGGACTAGTCGAGCTGCAGTTTTGTATGTTAAACTTGAAGGGTGTGAAGGGTTAATGCTGGCAGGCCAGCCAAAAAACAATTGCAATAGTCCAGACGTGAAAGAATAAGAAAAGTGACGAGTTTGGATGTTGCATCAATGGACAGGTACTTTCGAATTGCACTAATAGTAATACGCTGTAGTTGATAGTAGCATGACTGGCAGGTCTGGGTGATGAATTTTTGCATGGATAGTGTGTTGTTGTTAATGACCCCTAGATACTTGACAGCAGTGGCTAGAGGGACTGATGTATTACCAATTTCTATTGAATCTGTTGTAATGAAAAGATGTTTATTATGTTGTTGTTTTTTTAATTATTATAATATTTTATATTTCATTTTTATTTATTATTACTATAATATTTTAATTATTGTTGGTGGATTGATTGAATCTAGGTATTTGTAAGCCCAGGGTATCTGCAGTAGAGCTGAGGGAGCAAGAAGAAATGTACAGGTAAAGACATTCACAGAGGTAGGAGGGCACAGTTTTGTGAAGACATTTATAGTTTACTCTCTGTGCCTCAGGCAGTTGGTGGAGAGATCGCAAGAGAGGTGTGATGTGCTCAGATTCTTTTCTTTCTGAGGACTAGTCGAGCTGCAGTTTTGTATGTTAAACTTGAAGGGTGTGAAGGGTTAATGCTGGCAGGCCAGCCAAAAAACAATTGCAATAGTCCAGACGTGAAAGAATAAGAAAAGTGACGAGTTTGGATGTTGCATCAATGGACAGGTACTTTCGAATTGCACTAATAGTAATACGCTGTAGTTGATAGTAGCATGACTGGCAGGTCTGGGTGATGAATTTTTGCATGGATAGTGTGTTGTTGTTAATGACCCCTAGATACTTGACAGCAGTGGCTAGAGGGACTGATGTATTACCAATTTCTATTGAATTTGTTGTAATGAAAAGATGTTTATTATGTTGTTGTTTTTTTAATTATTATAATATTTTATATTTCATTTTTATTTATTATTACTATAATATTTTAATTATTGTTTGCTTTTGCTGATACTGTGATAGTTCTGCTGATCCATTTGGCATTTCTATTCTGTTGTTTAAGGAGAATATTTTCAGCCTCTGGAAATAGTGTTTCTTATTTCATCGTCACTCTGACACATTCAGTGATGCTGTAAGCATGTTAAAACCAAGAAAAATCTTCACAGTGTATTTGATATATATATATGTTTGTCAAGCAGTTTAAAGACCGCTGCAGCAACTACTGCCACGCTAGTAGTTTTTGTCTCTCACAGAATTAGGAATCATGATATTATGGTGCTCTAATTTCAGGTCAGTGGTTAGTTTTGTTTGCTGTTCAATATACACTGTCTAGTGTCTGAATCAACTTGCACACAAATGACACAAACTTAATTCTTAAACTGTAGTAACTTTAAAAACTAAATCAGAATTTTTTTTGTTTTTCTCCAAGATTATTTTAGTTTCATGAAATAAGCATTCATGTGGGTGGTTTATTTTTGGTTTTTTTAACATCCCGTCCCCATGTGCATGCTGTTTGGTAAATTTTTGTCATTGTTCCATGTTCCTTTTCGTATATTCAGTTCTTTTCTTATGTCATACATACATGTACAAAATGGCAGACAGGCAATGCCTTTAACTAAGTTTATAGTGTTAATGTTTTCTCATCATATTTTTTTTTATTGCATTATTTTTGTGGTGATTTTAGGTCACAGAAGGGGCTGTCCATGAACGTGTGACAGTGTAAAAAACAAGACAAGACAAGGCCTCTATCTCACTGTTGTTGGGTGCTGGCTGAGATGGACTTGCAGAGGAAACGAAGAAATGTGCAAGTTGATGCTACTGCAACCCTGCAGTCACCTGCTGGTGGAAAGACTCAAAACTCTGCTGCAGGCAAGTCACTCCACCAGAGTTTAGCTCAAATGCATTTGTTTAAGAATTGATTTATATAGTATGTTTCACAACATATGCACATATGTACACACAGGCATACACACCCACACACACACATGCATGCACGCACGCACGCGTGCGCATGCGCACGCACACACACACACACACACACACACACACATATATATATATATATATATATATATATATATATATATATATATATATATATATACATCTACATCTCTCTGTCTCTCTCTCTGTCTCTCTCTCTTTCTCTCTCTCTCTCTTTCTCTCTCTCTCTTGTTCTTACCTATTCTAAATGGATTTTTCTTTCTGTTGTTTCTTATATTTGACCAAAAAAAAATTACTTAATCCTGTCATTTATGAAATACTATTTTTCTAAGAATGTTTATTGAAAACTGCATTTTTTTGTTAATAGCAGTGTGAAAGTGTTCATAAACTATGTATTTTAACAAAACTGAAAACATGAAAAATCAGAGAAAAGGAAATTGAAAGTGATGAGTTGATCATGCCACAATTTATAAGGTAAAAATAAATGGTAAAGGTGTCCCATAACCTATATAGTCGTAGGGGAGCGAGGCATCAAAGACCTCAGCTTCTCTAGGGGCCAGCATATTGAGGGTGGGGCCCATCTCCTCTCCCTCACTGCTTTACTTTTTCTAACCCTAAATAGGGCAGGTACCCATTTACAGCTGGGTGAACTGGGGGACTGTACTGAAGCCAAGGCATGCAAACAGTCACCCATCCACTTGGTAACCACGCCGATGCTGCTTTACCTTAGCTTGGGGCAAGCAAGTGCTCTGACCACTGAACTATCTCATCCCCTAATCCATAGACAAAATAGGAAACCTGAACTGCAAAACATTCAAACAGTTCAGTACAGTTTAGATTTTTCACATGGTTCTATTTCAACAATCAGTAAGAAAGAAGCGTTGTCAACATGGTTTGACTGAACTGTATTTGTCTGTGTGGCTTTTTGTTAAAGGGAAATAATAGATCAATTCTCAGTAGAGGTGCCTTGCAAGTTTTTCCCCTTTGTTTTTTTTGTAGGCTACATTGTACTTTGAGAAAAAGTTGTGACTGCATACATAAAATTTAATTATCAGAATAATGTAAAAGTTTCTTGCTGTAGATATTTTACTTGTTTAAAGCAGACTTGTGATTGGTTTGGTTAGTTGGTTGTGTTTTTGCTGTTTGTTTCCTTTGGGTATTTTGCTTATTTCAGTTGGCTGTGTATGTGTGTTTTCATAAACCTCTTTTTTAGTGAAAAATACTCAGGATCTTGAAAATCCTTATTTAACATGTGACCCATTTGCAGCATGTAGTGTACAGTTTAATCAAACTTTTATTTTCAGGAGGCCAAATCTACAAAGGAAAAGTTTGTGTGTGTCATCAATAAAGTCTAATCTCATGTCTTAGCAGTGAATTACTTATCTGACATCAGTGTCAAAAGTTATGTTAAAAAAACAACAACAATTCACAACTATTCATGTGTTTCAGGTGATGCTGCTGCTGCTGCAAAAAGGAAGAAACAGCAGTCTGAGACAGAGACAGAAATAAACTGCAGACGAGAAGCATCTTCTGCAGGTCTGAAAGTGCCACATGGAAACAGACCTGGTCCTGGGAAAAGGCTGCGGAAATGTCCGACTCTCCTGAACACACAAGTCAAGCGCCTGAAAAAGAACCCTTCCAGCAGGGACCAGCAGGAGGGGGAGAGGTCCCTTGCCTCACACACGAGTGTGTCAGAGCATCCCAGTCTGAGAAAGAGCGAGACAGTGGTGATGGTGGAGGAAGACGACCAACAATCTGGCGTGGATCATGAAATGCGTTCAGTAAACTCTGCACGGGCAGACACCCTGATGAGTTTAGGAAACGAAAAGTCCCTCATGGAGACTGACAGCCAGGCGGTTAGCACTGACACAGAAATGGGCTCTTTCAGACGGGAAACGTTCACTAATGATGTGGAAATGTATATCAAGAAGGAGCCATCAGAAATGGACTCGGATGGGGTTGTGTTGACAGAGACAACAGCTGTGCTGGGCACTGATGTGAGCATCAAGTCCGAACCCTCTTTTTTTGGCATGGCAGTGGATAGCGATGACGAAAGCCCGCCTCTTGTGCTCCAAGAAATCACCTCGGAGGATAGGATGTCTCAGAGTTGTTTGTCACCGCAAGACATCAAAATAGAACCCGGAATGAGCATAGTGGAAGATTACCCCGATTGTATAGATATGCCTGTGCCCCTTTTGCGGGCAAGATACACCGTTTCTTCAGGGCCCCCTACTCCGTACACATGCACTACTCCATCTTACAAACAGAAGTTGGCCACTAAGTTGAGACAGAGAATCGCTTCACGATATGGACCCTTGGCTGTGAGAGACGAGGAGAGACAGAACATGGATGCAACAGACGCAGAACTTGTTCCAACATGCTCGACTGACGGAGTGGATATGGTGATCAAGTGTGAACCAGTATCAGAGACTGACGGCAAGCAGGACCAGGGGAGAGGCAAGAAGCGGTTCCTCAGCACCCTGGCACCAAAGATACCTTGCAAACGAGGGCGCAAGAAGAAGAGTCCCCCTATCTGCGCCATCTGCCAGCACCTCTTCTGCAGCTACAGCAGTTTGAAAAGGCATTACCAGCGCAAGCATTGCGTGGAAAAGTTGACGCTGTCCTGTTCTCTGTGCGACGCAAAGTTCGCTCGTCTGGTGCAGCTGCGGACTCACGAGCGGGTGCACAGGGGCCAGAAGACCTTCCCCTGCCAGGAGTGCGAGGTGGTGTTCACCAGAGCCTGCCACCTCAAGGTGCACATGCGCAAACACACGGGGGAGCGGCCCTACACGTGCTCGGTCAGGGAGTGCAACGCCACCTTCAGCTCCACCTCCAACATGAACAGGCACATGAAGAAGCACAGCGGGCACAGGCCCTACATCTGCACCGTGTGCGACGCCAACTTCTACCAGTCCAGCCACCTGGTGTCCCACGTCAGGAAGCACACGGGGGAGAGGCCCTTCAAGTGCACGCAGTGTGAGGCCACCTTCACCCAGCCCACCCACCTGCACCGACACCGCATCAGGCACTCGGGCAACAAACCGCACAAGTGCAGCGTTTGTGGCAAGGGGTTCGTGGAGAACTTTGCCATGCAGAAGCATGCGCGAGTCCACTCCAAGCATCTGCAGGCGAACCGGTTGCTGAAAGTGAAACTGAACTGCAAAAGCGGGATCAAGAAGAGAGGGGGTGTTCCTAAGGGTGACGGTGTGTAAGAGTCATAGTCAGCATGGGGTTAGGACGTTCAGACTTTGGTTTAAACAGTTTTATTTGTTCAGAAAACAACAAGCAACAGTATATGATATGAGTACAACAAGCAAAGCTTATATGGGTACTCAAACATCCATATATATGCAAGGATAGGCTGCAGCTGAACAACATTGCATCAAATAATGAACGATAAGACATGATAAGATAACGTAAGTATTTAAAGACTGTGAAAATACCGGAAAAAACACACAAAAACAATGAATAAACAATAACAAGGGGGTAGATGTATCACGGCAATGCAAGGCAACACCATCGCAAGACTGATAGTAACATGCTTACACCAGAAAACAATAATACAAACATACAATTATGATATTATGTACACGCGCATGCATACGGACAAGGCCGCACACGCGCGTGCCATGAATGTGCAACATACAATATCAAAGTTGTTTTGCTAATAGAAATTGTCATCCTAAATTAAACCTTTCCGACAGTAAGATAAATTTCCCTACAGCTGCAAATATTGTATAATTATCTTGTATACTTTTATCATTTTTACCATACAATAAAGCTGTAACATCAGATTTTATATCACCAGGCAAGACATCTATGGTGACCACACGGCTCTGGTGGTAAAGAGGGCAGTTTATCAAGTAATGAGTAGCATCCTCAACAGCGGCCCCACATTCACATGAAGACCAGTTAGTTAAATGGCGTCGGAATAAGTCATGCTTTAAATCACTCATTTCTAACCTAAGTTTACAAAGTATTATTTCTGTTTCCCTATTGGGTAAATAAAAGTACTTGGGCACTATACTGTCTGCTGTATTAAGGTAGTGCTTAAGAAGACTTAAGGAATTCTGCTGCTTGATTTCCTCTGGTATATCATTCCAAAGGCAAGTGGCAGAAGGAAAAAAAGAGGATTTATACAATTCCGTTCTGCAACGTGGAATCTGCCTTTCTAAAGGATTTCGACGATGATATGGATTTAATGAAGAAACAAGATGTGGAAGACGATCTATCAAATATAAAGGAGCCATGCCGTGAACAAGTTTATAAGACAAAATTATCTTATGGCGACGACGTCTTTCTTTCAAGGATATAAACCCAGACTCAGTATAAAGTTTCTCGTGGCTTGTCCCTCTTACAGTACCAACAATAGTTCTGAGAGCATCAAGATGTAGATTTTCTAATTCATTTGCTAATTTCTGACTACAGTTGTCCCAAACAACATCTGAAAAATCAAAATGAGGCATAATAAATGATTTATACATAACTTCTAATGATCTACGACTAAGCCGATATTTAAAGGAACGAAGACAAGCTATAAGAACACGACATTTCGAAATAACAGATTTTATATGTAAGTCCCATTTACAGTTGTTTTGAATAATAACCCCTAGGTGCTTATGATAATCTGTTTCTTGTAACGTTACATCACCAAATTTAAGAGGGAATGTTTGTACTAGATTTTGGGTTGAAATTGTCAAAAGTTCAGTTTTAGAAGGGTTGAATTTAGTTTTCCATCTAGAAGCCCACTCAGTAATTTTATTAAGATCAGAATTTAGTATTTCTGTTCTGGTGTTGTTGTTTTCTAAGCCTAGATATATGCTAGTGTCATCTGCAAAAAGTTTAACCTCTGCCTGAATATTATCGACAATGTCATTAATATAAATAAGAAATAATAGAGGTCCAAGCACAGAGCCCTGTGGAACGCCAGCTGAAAGAGGGAGATAAGGTGACTTACTTCCCTTCAGAACAACTGCCTGGGTGCGGTCTTTTAAGTAATCAGTAAGCCAAGTGAGCAGTTGACCTCTAATACCCAGAGCAGATAGTTTGCAGAGTAGTGCACGGTGCCAGACTTTATCGAAAGCTTTTGAAACGTCAAAGAAAATCGCTTGTACTGTAGTTTTAGAATCCAAAAATTTACAAAAGTCATCATAAATACTCAAAAGTTGATAGGTAGTTGAGTCAGCAGGAATAAAGCCAGACTGGGCAGGTGTTAACAAGTTATTCGTCACTAAGTATGTAAAAATATGTTTTTGCACACACTTTTCCATTACCTTACCCACGCAGCTCAAAAGGGAAATAGGACGATAATTTTCACATTTCTGTTTGTCACCTTTTTTAAAGACAGGCGTAACATGAGCCAGCTTCCAGATTAATGGACATCTACCTTCTGTTAGTGAACGATTAAAGAGACAGCACATAGGTCCTGAAAGAACATATGCTGCAGCTTTTAATATCTTATTATGCACTAAATCTGGGCCGACAGCTTTTTTAACATCAAGATCTTTTAAAAATCCAGTCACCACATCCTTTGTTACAATAAGCGGATTAGCTAGACTATTGCATTCATTTATAGTAGGAACATCATCATCACCATTTTCGACTGTACACTGTTTGACAAAGTATTGATTAAAAGCAATTGCCTTATCTAATGAACTATAATACACCTGACCACTATCTTCAATAGGAGGAATTTCATCCTGAGGCATTCCCTTTTTAGATATAAATGTTTTAACTAACTTCCACCAGTCCTTAGACCCAAAGCGATCAGGAGAAGAAACACGACTGTCTAAATCTGCAATATATTCTGCTTTTCTCTGCCTGATAACTGTAGTTAGATTATTTCGAGACTGGCGAAATGACGCCCAAGCCTGGTTAGTGTTCAAAGATTTTGCTGTTTTATGAATTTTGTTTTTCTGTTTTATTAGTCTTTTAATTTCGGTATTTAGTTCAGACTTTGATGACAAATTATGTAAGTAAATCTAGATTCAAATAGCAGGATCAAGAACAGATGCCAGTGTTCAAGAATCATTACCAGCATTAATTGCTGAGATGATTTGGTTAGGGGATTAAGATTTTGATGACAAATTGTGTCAGTGAAACTAAAATCAAATAGCAGAATTAAGAAGAGAAATCGTTTTTATGGATCCTGGTGTTGAAGAATCACTATCACCATTTGTTTAGGGCATTCGGACTTTGATGACAAATTGTTTCAGCGAAACTAAACTCAGATAGCAGAATTATGAAAAAATCTGTTTTTTCGGATGCCAGTGTTTCAGACTAAGAGTCATTGTCAGCATTTGCTTAGGGCATTCAGACGTTGATGATCAACTGTGTTAAGCCAAGCTTAGGTCTGTGGTATGTGATATTTTGGCTGAAGTTATTTATCGGCACTTTTTTGTTTATTTTGTTTTTTTAAATAATGTTGGGAGTGAGTGAGCGTGTGCATGTGTGTTGTGTTTGTGCATGCATGTGAGTGTGTGTGTAGTCGTGTGTGTGTGTGTGTGTGTGTGTGTGTGTGTGTGTGTGTGTGTGTGTGTGTGTGTTTGTGTGTATTCATGGATAAAATGATTGACATTTTATTTTTTGTAAAATTTTGAAGATGTATTAATGAAACAAGATGATTTTATGATTGTCATATACGATTCGGATTATGTTATTATTACTAGAACTTTCATATTGATGATGAAACTGATGAACATGAAAAAAGTAATTATACCAAGGTGATTGTTAACTTATCATGGAAGCTACTTCAAGGTCTGTCATTGTGTAGAATTTCCAATACACTGTGAGGGTTGTCTTTATTTTTCATTTAATTTAAATTTGAGCAGGAATCATTTTGGTCATTTTAGGGTATTGGCCTTTTTTGTACCTGTAGACTTTTTTGTCTCTGCATTTTGCTTTTTTTTTTTTATCTCTGTTAAAGCTTCCAGTCATCTTCTTGGTGACTTTCAATCTTTAGAAAGTGTTTGGAAATTTATATATTATATATTATATGTTAGTTCACCCTTCTCTGCCCTGTGGGGATGCCAGGGGCCTGTCAGTATCAATAGCATACCCACATTCTGGAAATTATGTGCTAGAAATTCCCTCTTTTCTATCCCTCTCTCTTTGTTTCTTCCTTGTTCCTTTTCTTCTTGTCACCTCTTTCTTGTCTGTTTTCTGCCCTCTTGGTGTATTCTCCTGCCTTTTTTCCAGAAATACTTAAAAGATATAACAGTTCTCCGTATCCCAATGTTTAGGCGTCTAAAACAAGAATTTAAAAAACAAACAAACAAAAAAAACACATGCATTCATTCATTTCTTCACAAACAAAAATAAAGAAAACTGAGCAGATCAGGTACATCACATGCAATTTCAGTCGCTAGCCTGGGGAAGATGTATTATCACAGTATTACTGCCCTTAATTTCCTGCAGTCTGTGTGTATTATTTGGCCCTTATATCTAGATAAAAGATGATTTTTTCACAAAATGTCATGAAAAAATCTTGACATAGGTTTTTCTTTTTAATGCATTGAATGCTTACATATTCATTTTTGTTGCACATGGGACCTTAGTTTATCATTTCATCTGAAAAACAAAGACCAGATCTTCCTCTTATGGTTTAACTCACTCAGGACGGCCAGTTCTCTCCCTTGCTTTTCCCCACTGACAGCCCATTTGTAATTGTTAGTAAAAAAAAAAAAATCATAAAAAATACAAAACACTAAGTAGGAAAATGAATTTTTCTGAACTTATGAATAACATGCTGGGTTACTACATATCGAAAGATTAAAGCACTTACTTTGATATTTGAGCTTTGACTAGTATGAAGAAAATACTCCAAATTTAGTACTCTGTGTCGGCTACTCCCTACAACCACAATTAAAGAGTTTGGAACTCATGGAATCACCTGACAACACTCTGTATTCGACCTTAGATAGACTTGCGAAGCTATGTTAAGCTGCACTAGTCATAGTATCATGCGGATGCCATGTGAAAAATTTGCAAACAGCAAATCCGCTATAGCGGACGGCCGTCCTCTGAGAGTTAAGGCATTGGGGAAGGGGCTGGCTTCCCACAGGATTCAAACCACAGACCTCTTGCTTTCTGAGTGGGTGGGTGCAGTACTACTAGGCAGCCAAACAACATGATATGATGGTGTGGGTTCAAGACAACACAGGGGATTTTTTAATGTCCATGCTGACCCCACTCCCCACAAGGTCCTTCAGGGGAGATTATAAACCCCAAATCTTGTGTTCAAACGCAGACAGAAGTTCTTGCACACAGGTTAAAACTTGTTCTGCCTTTCAGATGAGTAGCAGATTGTGTGCCAGTGGGAACAAATAAAAACATTTACAAAACTCCACGAACTGAAAGTGGTTATTCGTAATCCTCGAAATAAAAGAATTGATCCACAAAAAAAGCAAGTTCAAACTGCCATGACACACACAATAATACATGATATTGTCTATCATTGTTGTAGTTGGTTTTATGATATAAAGAATATAATTGTCATATGTTAAATCCTTTTTTTTTTTGTTGCTTTCTTGCCTGTGTAGTTCTTAAGTTCTCTGTCTGCGTGGGAGTGTAAAAGTAAACTAGAAGCGTCCATGCTTAAGATTTATTTTAGAAGCCAGTTACCTGTCTCACTGTCAGTTTGCACTAGTCATTGCCAAAATGCAACATCAGTGAATGCACATGGAATGCTTTTTTAAAATTTTTGTTGTCATTCTCATGCATTGAATATGTATATAATTATGTCAGTATCATTTTTTTTCTTCTAAATCATAGAGAAAAGTAAGTCACAGTTCATGGTTTTGCATGGTTTTGAGAAGAAAAAGAAAGAATTTGGTAATGGTTTCTTATTTCTTGTTGTTTCTGTTATTGTTTGGTTGTGGTAAAGCCTATGTCATTGATTGCCATTGAAGCCTTTCAAGTTAAAGATGTCACAGTTCCTCTTGTCTGGGACAAAATGGAGGAAAGAAACTTAACATGATTGATTAATGTAGATGATCAATGTCTTACCTTGCTGGGACAAATGGAAAAAGGAGAAAGAATAGCATATGTTCTTAAGATTTTGAAAGGAAGTGTAATTTTGTCTCTTGTTTTATGGGGTTTTTTTTGTGAAATAGCTGGATTTTACATGATAACATTATTATGTATTTAAGTCATTAGATAAAATTGTCCTTTTCTCCAGATGTCTTGTTTAATTATAAATACAAGATAGTTTGGTTTCTTGTTCCTGATAGTGTATTTATGGAGTTTACACCAAACATGGTCTTCATGAATTCATAGCAATCACAGCTGAGGAGTAGAGATATGTCAGTGCTGTGTTGATCACATAATTATTCTTTCATTCACTCATTCATTCATTCGTTTGTTCGTGGAGAAAGGTTTTATAACACTGTTTATAATAAACTTGTGAATGAATCATTCAATTTTTTATTTCCAGACATTGATCATTTGCTTATGAACTAGTTTTATGCCTTTTTGGGGTTAAAAATTGAAGACAATATTACACCAGATTTTCCGTTTGTTATTTTGTTTTGTATTTTAAGGGAGACATTTTTTGTTGTTGGAGTTCTTGATACCTGGGTGGGTTTTTTTTTGGGAAGGATTGTTTCTCTATAGAATATTTAGCGATTTGGCTGCTTTTTATTTTTAATTTTGTTTTGTTTTGTTTTCTCCTCCAAAAGTGGAGAGGGGATGGAAAGAATACATTAAATTGTGGGTTGATCTGATTTGTTGCTTATTTTACTTCAGTTATCTATGATAATAATTATGTGAAATGTGTGCACCCACTTTGGTGTAACATGCCAGTTTGTATAATATAGGCCTTAGTCAAGAATGAAGGTGTTATTTTATTCTTTGTTGCTTTTTTTATATTTTAGTTTAATTAAATCTCCTTCAGTTGTTGAATCTGTGTTGCCTGGTTTGTTATCTAGACTACCTGGTTGGTCAGTTTGGTAGTGGTGGTGGTAGGTGGTGGTGGTGGTGGTTATGTGTGTGTGTGTATCTGTGTGTGTGTGTGTGTGTGTGTGTGTGTGTGTGTGTGTGTGTGTGTGTGTGTGTATCTGTGTGTGTGTGTGTGTGTGTGTGTGTGTGTGTGTGTGTGTGTGTGTATCTGTGTGTGTGTGTGTGTGTGTGTGTGTGTGTGTGTGTGTGTGGTGTGTGTGTGTGTGTGTGTGGTTAGGGGATATTTTTTCCTTGATGCATTTTTTTATGTGTTTTATAGCATGTGTAATGTGCTTACATGAATTTGTGCCTGTGTACATGTAATGCCATGTCTATGATGATGCACTTGACTAAAAGAAAATTGAAAAACGACAAAAAAAACCCATGCTTTTTGTTAGCTGCAGCCCTGCACTTTGGCAAGGTGGTGGCACATTAAACCTGGTCAGGATGAACTGAGGTGTGGGTTTTTTGTTTGTCTGGTTGGGCTTTTTCTTTCTTTGTTTCTCGGCTAAAGCTGTGAGGTTGACCAATGGTGAGATTTTTGTGTATGTGACCATTTTTTGTTTACTAATTTAAATGGCTGCATTCCAACTTTAGGGAGAACTGAGGTTTCATTTCCATCACAGTAAATGAATCACTTTCAAAGGATTTGAGGGGTCAAGGTGGCTCCTACCCAAAGTCAAATTCAAGTGGTGCGTTCACTGAAGTAAAAAACCATACTTTAAAACATAATCCTCTTTCCTCACCAAACAAAGACCATAGAACATAGACCCATACTTCAAACACAATCCTCTTTCCTCACCAAACAAAGACCATAGACCATACTTCAAACATAATCTTCAACCCTCACTGATTATTAATACTATATACTTAAAGCAATCCTCTTGCCTCACTGATTTTAAAAGACCATACTTCAAGAGAGAGAGAGAGAGAGAGGGGGGGGGGGCAAAATGGGGTAGGATAAACCTGTACTTGTCTGTCTAGAGGTGCCAAGTATCCTTTTTCTGCCAAGTTTTCCACCTGTCTGTTGTTGTTGTTTGTTTTACCCCCCCCCCCCCCCTTCCCAATTCGTGGTGTGTTCACATGCAAATCCTGTTTTGTGGTCTTGACCCTTTGGGTTTAGGCGACACTATTCCTGCATTCCTGGTTGAGTTGGATGTGCAATCTCTGCTCTGTGACCTTGACTGTCTGGTTTGTGATGAAGATGGGATTGTCAGTTTTACCATTTCCGCATTTCTCGTGTTCCACGTGCAACCCTGCTCTGTGACCTTGACCGTCTGGGTTTTGGTTGTTAGTTTCACTATCTACAAACATGCCTCCTTACTTTTCACATGCAACCCTGCTCTGTGACCTTGACCGTCTGGGTTTGGGTTGTTAGTTTCACTATCTACAAACATGCCTCCTTACTTTTCACGTGCAATCTGTGCCTCAGTGGCCTTGACCTCTGGGTTTAGGTTGTTACTTTCACTATCTACAAACATGCCTCCTTACTTTT
>CM060325.1:28401400-28431400 GCA_030674155.1 Stramonita haemastoma
AGTCAAGTGAAGAGATTGGAGGAGGGCAGTCAAAAAGAAGAGAGAGGAGGAGGGCAGTCAAAAAGAAGAGGAGAGAGGAGGAGGAGAATGTTTTATTTTATTATCATTTATTTTAATTTTATTCTTTTATGTGTATCAGTGTATATGTGACAGTGTCACATCATCCCTTTCACTTTCTGTCCTTCTCTTTCTTTCTCTGTAAGTGTTTCTTGTCTCTATCTGACAGTGTGCATATGATCTGAATTTAGTGGATCCTATTTAGGGCACTAATGGATGGGATGCAACTTTTTTCAGTGTAGCTTTAACCTTAAGATGATGTGTGACTAAAAAAAATGTTTTGTTTATCTTTGTTACCTGCTCTACAAAAGCACTGATCTAAAGCATTGTTTCGTTGCAATTTTGTTGGGCTTTTCACCCCAGAATTTTACCCAATGGCTGATCACATTTTTGTCCAGATCAAAGGACTGACTTTTTATGTCTATGTGTGTTATGTGGAGAAAGACTGCTGACTGATAGCCAACATGTTGTGAAGCAGACTGATAAAGGTGTTGCAGGTCTCCAAAGTGCATGCTTTGAGGGGTGACAGTAAACTCCTACAAAATTGTGGCAAAGTGTACACGGAGCATGTCGGCAGATGTATTGCAGCATCTTACGATCAAAAAAGATCTGAAGAGACAGAGAGAAGAGTAATATTCATTTTATTCAAATATAAACAACCTAGCTCTTTGATCCAAGAAAGCTAGATTTCATAATTCCTCTGAATGTCTCTTTTGCGACCAGCCAATTACTGATTTCCGAAAGAAACGAAACACAATTGTATATTAAAATCGTACGATTTGTTTCCAGCAGCAGATTGAAGTAAGCTATTTCAAGTATGGACCAGAGGAGAAATGGGCGGAAAGTGTGTGTGGAAGAATGCAAACTGTCAGTGACCTTAATGCTGCAGATGCTGTGCATCACAAGCAGTGCAGTGTCCACTTCACAACTATGAAATCTGTCTTTGTTTTCTGCCATTCTTCACGGATCACAGCAACAAACCACGGCAACTGCAGGCAGACCAGTAGACATAATTCGTGTTGAAGCCTTCATGCATGTCATGGCTTGTTTCGAACAGGATATGAACAAACCACAATCATGGATATGTGCAGAAAGATGAAAGAGTATCTCTATGGTGACACTCCCTACACAGAGAAACATAATATGTGGCAGAAAGTAGAAAGTCACTTTGATGATGAAGTGATTATTACCGGCGTCAGAAGAAAAGAAAATGTCCCTACATTAAGGTCAAATGCAGAGAAGATCCTGGAGAAAAGGGCAAAATCCAGAGTGAAAGATGCAGAGAAAGAAGAAAACAGAATAATTCAGACAACTGCAAAACTTCTCTTATCAGACATGAAGAACGTAAACACCTCAACAACAGAGTATACTTCTGCTGCAGAAATTTCAAGTATCACAAACACCTGATTTTTTTTTTTACTCTCAAACAAATGAGATTATTTCTCATCATCATTGGATCTGTTTCTCAGATTTTTGCTGGGAAGGGAAAACAGATCCTGACTTGACAATTGCTTCTCTTGGTCAGGCATTGATGCAGGCAGCACAACCGACAGTACCCGTCCTTCCCCTTCAGATTGCTTTTGGGGTTGCCATGCGCCAACAGACTGGCTCCAAAGACCTTGCTGAACGTGTCCACAAGCTTGGGTTTAGTTCTTCATAATTATAAGGTCAGCCTGATTGAAATGTGCGCTGCCGCTTACCAGGGAACAGACTTGGTAGGCATTAAAGCCCAACATCTGGATCCAGTTTGTTGCTGACAATGTAGATCATCAGATCAGGACACTGGATAGAACAGGTACCTTCCATGGTATGGACATTATTGGCGCAGCCAACCCTGGCTCCAAACAGTGTAAGGCTGTACATGCAATCTAACATTTTCACCAGAGACAATGTTCCTCATTTGCTACTTTGAAAATTCTGCAGCTCGTTTGTCATTAGCACACGAACTATTACAAGTTTTTGGTGTTTTTGACAAAGCCAGGCTACTCGATCGTCTGTGGTAACTACTACTACTACTACTACTACTACTACTACTACTACTACTACTACTACTACTACTTCTACTACTACTACTACTACTACTACTACTACTACTACTACTACTACTACTAGCACTATATATAATTTGTATAGCACTGTACCTTGCAAAGACAAATCAAAGCGCTTGCACTCAACCCATTCTTACACAGTCGTGCAACCAACGAAAATTAACAGTTTCAAATAATCAAAATGTGCACACACACACACACACACACACACACACACACACACACACACACACACACACACACACACACACACACACACGCACACACACACACACACACACACACACTGGCTTCTCTGTTCCCCGTGTTCAGGATCATCAGGGATGATGCAAGCTGTGTGCAATGGAAACTATTCAGATCAGAGCAGCTTGACATTAACTCTCCATTATAGACATGGATCCCACAAACAGGAGTGCCTATTCTCCACACCCTACTTTGTCTTCCTCCTGCTGCAGAGGTTCTACTAAAGGCCACCCAATGCAACTGTCCTGAGGACTGCAGTTCAAAGGGATGCACGTGCAGAGAAAGACATAGGCTCCAATCTTCTGTGGCATGCGGACAATGCAAAGGCTGGAGCTATCTCAATGCTCTAACGCTTCAGGAAGTGGATGAATTTGATTCACCAGGTCTGCCTGATTTTGATTGATTCTGCTGCTTCATTTCATCCCAGCAAGAGTGCGCTAGATGAACTGAGATTTCCATAACTATCAGATGTGTACTGATTCTTCGTTGGGAACTATGTTCTGATTTTGCCGACTGAAGTGACTTGCCACAGTGATTATTTGAACTAACTCTGATGCTGTTTTCCTGTACCTGCACTGTTTTATTTTATACTCATTGTGAAGTTCTGACCTTCAAGGAGAGACTAGCACTTTGCTCAGCCGTGGGGACTATACAGTGGTCGTAAACTTTGGTTTAACCCTGGTAAAATGCAGGAAAGCATACATGATTTTGCATGCTTATGGGCTGCAAATGTTTAATTTAGCATATGTGCAGTATATTTTCATTGATTTTTGCTTTATCTTGCGTTTAATGGTGATTCTATTATCAAATTCGTAATCAGTATGTCGAAAGCTTCCCAACGATATGCCACAAGACCATATTACAAACTGTTTAAAAAATATGGTAAAATCCAAATTTTATGACGTCATAAAATCTTTTTTTTTAAAGTGACCTCCCAAAACTTAGATCGCCCTACTTTTTGGATATGTTAATAGTTAGCTACTTTTCTATCCAATCATCGCAAAAGCATTACTATTGCAATTAATTCTTTTCTCGGCAGTTTTTTGTGTGCAAATATTGACTAGACTAGTAGGCCTAGGTTACAAAATGTTGATCATTATCTTCACTCAGTCATATATCTGTAACCCGTGTGAGATCTTTAACGTGCATAATCTGATCTTCTACGCGTGTGTATAATTATATACATGAAGGAAGTTATGGCACTGGCACTTGAAGATGACCTGGGAGATCGTAAAAAAAAATAAATAAATAAATCCCCACCCTTATTATTCACCAGACACCGCGGAGATTTAAACCAATACTTCGTGGAGAGGTAGGAATCAAACCACAGACTTTTCCCGCTTTCTGGATTGGTACATCAACAACACACACACACACACACACACACACACACACACACACACACACACACACACACACACACACACACACACACACGAACGCGCGCACACACACACGCACGCGCGTGCGCACACACACACACACACACACACACACACACACACACACACACACAAACACACACTAATCTAGGCATACATTGCAGCAGAGACCACTGAGCAGAAAAGACGTACAAACTTCACATAAATAATTATGAACATTTGTAAGGTAGTACTGATGTAGGTATACAATGCAGTAGATATTATTTTGACAGAAATATATTCATATTTATTGTGAGGAAGCAGTTAATTTACCATAATTCCCCCGTGAAAATGCCGGGGGATTGTGAGAAGAAAAAAAAAGATCATCCCCACATTCTAGACATTCTCTGCTACCTAAGAATTTCCTCTTTTCTATCCCTCTCTTTGTTTCATGCTTTGTTCATTTTCTTACTGTCTCTTCTTTCTTGTCAAGTTTCTGTCTTCTTGGTTCATTCTCCTGCCTTTTTCTCCCAGAAAGACTTAAAAAAAATTAACAGTTTTCTCCCATGCGGAAACTGGATGGTCTGGGCCTGATTTTTGGTCGCTTAGTCGGCAAGCACGACGCATTTTCACTCTTAAGTATGGCAGACAACAATAGATACTACCCGAGTGTTCGACAGAAAAGAAGAATTCACATTTTTATCTCCTTATTCTCTCACTCCCAATTCGACGACCGGGTTCGATTCCTGTTCGAGGGGATTTTTCCCTTGGGGTTAACATCAGTGCTGACTCTACTCTCCCCAAAAGGTTTTCGGATAAGATTATAAACCGAGGCCCGTGGGCAAACGCTCGCAGAACATCTTGCGCACACGTTAAATCCTGTTCTGCTCTTCGTAAGAGTAGGCCATTGTGTGCTGGTGGGAACAGATGACAAGATTTACAAAACTGCATGCACAAGGGGATTGAATGTAAAAAAGCACATGGGTGCTTATTCCATTATCCTCGATATAAAAGAATAAAGAATAAACCCCCTGCCATCAGCAGTTTCAGTGCCATAGGTTTTGGTGACGTACCACAAGTAATGGTTCAAACTTCTTGAGGAGAGTGCTATTTCAATCCCGCGGTAAATTCTATTCCAGGTGGGATGAGTGAATCTGAGTGTACATTCTGGGAAACCCCTAGGGTGTTAAGCTGAGGAAACAACAACAACAACAACAACAAATGTATACACACAAATGCAATGGTAGTTATCAGGAAATTTCATATTAGATTAATGCGTGCATGCCATCAAGCAAAGAATGTCATGCAAAAAAAACTAACACTTCAACTCAGAATAATATTAATATTGTTTTCAGATTAACACAGTGACCTTGACATCTTTACTTACTTCATCTTATCCTTTTCTTTCGAGGACGCACGTGTTTTTTCACACAGGCTACAATCCCAGTGTGTATGCAGTTTTGTAAATGTCATCCGTTCCTACCTGCACACAATGGCCTGCTCTTTAAAAGCGGAACATGTTTTAACGTGTGCGCAAGATGTTCTGTGTGCGTTCGCATACGCGACCTTGGTTTATAATGTCACCCGAAGGACTTTTGGGGGGAGAGGAGTAGATACTGGTGTTAACTCCAAAGGAAAAATCCTCTTGAATGAGATTTGAACCCCAGTCAGCAGATCATGAGTGCATCACTCTTACCACAGTTATTTATATTTGGACTAATAGTTGCATGGAGAATGATGGCTATAGAAATAATGGAAGCAGCAGCAGCAGCAGCAGCACCAGTAGCAGTGATAGACACAGTAAGCCGCTACAGTGGAAGTATGGAGTCTTCATGACAGATGGCTAAAGGAATAGCCTGGTTAAGATATTATATAGAACAATCAGTGCAACAGTCCTAACCCTCTTGTCATTGTTATGTGTAACATGGTGTGTGTGTGTGTGTGTGTGTGTGTGCGTGCGTGCGTGCGTGCGTGCGTGCGTACGTGCGTGTGCGTGCGTGCGTGCGCGTGTGTATGTAGGCCTATGTGAGTGTGTGTGTAGGCCTGTTTGTGTGTGTGTGTGTGTGTGTGTGTGTGTGTGTGTGTGTGTGTGTGTGTGTGTGTGTGTGTGTGCTACGTTTCCTGACCTTTAGATAAGCAAGACCAAACCCTTGTAATCAGAAACGTCTGCAACAACACAAAATATTAATACACAAATTAAGGACTTCTCTTTCTTGTCAGTCTCCTTATATGACAAAGTGGACAGAGCATTTATTGTTGTTGGTGTTGCTTGAGAGAAGTGATACCTCAGATTGTTCGATATGAAGAGTATTTTTGTATTATGGTTTTGTGTCGTATATTTAACTTCTGCTCAGTTAGCGCCAATTTTCAGCAGACTATCCACAGGAAAAATTCAAGTCATCGTCCCAGGTAAGTCACCGTAATATCAATATGTTGACAGTTCAAAACTAGATTTCTGATTTTTGTTTTTACTAAAGTCAGCCCAACATTATGTTGAAAAATTCAGAGCTAGGTTTGTGAACCTTTTTTTGTACTCAAGTCAGTGCAACATCAATATGCTGACAATTCAGAACTAAGTTTCTGGAATCTTTATAATAATGATAATAATGATAATAATAATAATAATAATAATAATAATAATAATAATAATAATAATAATAATAATAATAATAATGATAATGATGATGATGATAATGATGATGATGATGATGATGATGATGATGATGATGATGATGATGATGATGATGATGATTAACAACTCAAATCAGCGCATCAATACGTTGGCAATTCAAACTTTGGGACTCCTTTTCACTCAGATCAGCGCAGCAATGTGTTGACAATTCAAAACTTAATTTCTGTTGTTTTTTTCATTCAAGTCAGAGCAAGAATTTGACAATTCAAAACTAAGTTTGTCAATACCTGTTACTCAAATCAGCGCAGCAATATGTTGACAAATCAAAACCAGATTTGTGAATCTCTCTTACTCAAGTCAGGGCAACAATATATTGACAGCTCAAGACTAGAATTTCGTAATCTTTTGGGTTTTTTTCTTCTTTTTGCTTGAGCTTTTTGTTGTTGTTGTTGTTGTTGTTTTTAGTTGATATGTGTAGTTTAGGCAGTCAAGTTGTCATGCATCTTCAACAGGCTTCTTCCTGGTATAGTAATTTTTTTTTAAGTGAAGTCATTGGTTACGCAGGACTTTGTTGACAATTCACAACAATAGCATTTGCAGATTTTTTTATTGTTAATGCAATGACCAAAACAAAAGTCCTCTGGAATGACGACAAGAACATCGCTATGGGCTTCAAGATCAAACTGACGCGTTCCCTGGTCATGTCCATGATTATTTGGTATGCATGTCAAACGTGGATCATAACAACAACCTTTGAAAGAAGAGATACTGACAATGGAGATGAGATACTTTCTCAGACTTCTTGGTATTACCTACAGAGATCCCATAACCCAAAAAGAAGTGAAAACCAGAATTGAAAACACTTTAAGGCTCTCTGTGTGTGTGTGTGTGTGTGTGTGTGTGTGTGTGTGTGTGTGTGTGTGTGTGTGTGTGTGTGTTGTGTGTGTGTGTGTGTGTGTGTGTGTGTGTGTGTGTGTGTGTACAGAATGAACCAAAAACTGTGAAGATGTAGGCAGCAATCTCATGATGCCCTGTTCCACAGACTTTCCCGGCCTGACTGCAGTGACCCTGACGCTGAAAGGACCCAAGGCAGACTCCAGTGACGCCCTCCTCCACCTCACCCACTATGCAGGTCTGCACCTGAGAGAGAGAGAGAGAGGGGAGAGAGAGAGAGAGAGAGAGAGAGAGAGAGAGAGAGAGAGAGAGAGAGAGAGAAGAGAGAGAGAGAGAGAGAGAGAAACAGAGACAGAGACAGAGAGACAGAGACAGACACAGACACAGACACAGACACAAGAGAGACACAGAGAGAGATTAGAACCAAGTAAGATATGTTAGGCTTTCATTACCTTATCTTTTTTTTTTTCAAAATCAGATCAGTATGACAACATCAAAAGTTCAACTGACATTAGTTGGGTTCTAAAGCTGAAAAAGACGGTGTACTTCAAAGAGTTATCTAACTAAAGATAAGACATTTTGTGGTGTCCTTAAATCGAGTGCTTGTCGCTAACTGGATTTTAAGACGTTCATCTGCACGAAGCCTGTCTAAATGTAACTGAAAATCATGTTTAATTAATAAAACTGTTTAGCACATGGTTTTCTGTCAACACTCCTGAAAACAGAACCCCAATATGATGGCTATAAGAGATGGGACATAAATTTAAAAAAAAACAAAAAAAACACCCTCAGTCGAGAATATGAGTAATTTTCTCTGGAAAAATCTGTTGTTTTTACTGGACTTGCAGGCAAACAAAAAACAATAGATAGTATCAGATCTGGAACCTTTTTAGTTTACAGTCTGTGCATTAGAAGCCCACTTGGTGAAGGAAATTATTTAGTTGTTTTCTTTGTTGTTGTGTTGTTTTGAGGTGTTTTTTTTTTCCTTTTTTTTGGGGGTGGGGGTGGGGTGGTTGTGGCTACAGGCAGATTCCACTTACATCAACCACTTTGCGACACAACAGACGTTTGTTTCTTATGTATATATCGCTGTTCAAATTTAACATTGAAATCTTTTGTTTCCAGATAAAGCTTTAGAACACAGAAACTCATGACAGCATGACATACACGTAGTGCACTGTGATTACTATCACTATAATATGATGTAGGTTACACTAGTTTGTTTGTTTGCTTGTTTGTTCGTTTGTTTGTTTGTTTGCGGTTTATTTGTTGCTGTTTTTTTAAGCGGTGGGGACGTATTCTGCACCTCGCCATTGGATTTGCCAGCATTCAATACTTCAGGACACTGTTCAAGGAGAAAGAAAAAGGTAGACCAAAGAAGAGATGGAAGGACAACATCAGCGAATGGACAGGCCTAGAACTCAACCATATTTTGAGAAAGGCTGAACAGAGAGAGGAATGGGGGGAACTGGTTGTCAAGTCTTCAGGGATGCCCCACGGTCGCCAGACTAAGGGATAGATAGATAGATAGATAGATAGATAGACAGACAGACAGACAGACAGACAGACAGACAGACAGACAGACAGACAGATAGATAGATAGATAGATAGATAGATAGATAGATAGATAGATAGATAGATAGATAGATAGATAGATAGATAGATAGATAGATAGATAGATAGGCAGACAGATAGATAGATAGATAGATAGATAGATAGATAGATAGACAGATAGACAGATAGACAGACAGACAGACAGATAGGTAGATAGATAGATAGATAGATAGATAGATAGATAGATAGATAGATAGATAGATAGATAGATAGATAGATAGATAGATAGATAGATAGATAGATAGATAGGGGTATTTTCATCGGCTCACCGACAAAATAAGCAAGCAAAGAAATGAAACAATTCAAAAATGAAGTAACACTTCATCAAACGATTCATGATAATCACAGCTGCTCATGAAATAGTCGTTCATGGCTGCCCTGTTGTTCTTCACACATCGCTTCTACCCCCCATTTTCTTCTCCCCCTCCCTACTCCTTTACTCCCTGCTCCAATTTCTTTTTTTTTTTTAATTCCTCTCTTCTTCACACACACACACACACACACACACACACCACACACACACACACACACACACACACAATAATATATATATATATATATATATATATATATATATATATATATATATATATATATATATATATATATATAATGTACATAATCTGACTCTCAACAAAGATGATATCATTCTTGCGTACTCTATAGCGTTACATCAAGCATGTTTCCAAACTTTCTTGCTAGTTTTTCTTCTTTTTTGTTTTGTTTAAATGTTCTGTGTGTTTTACATACATTCTAGCAACTACCCTCCCCCCCAAAAAAATTCTCTCTCTCTCTCTCTCTCTCTCTCTCTCTCTCTCTCTCTCCTCTCTCTCTCTCTCTCTCTCTCTCTCTCATGTTGTCGGACAGCCGAAGGACGATGGAAAACAACCGCTTCTGACGTCACTGATGATGACAATCCCTCTGTGAACTACATCATTACGTACACAATCAAAGATCAACAACATGAGATTGAAGGATTGCTCAGCTTGAGGGTGAGTAACTATATGTATATTTATTTATATATATATAATCATATCACAGAATCGTCATATCATTCCTGTGAGAGCAAAAACACCTGGAATTTTAAAGAGGTGTTTCTCCATAAGGAACCGGGATGATTACGCAAAAAGCACACAAGAGGAATTACCTAGCTAGATGTAATTTTTTTTCACCTTTGGTGGGAACACAGGACTCTGCCTATTTTTTTTAAGCAAAGTTGATTTGGATTTTTTGTTTTTTTTGTTCCTAAGCTAGAATTTTGAGGTTCACCAATGTGAGATTTTGGGATCTGCAACACCTATTTCGGGATGATGTCTAAACAGGATACCTGCCGTGTATGCAGTTTTCCTAATTCTGTCATCCATTCAACAAGCACAGAATGGCTTACTGTTCCGAAAGGAGAAACTGGGTTTTAAAGATGTTCTGCCTGCGTTCACACAGGGATCTGGGTTCATAGTCTCATCTGAAGGACTTTGAAGGGTATTGGAGTCGGTACTGATGTTAACACCAAGGCAAAAAAAAAATCCTCTCAAAGGGCCCTCCTGTGGCTATAAGCCAGACCCTCATAACCTGAGGCAAACGCTGCAACGCAAGGCTAACCCTTCTTCCTCGTGTCCGTATACATTTTTTCAACCCTAACACTATTTGCTTGGTACACAAATTCTAAACAAAGTTGAGTTATCATTTTGAACAAATCTTGCATTAGACAATCATTCTTTCAAACTTACGGAGCAGATGAGAAGAAGACCAGCGTGGCAAGTCCCATCACTCCCCGGTACCTTCAACGAAGGACGACAATCGTTCTCCACGATGACTTCACTTCCGGTTCCATTGACCCCGCCAGATGGAGACACGCTGTCACGGGCTACGGAGGAGGGGTGAGGGGGAAAAAAACCATTGTCCTTGTGCTGAGTCATGTGAGGTAGTGCCAAGAGTGAACAGTCCTTCTGCATGACTCTCTTTATTCTGGAACCAGACTCGTGTTCGCTTGATGCACGATGGGTTTTAAATCATTTTACTTATTATGGAGAAACAGATCCTTTACTTTTTATTAGTAACTGTTTCCATTTGGTATTTTTATTTGTT
This sequence comes from Stramonita haemastoma, assembly GCA_030674155.1. NCBI lineage: Eukaryota > Metazoa > Mollusca > Gastropoda > Neogastropoda > Muricidae > Stramonita > Stramonita haemastoma. Next base: position 28,412,335 of record CM060325.1, read on the forward strand.
TGATTGTTCATTTGTTTGTTTGTTTATCTATTTGTTGTTTATCTATTTATAAATTTTTTCTTTCTTTTATTTTCACAATAACGGAATAAGCACTGGTGTTTTTTGTTTTTTTCTTTTTTAACTTTATTTGTTTTACATCTAGTCCCTGTGTATAATCAGTTTTATAAATTTTATCATCCGCCAGCATACACTGGCCCTGCTCTCCCTAAAGGGAGAACTCGATTTAACGTGCGTGTAAGATGTTTTGTGTACATTCCACACAGGGCCTCATCCATCTTGTTCCTTAAATGTTGGCAAAGCAGTATACTCACTGATAAATTACGCATGTGTGTGTGTGTGTGTGTGTGTGCTTGCGTGCATGCGTGTGTGCGTGCGCCCGTTGTGTGTGTTGGTGTGTGTGTGTGTGTGTGTGTGTGTGTGTGTGTGTGTGTGTGTGTGTGTGTGCAGAATAATGAGTTCAACATGTACACGCCTGAAGCAGTTAACAGTTACGTCAAACACAACATGTTATATATCAGACCGGTAAGTATACAGATATGTAGGTAGGTATTTAGTGACTTGTCCCATTTTGTGATTTTTGTTTTTGTTTGTTTTCCTGTTTTGTTTGTATGGTTTTTTCCAGTGATTTTTCTTTTTCTCCCTTTTCCTATTTTTTTCTCTTAAAAAAACCAGCAACTTTTTTGGTCATTTGATTTGTCTCTCTTTTTTTTCGGTTTTGCTTGGTTTGGTTTAGTCAATCTATGAAAAAAATAGTTGGGTCATTTTGTGTGTGTGTGTGTGTGGTGTGTGTGTGTGTGTGTGTGGTGTGTGTGTGTGTGTGGTGTGGGGTGTGTGTGTTTTCCTGCGTGCGTGCGTGCGTGTGTACTCAAAGTCACTCATTCTGTGTGTGTGTGTGTGTGTGTGTGTGTGTGTGTGTGTGTGTTGTGTGTGTGTGTGTGTGTGTGTGTGTGTGTGTGTGTGTGTGTGTGTGTGTGGAAGGGGGGAGGAGGTTGATGGGGAGGGTGAAGTATCGTACTACAAAAACGTTGGTTGGTTCCAGACTCTAACTGTGGACCACTTTGGAGAGGACTTTCTGACCAAGGGCGATCTGGATGTCAACGGTAATGCCTGATGTCTGTTTTCTGCTCTTTTCTGTTGTCTTTGTCTTCTCTGTCCCTCTCCGTCTCTTTCTGAGTTTCGCTGTCTAATTACTCAATTATAATTATTGGAGATGGTGCTTTGTTTAGGTTTTGATACCCTGCGACTTACTGCATTTTATAATAGTTTTGTTCTCTGTTTTATCTCTCTCTTTGTGTATGTGTGCGTGCGTACTTGTGCGTGCGTGTGTGTGTGCGTGTGTGTGTATGTGTGTGCGTGCGGTGTGTGTATGTGTGTGTATGAGAAAGAGAGTGTGTAATGTGTGTGCGCGTGCGCGCGCGTGTGTTGTGTATGTGTATGTGTACGCACATGTGTCTGTCTCTCTGTCTGTCTATCTGTTTGGTTTCTATTTCTGTGTCAATGGGGGGGGGGGGGGGACTTTTTTTTTTTTCTTTATTACGTGTCTCGGGATCGTTGAATGGTTGGTTGGTTGATTGCTTCTGTTGTTGTTGCTGTTGTTTGGCTGTTGTGTTTGTTGTTTGGGTGTTGTTTGTTGTGTTGTTTTGGTTGTTGTTTTTTTTTGGGGGGATATGTTAGGGTGGTTGGAAGGTGGCTTGGTTGGGGGCTTTGTTTGGTTGTTGGTTGGTTGGTTGTTAGTTTTTATCTGGGTTTTTGTATAGTGTGGTTTTGTTGTTGTTGTTGTTGTTGTTGTTGTTTTTACTTAATTTGACGAGGTGACAGCCCCGGTATGGCCTGTGTGGTCAGCGGGGCTGTAAACAATATGATTGGATTGGCTTTTTCACCTGACTTTTGCCCCTTGTGGTGCAGCCATCTGGGGGGAGTGTAGATCCTTGAGCAACCGTGGGTGTCACGTGTCGGGTCAAGGTCAGATCCCTCCCATCATGTCGGCCATGCTGATGTCCAAGGCCAGTATCCGTTACGGCAAAGTGACCATCAACGCCAAACTGCCCAAAGGAGACTGGCTGTGGCCAGGTACGTGTGTGTGTGTGTGTGTGTGTGTGTGTGTGTGTGTGTGTTGTGTGTGTGTGTGTGTGTGTGTGTGTGTGTGTGTGTGTGTGTTTAGTGTTTGTGTGCGTGTGCTTTGTGTGGCTTTTTTGTTTGTGTGTGTGTTTATGTGTCTGTGTGTGTGTTTTGTGGTGTGTGTGAGTGTGTGTTTTGTGTGTTTATGTGTGTGCGTGTGTGTGTGTTTGTGTGTGTATGTGTGTTTGTTTGTTTGTTTGTTTATATTATTTTTATTCATTTTTTATTTCGATTCATGTGCTTTTCTACACCCAGTCCTCGTGTGTATGTAGTTCTGTTACTTTTGTCATCCGTTCTGTATGTGTGTGTGTGTTGCGTGCGTGCGTGCGTGCGTGCGTCGTGCGTGTGGGGTGTGTGTGTATGTGTGTGTGTGTGTGTGTGTGTGTGTGTGTGTAGATGCAGACATGCCATGTATGGGATCGATATTTTGCGTGCACAAAACACACTTAATTATGTTTCATGTTTCAGCATTCTGGCTGCTGTCCACAGAAAATCACTACGGGGGATGGCCAAGATCAGGTGAAATTGACATCATGGAGTCCAGAGGTAAGATTTAAACCCTGCCATTTTTTCCTTGGCTTTTTTTTTTTTTTTTTTTTGGGGGGGGGGGGGGGCGGGAGGGTTGTTTGTTTGTTTGGGGGTTTTTGTTTTGTTTTGTTTTGTTTAGTTTTTTGTTTGTGTTTGTTTGGGGGGTTTGCAGGTTTTTTCTGGAGAGGGGTGGTGGTGTTTTTTCGGGAGGGGGGAGGGGGTTGTTTTGTTTGAGGTTTTCTTTTTCATTTCTCGACTACTAGAGAGCTGCAAGGTTCACAATAGTCAGATTTTTGCCTCTCTCTCTCTCTCTCTCCTCTCTCTCTCTCTCTCTCTCTCTCTCTCTCTCTCTCTCTCTCCTTGTGCGTGGCTTATTATGACTGCTGTACGGTGGCAGGTAACGCCCAATACCACGACCCCCACCATCACAATCAGTCCCTAGGCAGAGACTACAATCATGCCGCCATTCATTTCGGCTCCAACTGGGAGAAAGCGCACAAGACATCACGCAATGGGATCTAGTGAGTAGGCTACACTCTGATAGGCTGAGATGGTTTTTATTTTCTCATTCTTTTTTGTAGGTTTTTCTTCTTTTTTTTTTTTCTTTTTTTTTTTTTGGGGGGGGGGCAGGCGAGTGGGGGGTTGAGAGGAGAGAGAGAGAGAGAGAGAGAGAGAGAGAGAGAGAGAGAGAGAGAGAGAGAGAGAGAGAGAAGAGAGAGAGAGAGAGAGATTTGATTTGATTTGATTTGATCTGATTTGATTTATTCTTTTATATCGAGGATAATGGAATAAGCACGTATGAGAGAGATAGAGTGTATAATTATCGTAAAGCTAATACAGTAATCGTTTCTTTTCTTGGCTAACCAATCCAGTTCAATCTTCTTGTTTATAGCCCCCATAGAGATCATATCGGGGTTGTCACCTTGTAAAACTGTAAATCTCAGAATAAGACAGTGCAAGTACATACAGATTCAAACAGGGTAAAATAAAAAATCAAGTCTACATTTATCAGTCTTGGGTAAAGACGATGTCACTCACTCACTCAGTCCCATGTCCCAAAGGACGTAGGGGGGACATGAGAGAAGACGCAACGGAGATCTTTTTCCATGCTTCAGATCCTGTGTGGCTAGTAGGAGGTGTTGCAGGGATTGGGCGGTCCAGTCTTTGATGTTGTCAACCCATGATTTCTTTTGGCGCCTCTTCTTCTCTTGCCCTCGACTGTTCCTTGCAAGATGGTTTTTGCTAGGGTGTTGTGTCTTGTGGTGTGACCAAACCACAGTCACCTTTCTCCTCTTTATGGTGGAGAGCAAAGGCTCTTGGGGGCCCACACGTTTTTTGATTTCTTCTTTCACATAGTTATTGGTCTTGTGTTCTTTGTATGATATTTTGAGGAGTCTTCTGTGGCACTTGTTCTCGAATGCTTGGATTCTCCTATTTTAACTCTGCTGTCAGAGCCCATGATTCACAGCCATATAGGAGGATAGATATCACGAGGGATTTGTAGAGGTAATATTTGGTGCAGAAGCTGATGTTGTTGCTTCTGATGATCCTCTCAGTCTGACTAGAGCAGATGTTGCTGTTGCAATGCGAGCTTTCACTTCATTGTTTGATGTGCCATCTTTTGTTAGAATGGAGCCCTAAGTATTTGAATTGGCTCACCTCTTCCAATATTTCTCCATTCATCTTTATTTCCGTGCTGTCATTACTCGCGCTGTTGACCATGATCTTCGATTTCTCTGTACTGACCTCCATGCCGTATGCGCTCGCTCGATCTGTTAGACTGTCTGTGAGGATTTGCAGTTCTTGTTTGCTGCTGCCCATGAGGTCAATGTCATCTGCAAATCTGAGGTTGCAAAGGGGTCTTCCACCAATGGAGATGGAAGTGTGGTGGTTTTGCAGTGTCTCTGTCATGATGTTTTCGAGGAAGAGGTTGAAGAGTACAGGTGAGAGAAGGCAGCCCTGGCAGACCCCAACCGTGGTCTTGAAGAACTCGCCCACGTGATTGTTCATGAAAACTGCACTTCTTGCGTTCTCGTACAGAGCCTTGATGACTTCAATTAGGCAGTTGTCAATGTTGAAGTGCCTCAGTACTTGCCAGAGGCCGTCATGCCATACCCTGTCAAAGGCCTTTTTGAAGTCTATGAAATTGTGGTACAAGTCTTTTTGGTTTTGGAGATGCTTCTCTATCAGAATTCTCAGATTGAAAATTTGTTCCATTGTGCTGCGTTTTGGTCTAAAGCTCGCTTGTTCTTCTGCCAGGAGTTTTTCCGCTTGGTTTTTCAGTCTGTTGAGGACTACCTGCAGCATGATCTTGCTAGGATGGCTTATGAGACTGATGGTTCTGTAGTTCTGGCATTGCTTGAGGTTTCTTTTCTTTGGCAGGGGTATTACAAGAGACTGTCCATTCTTTTGACCATTCTTTGGTGTCGTGGATCTTCTGACAAAGTTCTGTGAATCGCCTTGCTGTTTCATTCCCTCCATTTTTTATGAGCTCAGCTGGGATGTTATCGATTCCAGGGGACTTCCGCTTCTTCAATTGTTGAATAGCTGTGTCTACTTCACACCTTAGTATTGGTGGGTCTTTATCTTGGTGTTCAGGGGGTTTGTCGGAAACAATGTTGGTATCTGGGCGTAGTGGGTAGTTATACAATCCCTCACAGTATTCTGTCCAGCGTTGGAGGATGGCATTGTTTTCCGTTAAAAGATTTCCTTCTTTGTCTTCAATAACAGAGGCTTTAGGCTGTGTGGTTTTAGTTAGTGCTTTCAAAGTGTCGTAAGCTGTTTTGCTGTTTCCCTTGGCCATTCCAGCTTCGATGTTGTTGCATTGTTCTTCTATCCACGCTTCTTTGGCTTCTCGCATCTTTTTCCTCACTTCTCTGTGGCTATCCATGTACTTGTTGTTGGCTTCTTGACTTGTGAACTTTTGTTTCTTAAGTTTTCTTCTTTTGTCGCAGAGGTCAAGAACCTCATTTGTCACCCAGGGTTGTTTCTTTGTTCTGCTTCTGCCTAATGTTTCTTCTGCTGCTGTCGTTAGCACTTCTTTGATGTTGTTGGCTAGTGTGTCCACATCATTGTCGATGGCTGTGAGTGCGGCGAACTTTCCTCCAATGTTGGCTTGGAAGATCTCAACCACTGTTGGGTCTTTGAGTTTTTCCAGGTCGAATCTTATGTGTGGGCTTTTTGGCTGTTGTTTTGCTTTCAGTTTCAGCCTGATGGTGGTAAGTACAAGGTCGTGGTCACTGCCAATGTCAGCTCCTGGGAATGTTCTTGTGTTTGCCTTGTTTATGCTGGATTTGAATCTTTGGGGTGACAGAATGTAATCAATTTGATTATGAATCAGACCATTTGGTGAGTGCCAGGTTGATGTTCTAGATGGCTTGTGAGGGTGGAGTGTGTTAGCCAGGGTTAGTTTGTGCTTCTTTGCGAATTCCAGCAGCCGCTGTCCTCTGTCATTTGTTTCTCCCAGTCCAAATCGTCCTGTGGTTCCTGCCCAGGTTTCATAGGCATCAGGTCCCACCTTAGCATTCCAGTCGCCTTCCACAATAAGAATGTCTTTTTGGGCGTTTTGGAGATGACGTTTTCAAGTTCTTCATAGAATTCTTCTATCTGGTCATCATCGTAGTCAGATGTTGGAGCATACACTTGGATGATGGTGAGATTCTGGGGTTTTGCAGAGACTCTGATGGAGATGAGTCTGCTGGATACTGGTGTGCAGCTGATGATGCTTGACACAATCTCTTTCCTGACAATGAAGCCTACTCCGTGTTGATGTAGTTTCTCTTCTCCACTGTACCATATCTTGTGGCCGTCTTGCGTGGTTGTTTCTCCGAAGCCAATCCATCTGACTTCTGCAAGCCCTATGATGTCCCATTTATATTTCTGTAGTTCATGTGTGAGTTCCTGTACTCTTCCTGTTTGATACAGAGTTCTTACATTCCATGTACCAATGGTTACCCCTTTAGCTGGAAGCTTTAGAGTTGGTTCTGCTCCAGTAGCACACTTGTCACTCCCACCCTGGAGGCTTGCAGTGGGTAGCGCGGTCGTTGTTGATCCGGGCCTCGGGATGTGTTTCTGTTTCGTTTTTCTCATCATGTCATGTCATGTCATGTCATGTCGATGTAGTAATTGTTTATTTTCTGGGATAAAACTAATGCAGTAATTGTTTATTTTCCTTGAAAAAGCTAGCAGAATAATCGTTTATTTTTACAGGTAAAGCTGGTACAATAGCCAAGTGGTCAGAACATTGCGCTCGCAATTTGATGACCCGAGTTCGATTCCCGTTCGAGGCGATTTTTCACCTGGAGTTATCTCCAGTGCTGACTCCACTCTCCCCAAAAGTGTCGGGTGAGACTAAAAACTGAGAACCCATTTGCGAACGCACGCATAATATCTTGCGCACAACGTTAAATCCTGTTCCGCTTTTCGTAAGAGTAGGCCATTGTGTGCCGATGGGAACAGATGACAAGATTTACAAAACTGCATACACACGGGGACCGGATGAAAAAAAGCACACGAGTTCTTATTCCATTATCCTCCAAATAAAAGAATTAAAATTAAAAAAATATATTTGAATTTTTTAAAATTTATTTTCTCATTCTTTTTTAGATGCATCCATATTTTTGTACTCATGTGAAACGTGGACCACAACAGCAGAATTTGAAAGAAGGATACAGGCAATGGAGATTGGGTGCTTTCGCAAACTCCTTCGTATCTCATACAAAGATCACATCACTAAAGAGGAAGTCAAAGCCAGAATCAAAAATGCCATCGAACCATATGAAGAGCTCCTGACTATAGTGGAAAAAAACGCAAACTGAAGTGGTACGGGCACGTCACACGAACGTCTGGACTGGTCAAGACTGTCCTATAGTGAAGGGTACAAGGAGGGAGACAAAAAGAAAAAACAAACGATGGGAAGACAACATCAGAGAGTGGACTGGCCTTGAGTGAAACGGTTTGCTACGGAAAGCAGAGGACCGCGGGGAATGCAGGAAGCTGGTTGCAAAATTTTTAGTGGTTCCCCCACGGTCTACAGGACCACGGCATAGGCTACGTATTGTGAGGGTGTGATGTGCTATGTTTTGTGTGCTTGTTTTCTTTCAGTCGAATCCCGGGCACAACTTTTGCCGACACTTTCCATTCGTACTGGATGGACTGGACTGCTGATTATATCAAGTATGTTAAGAACACGCACAATAGATTAAATTATAATAAAAAAAATAATGACATGTGTGTGCGTGCGTGTTTTTGTGTGTATAGGTGTGTGTGTGTGTGTGCATGTGTGCGCGCGCGCGCGTGTGTGTGTGTGTGTGTGTGTGTGTGTGTGTGTGTGTGTGTGTGTGTGTGTGTGTGTGTGAGAGAGAGAGAGAGAGAGAGAGAGAGAGAGAGAGAGAGAGAGAGAGAGAGAGAGAGAAAAGTATACACATATTTGTTTGTTTTGTGTGTGTGTGTGTGTGTGTGTGTGTGTGTGTGTGTGTGTGTGTGTGTGTGTGTGGTGCGCGCTTTGTTTGTTTTGTGTGTGTGTGGTGTGTGTGTGTGTGTGTGTGTGTGTGTGTGTGTGTGTGTGTGTGGTGCGCGCTTGTTTGCTTGCTCGCTTGTGATTTTAGGTTTTAAAAGTATAGGTATGTGTTTCTTCTGCATACCAATCTATATACGCTGTTGGTCTTGGTGCCCATTAACGAAAGTATGTATGAAACTTTGTGCGTGCGTGTGTGTGGGCGCGCACGCGCGCACACACACTTGCTTCTTTGCGTGTACATGTGTGTGTTTGTATGTGTATGTGTGGGTGGGTGGGTGTGCACGCACGTGTGCGCTTCCATGCTTATGTGTGTGCGTGCATATGTATGTATCTGTATGCACGCGCGCGCGTGTGTGCTTGTGTGTACATGCGTGCACACACGTGTACACGCTTGCGAGTGTGTGTACATACTGTTACCCCCAACATGTACACGAATCACAAACTTATTTCCCATCGTTCCACAAATTCTGTTTTGTTTGTTATTCTTGTTGTTTTTGTATTGATCAATACATATAAATACCACCCACTGTCTCTCCCTCACCCTACTGCCCTCCCTGAACCAGGATCGGAGTGGACCAGCACACGTTGCTAGCCTGGAACACTCCGGCCCAGGGCTACTGGCCACAGCTTCATCTGCAAGGAGACAATCTGTGGGCCAGCGGGGGAAAGGACGCTCCCTTTGACCGACCTGTGAGTGATGATGCAGGATGATGAGCCGATGATATATGGGGGTTTTGTGTGTGTGTTAAGAGTGTTAGTGTTAGTATTACTCTGTGTGTGTGTGTGTGTGTGTGTGTGTGTGTGTGTGTGTGTGTGTGTGTGTGTGTGTGTGTGTGTGTGTGTGTGTGTGTGTGTGTGTGTGTGTGTGTGTGTGTGTGTGTGTAGTGTAGTGTAGTGTAGTGTAGTGTAGTGTAGTGTAGTGTAGTGTAGTGTAGTGTAGTGTAGTGTAGTGTAGTGTAGTGTAGTGCAGTGTAGTGTTTGGTGTAGTGTGTGTGTGTGTGTGTGTGTGTGTGTGTGTGTGTGTGTGTGTGTGTGTGTGTGTGTGTGTAGTGTGTGTGTGTTTATTTTATTTATTTATCATCTATTTATTATTCTATATCGAGGATAATGGAATAAGCACTCGTGTGCTTTTTGACATCCTGTCCCCGTATGAATGCAGTTTTGTTAATTTTGTCATCTGTTCCCATCGCCACACAGTGGCCTACTCTTCCGAAAAGTGGAACGGGTTTTTGACGTGTGCGCAAGATGTTCTGCGTGCGTTCCCACACAGGACCTTTGTTTAAAGTCTCATCCGAAGGACTAGCCCCCCCCCCCCCCCCCCCCCCCCCCCCCCAGGAAGGAGAGTGGAGTCGGCACTGATGTTAACTCCAAAAGGAATCCCCTGTGGATTTGTTTGCATTTATTTGTCACACATGTACTTTACTCAGTGTCTTCCTATCATTATTCTGTGAGTTGATCAGCAAGCCCCCCCCCCCCCCCCCCCCCAGCACTTCATGTATGGGCCAATGGCCTCTTTATGAATAAACTATTTCAGAGTTCAGTTCTCTCTCTCTCTCTCTCTCTCTCTCTCTCTCTCTCTCTCTCTCTCTCTCTCTCTCCTCTCTCTCTCTCTCTCTCCTCTCTCTCTCTCTCTCTCTCTTCTCTCTCTCTCTGTGCGACAAGCTATTTTATTTTATGATATGCTTTGGTGTTATGTTTTCTGATTGATAATGCGATGATTTACATATTGTATGTTTAAATGATCACCCCTTCAGTTGGGGGCTATGGCCTAATCTGAATAAACATTTCATATTCGCATTCGGATTCTCTCTGTACGACAGTTTTTCCTGATCCTGAACGTGGCTGTTGGCGGAGGGTGGTTCTGGGAGCCCACAGCTAACGCCCCTTACCCCCAGCCCTGGCAGAACTACGCCAGCAAGGCGGAGCAGTTCCAGCAGTTCTGGAATGCCAGACACCTGTGGCAACCCACCTGGCACGGCGAGAACGTGGCCATGAAGATCCGCTCTGTCACCATGGAACAGTACTGAGGGACTCTGAGCCATGCCCAGTCTTGAGTCTTGGACTGGACTGATGGCTTGGAACCGGGTGTTGGGATAGAGTTAGAGTTATGTTATGTTATATAGCTATAGAGCTTGTTCATCTGATCTGATGGTTGGTTGCTCGTTAAGGAGTTTGGATTCGTTTTGTAGTTTTGTTGTCGATGATTTGGGGATGGGATAGGATGATCTTTTGGCGATGGGATGGGATGGGATAAGATAGGAAGGGATAGTCAGTGTAGAAACGAGGGTGTGCCATCAAATGGTATAATTATCATAGTTAGTTTGAAGCTTGATTTTGATGATTGTTGAACGTGTAAATTATTTTTCGATATCAGTGGGGAGTTTTATGGGTTGTTTTTTTTTCCAAGCATCACTTCACATTCCTCTCAGACCCCTTGTATTGTATGACCGATGTATACTAAAATTCTGAGTTCAATCTCTCTCTCTCTCATTCTATATCTGTTTGTCTGTCTCTGTCTGTCTGCCTCTGTCACTGTATCAGCCCTGATTTGATCTCAGTGGTCAGCGGGTCCAAAAACGAAAATGATTTGATTCGATCCCATATAAATGCTATCATATCAACATGTTATGCTTCAAGGTTTGTTGGTTGTCGATATGCATTTTATTGATTCGTGTGGATTTTTGTTGTTGATGAACTCGCTTTACATAAGCAATGTTTACATCGGACTTTATTGATTGATTTTGTTGTTGTTGTTTTTGCTTATTGCATATTACTTTCATCTGTTTGTATTCTTGTGTTATGAAATAAATTGTGAAACTTATATAAATATAGGCTTAGTATTAGTCTAGGTCTACAAAAACGATAATCTCATCGAATTTCAAAGGTTAAGGGTTGACTCGGTAATTGCTGCACATTTTTTTTCTGTTTTGGTTTGGTTTGTTTTGAGGTTTATTGTGCGAGAATAAATACACCGTGTTGAAAACTGAGTAAGTACTGATGTGTGAGTTCCTCTGTCTCTTGCGCAGTCTCTCTGTTTCTCTGTCACTTTTTCTGTCCGTCTCTGTCTGTCTGTCTGTCTGTCTGTCTAACTGTCTCTTTTTCTTTCTCTGTCTGTGTCACTACCTCTGCTTCCTTCCTGTCTGTCTGTCTCACTGTTTATCTCTTTCTATCTGTCTCTGTCTGTCTCTGCCCGTCCGTCCGTCCGTCTGTCTGTCTGTCTGTCTGTCTGTCTGTCTGTCTGTCTGTCTGTCTGTCTGTCTGTCTGTATCTCTCTCTCTCTCTCTCTCTTGCTTATTTTCTAACTACCCAGCCCATTCTCCTGCCTTCTTTTCAAGCAAATCTCATGTTTGTTTTTATGAACTTCTTAAGAAGCTGCCCAGAAGTCAGGCTCTGTCAGCTGAGCTTACACCAAGGCAGACCTTCCTCAGAGTCACAAGCACAGGAGAAGACCAGTCTCTTACGCATTGTACCCAATATGGCCATGAAACCATGACCCCTCCCCCCCCCCTCACCGAATTCAGAATAGTGCCACGTTACCTTAATTGGTGGGGTAAATACGGTCACACACACACACACACACACACACACACACACACACACACACACACACACACCAGAACTGTAAACGAGTAACGGAAGGAGAGGGGGTGTGGTGAGGAGGAGAAAAAAAGAAACTATGACTTCGTGGTAATCCTAGGTCATTTCACATACGTCACTCTCTCAGCTTGACTTGACTTACTTGACTTATGCCTGTGGATTCCCGTGGGAACATAGGGCCACAACAACACTCCTCCAACGGACTCGGTTCTGGGAGATGCTCTTCAGCTCGGCCCATGTCATTCCGGCTGCTTTCGTCTCTGCTTCAATGCTTCTGCGCCAGGTCTGTTTTGGTCGGCCTACTTTCCGCTTCCCTTGTGGATTCCAGTCAAGGGCCTGCCTGGTGACATCTGAAGCAGGCTTGCGGAGGGAGCGTATGGCCAATCCATCCCCATTTCCTTTTCTTGATCTCCGTGTCAATTGGAGCGTGTCTGGTCCTGTCCCATAGTTCTTCGTTTGAGACTACTTCTGGCCACCTGATACCAAGGATGTTCCTAAGACATCTGTTGGTAAATGTCTGGAGTTTGTGGGTGTTGGTCTTTGTCACCTGCCAGGTTTCTGAGCCATACAGTAGGACCGACTTGACATTGGTGTTGAATATCCGGATCTTGTTGTGGAGTGAGAGGGATGTTGATCTCCAGATTGGGCGAAGGGTGTTGAAGGCATGACGTGCTTTATTTATTCGGCACTTGATGTCTTCGTCCGTTCCCCCATCTTTACTAACGACACTGCCCAGGTAGGTGAATTTGTCGACTTCTTTGATGTTTTCTTGGTGTAGTCGCACTGGGTCTTGTTTCTTGTTGTTCACCCTCATGACCTCCGTCTTCCTGATGTTGATTTGGAGGCCTATTTTATCGGCTTCCTCCGCAACATGACATAGCTTCTCTTGTGCATCTTGGTGCCTGTGTGAGAGAAGGCTGATGTCGTCTGCGAAGTCCAGGTCTTCCAGCTGCCTTGTGATGGTCCACTGTATGCCAGTTCTCCTGCCTGCTGTGGCCTGTCGCATTATCCAGTCAACCACCAACAGGAAGATGGTTGGTGACAACAGACAGCCCTGACGAACGCCGGTTTGTACGCAGAAGGGTTCCGTCAATTTACCATCATGGATGACTTGGCAAGTGGCATCTTCATAGAGCTGTTGGATGATGGTGACGAACTTTGGTGGGAAACCATAGTGGTGCATCAGTCACTCTCTCAGCTTACGACACTCAAATTCAAAAAGAATGACCCAACCTCTGGAGAGAGAGGAATAAGGAGAACTTCAGGAACAAGTCACAGAAAATGAGTCCAGATAAGGACATGATAATAGTCATAGGTGACTCCTTCCAAGACCCTACATGACCTATCAACCACAACCAATATATTTATAGGGGACAGTCTTTGAGCGCTCAAAGTTACTCTGTGTGCGAGTGTGTGTGCGAGTGTGTGGAATCTTTGTTCCTCTTCACACAGGCTGCAATAGAAACTGTCAAGGACGGGACAGACTATCTAATCTGCTGCGGTCTGGGACACACGTGCTAGGCCCATCATGAGAGTGGTGGTTGCAGTCTTGCTGGCTGTGGCCAGTTTGGTGTGTGCTCATGAGGAGGCAACCCCCGTTTTCCGCCGTCTGCCTGGGGGCAGAATTCAGGCCCTTGTTCTAGGTGAGTGAGGGGATAGGCAGGCTGTGTTCTGTGCGTCTCAAATTTGGGTTGGTTTTGGGTGGGTTGGGTTTTTTTTTTTTGGTTTTGTTTTGTTCCTGTCCTCCTCTTCGACTAGATTTCTAAAGGTTTACCTATAGTGAGATTTTGAGAATGTGACCGGGTTTGTTTGTTTTTTTAACCTACCATTAAGGTTACCGCATTCCGACTTCAGGGATGTCTGCTGGGTATGTTATTTTTGCGTAACCCACCCAACGCTGACATGAATGATGGTATATATAACGCGCGTAATTTGATCCTCTGCATACATACATACATACATACATACATACATACATACATACATACATACATACATACATACATACATACATACATACATACATACATACATACATGTATGTATGTATCTATGTATATATAGGGTATAGGTAGGAAGGTACTGGCCGATCGGCACTTGACAGTGGAAATCGGCAAAAATCCCCACCCTTAAATTAATTCACCGGACGCCCTCACAGAGATTTGAACCCATGACTTCATGGACTCCAAAGGTCTTAACCACTCGACTACAGTGTCCCTCAGAGTCTCAGTATAACTAACACTCCTGTCATTTCTTCCTCTTGGTTTTACCATCACTGATCATCAATGAAAAGTCCTTTGGATAGATATTCGACAGGGTTTTTTTTTTCTTCTTTTCCTCATCTTTTTTTTTTTTTATTATCAGTACTGGTATTCACTCCAGAGAGAAAAAATCCTCTTAAATGAGTGCCTCAGGAGTGGGTCGAACTCTAAGCACTCAGATGGCAAGCACATCACTCTAACCACTAGGCTACCCTCCCCCACCCCACGGGGGGACGGATAGCCTAGTGGTCAGAACATTGCGCTGGCAATTTGACGACCCGGGTTGAGTCCGGTTGAGGAAATTTTTCTCCTTGAGTTAACATCAGTGCCGACTCCACTCTCTCCAAAAGTCCTTCGGATGAGACTTTAAACCGAGGCCCCGTGTGCGAACGCACGCAGAACATCTTGCGCACACGTTAAATCCTGTTCCGCTTATCGTAAGAGTAGGCCATGGTGTGCCGGTGGGAACAGATGACATTTACAAAACTGCATACACACAGGGACTGGATGTAAAAAAGCACAAGATTGCTTATTCCATTATCCTCATTATAAAAGAATAAATCAATGAATCAATCACCCCTCTTCATTCCCCCACCTAACTTGACTCTGAAGATGCCAGAATGTCTCTGTTGTACAGGCATTCCTGGAGTGGAAGCAGTGACCCTGACCTTGGTGACCAAGTCTCAAGTCAAGTCAAGTCAAGTCAAAAACACTTTAATCATCCCTGAAGGGCAATTACAATACTGACAGGCATATTGATACAAATCATAATCAAACACACGAAGGAGCTAAATTTCTTATTTGTTCAAACATTATATAACTACAAATAAAATGTCACAAACACTCACACTCTACGCGCGCGCGCTTGCACACACGCAAACACACGCATACACACACACCAATGTTTAGATACAATGTTCTTAAAAACCATTGACTAGAAAAGACATATGATCACCATTATTTACACATTATACGCACGTGTTCACACCCGCACATATACATGCATGCACGCACACGCACACACACACACACACACACACACACACACACACACACACACACGCTCCCCCCCTCCCCATACAATCCACACCCACCCGCCCCCACACTCACACATACACACACGCTCCCCCCCCCTATCCATACACACCATCCACACCCACCCGTCCCCCCCCCCCCCCCACGCACATAATTTTAAAAAGACATGTGAATTTACAAGCAATTCAAAATCTCTGATAAAGCACACCGCTCACTTGACCCAAGCAGAAGGTCAGGCTAAAAATCATTACAGTCAGGAACGAGTGGTAGGTAGCCTTAACTGGCTATTGTTATGAAAGCAGTGTACCTATGAAAATATATAACGTTGTCTTCTTCGTGTGTGGGTGTGGTTCATCATCAGATAAGCACCGTTTGTGAACTCAAGCCACATAGTATGTACACTCACGAGTATGCATGTACATACCCACGCACGCACACGCGTACGCAGGAACGTACGAATATACTCGCGCAGGCACACAGATATATAATTATATGCATGCACCCACGTGCGCACGCACGCGCGCGCGCTGGCCACACACACACACACACCACACACACACACACACACACACACACACACACACACTCTAATCATGTACACATGTGTACATACACTACCGTGCATACTTGCACGCAAGTACTTTTACATACATATTATATGTATGGGTATACACATGCGCACTTATGCGCGCGCGGGCGCGCATACATAGCCAGAGAGAGACAGAGAGAGAGACAGACAGACAGACAGAGAGACAGACAGACAGACAGACAGACAGACAGATGTGCAGATACGCGTCTAATTATTCGATTACAATCTGCCAGGAAATTATGTCCTTAGAGCGTTACAGCAGCTGAGTAGGCCTACTGTGTTTAGAAAACGGTTTTTTGTTTTTTTTTAAGTTTGAATTCTTCTACACTTGTTTTTTCCAGTTTGTTATAATTAACAGCCTATTATGTTGAGAAAGCTGTTTTTTCAAACGTTTGAACTATTCAACACTTTGAAATTACCTTTTCTTATGATTGACAGTTGATAACACCTGGAGAACTACTCTTCATGACGTCACAAAAGGTGATGACCATGGTCTGACCTACGTCATTCAGTACACTCTTCAAGATGGCGTCCACGAGACTACGGGCTCTGTACAATTTGCTAACTAGTAAGTTACTAACCTCCGTACATCCATAGTATTGCAGTGTTTTGTTTTGTAGGGTATGTGATGAGATGGGACGAGATGGAACGAGATGGGATAGGATGAGGTGGAACAAGATGGTATGAGATGGGATAGGATGAGATGGATGAGATGGGATAGGATGAGATGGATGAGATGGGATAGGATGAGATGGGATGAGACGATTATGAGATGGGATGAAATGAGATGGGATGAGATACGATACGATCGATACAATACAAGACACCACACCACCCCACCCCACCCTCAATAGTTTCAACGTAACCACACCACACACCACACCACATCCACACCACACCACACCACACCACAACCACACCACACCACACCACACCATACTACCACCATCACCACCACCCCTAATAGTTTCAACGTAACCTTGTCCTCAGTGATGAGACATGTTGCATTGCAGAGTACAAGAAAAAGCATAAAAAAGAAGAAGCCTGAAGTTCAACAACAACAACAACAACAACAATTATCTCAAAGTAACCATGTCTTCAGTATTGAAACTGTTGCACTGCTGCATTGCAGAGGAAAGGAAGAAGGAGAAGAAGAAGAGGAAGAAGAAGAAGAAGAAGAAGAAGAAGAAGAAGAAGAAGAAGAAGGAGGAGGAGGAGGAGGAGGAGGAGGAGTAGAAGAAGAAGAAGAGAAGAAGAAGAAGAAGAAGAAGAAGAAGAAAGAAGTAGAAGAAGAAGAATTACGAAGGAAAAGAAGAATTGCGAAGAAAAAGAAGAAAAGAATTATGAAGAAGAATTGCGAAGATGAATTGAGAAGAAGAAGAAATAGAAAAATTATGAAGAAGAATTAAGCAGAAGAAGAATCATAAAGAAGGATAATGATGAGGAAGAAGAAGAAGAAGAAGAAGAAGAAGAAGAAGAAGAAGAAGAAGAAGAAGAAGAAGAAGAAGAAGAAGAATTATGAAGAAGAATTATGAAGAAGAATTGCGAAGAAGAAGAAGTAGAAGAAGAAGAAACCAAAGCAGCAACCTGAGGTGAAACTACAACAATACTTGTAATATAACCATGTCCTCAGTGATGACACTGTTGCACTGTTACATTGCAGAGGATAAGAAGAAGCAGAAGAAGCAGGAGAAGCAGCAGCATCCTGAGGATCCGGTCAGTGGCCAGGGCTCAGAGAAGAAGAGGAGGTCCACTGTAGTCTTCCATGATGACTTCACCTCCGGCTCCATTGACCCTCACAAGTGGACACACGCCATCACCGGCTTTGGGGGAGGGGTGAGGGGAGTGTACATGTGTGTGTGGGTGGGTGGGTGGGCGGGTGTGTGTGAGTGTGTGTGTGTGTGTGTGTGTGTGTGTGTGTGTGTGTGTGTGTGTGTGTGTTGTGTGTGTGTGTGTGTGTGTGTTTATTTATTTTTTATTTTATTTTATTTATTTATTCTTTTATATCGAGGATAATGGAATAAGCACTCTTGTGCTTTTTTTCATCCAGTCCCCGTGTGTATGCAGATTTGTAAATGTCATCTGTTCCCACCGGCACACGATGGCCTACTCTTACGAAAAGCGGAACAGGATTTAACGTGTGCGCAAGGTGTTCTGCGTGTGTTCGCACACGGGGCCTCGGTTTAAAGTCTCATCCGAAGGACTTTGGGGGAGAGTGGAGTCAGCACTGATGTTAACTCCAGAAGAAAAATCTCCTCGACCGGACTCGAACCCAGGTCGTCAAATTGCCAGCGCAATGTTCTGACCACTAGGCTATCCAGTGTGTGTGTGTGTGTGTGTGTGTGTGTGTGTGTGTGTGTGTGTGTGTGTGTGTGTGTGTGTGTGTGTGTGTGTGTGTGTTGTGTTGTGTGTGTGTGTGATTAAAGATTCAAAATTCAAGATTCAAAATATTTATTGCCATTTAAGTTATGCAGACCTATTTGACACAACAAAACAAAAAGTGTGTGTGTGTGTGTGTGTGTGTGTGTGTGTGTGTGTGTGTGTGTGTGTGTGTGTGTGTGTGTGTGTGTGTGTGTGTGTGTGTGTGTGTGTGTGTGTTTCTCGGCTAGAGCTCTTGAGATTCATCATCATCAGCAGCAGCAGCAGCATATTGAAATTAAAAAATTACTATATAAATTACATATAAAATTACTTGCAGATCCTCAATATAAATCAGCACGAGCAAATTCAAACCAATAAAAAAAACCCTGATATTACTAAAACATTAAAAAATAATAATAATAATAAAACAAAGAAAAACAAAAAAGAGAAAACGTGATAGGCCTATGAGACAAAGTCGTGAAGTTACACATCTTTGCATGACAAAATTGGTTAATAAAACAAAACAAAACAAAAACGAACAAACAATTGAACAGAGAGAGATAGAGAATGAATGAATAAATGAATGAATGAGCAGTTTTCTTGAGGGAAAAGAATAAGCACAATGGTGGCTAGTTTTCATTCAGCCCTCTGTCCAAAACATAAGTGAATCGATCAGCCAATCGTTCAATTAAATATAAAACGAGTAGTTTTTTAAGGAATAGGCCTATCTGGAAAAACAAAACGGAAGAAATGCATAAACCAAACAGAATAGAGACAGTTGCATACGGAGGGGGAGAGAGGGAGAGAGAGAGAGGAGAGGAGAGAGAAGAGAGAAGAGAGAGAGAGAGAGAGAGAGAGAGAGAGAGAGAGAGAGAGAGAGAGAGAGAGAGAGAGAGAGAGAGAGAGAGAGAGAGAGAGAGAGAGAGAGAGTACTGCCTGTAGAATATGGAGAGAAAAACATCCCATTTTCAACATGCATATCCTAATGCAACCCATTGCAACAGAAGACACTTGTTCACTGAACATAAAATGTTCTACTATTTAATTACTCGATCTAAA
>CM060325.1:28436400-28450048 GCA_030674155.1 Stramonita haemastoma
AATGGCTGATCAAATTTGTCCAGATCAAAGGACTGACTATTTAAAGTCTAATGTGTGTTATGTGGAGAAAGACTGCTGACTGATAGCCAAGAGTAGTGAAGCAGACTGATAAAGGTGTTGCCGGTTTCCAAAATGCATTGCTTTGAGGGTGACAGTGAACTCTTTTACAAAATTGTGCAAAGTGTACACGAGCATGTCGGCAGATGCATTGCAGCATCTTACCATCAAAAAAGATCTGAAGAGACAAAGAGAAGAGTAATATTTCATTTTATTCAAATTAAACAACCTAGCTCATTGATCCAAGAAAGCTAGATTTCATAATTCCTCTGAATCTCTTTGCACCAGCCAATTACGATTTCCGAAAGAAACGAAACACAATTGTATATTAAATCGTAACGATTTGTTTCCAGCAGCAGATTGATAGTAAAGCAATTTTTTATTTGTATGGACCAAAGGATAAATGGTCGAAAGTTTGTGTGGTAAGAATTCAAACTGTCATGACCTTCAAGCTGCAGATGCTGTGCATCACAACAGTGCGATGTCCACATTCACAACTAGAATCTGTCTTAGTTTTCTGCCATTCTCACAAATCACATGCATACAAACCACGCTATTGCAAGCAACAGTAGACACAATTCGTGATGAGCCTTCATGAAATGTCATGGCATTGTTTACGAACAGAATGATATGAACAACCACAATCATGGACATGTGCACAAAGATGTATCTCTATGGTGACACTCCCTACACAGAGAAACATAATATGTGGCAGAAAGTAGAAAGTCACTTTGATGATGAAGTGATTATTACCGGCGTCAGAAGAAAAGAAAATTTCCATACATTAAGGTCAAATGCAGAGAAGATCCTGGAGAAAAGGGCAAAATCCAGAATGAAAGATACAGAGAAAGAAGAAAACAGAATAATTCAGACAACTGCAAAACTTTTCCTATCAGACATGAAGAACGTAAACACCTCAACAACAGAGTATACTTCTGCTGTAGAAATTTCAAGTATCACAAACACCTGATTTTTTTTTTACACTCAAACAAATGAGATTATTTCCCATCATCATTGGATCTGTTTCTCAGATTTTTGCTGGGAAGGAAAACAGATCCTGACTTGACAATTGCTTCTCTTGGTCAGGCACTGATGCAGGCAGCACAACCGACAGTACTCATCCTTCCCCTTCAGATTGCTTTTGGGGTTGCCATGCGCTAACAGATTGGCTCCAAAGACCTTGCTGAACGTGTCCACAAGCTTGGGTTTAGTTCTTCATAATTATAAGGTCAGCCTGATTGAAATGTGCGCTGCCGCTGACCAGGGAACAGACTTGGTAGGCATTAAAGCCCAACATCTGGATCCAGTTTGTTGCTGACAATGTAGATCATCAGATCAGGACACTGGATAGAACTGGTACCTTCCATGGTATGGACATTATTGGCGCAGCCAACCCAGGCTCCAAACAGTGTAAGGCTGTACATGCAGTCTAAAATTTTCACCAGAGACAATGTTCCTCATTTGCTACTTTGAAAATCTGAATCTCCTTTGTCATTAGCACACGAACTATTACAAGATTTTGTTGTTTTTGACAAAGCCAGGCCACTGGATCTTCTGCGGTAACTACTACTACTACTACTACTACTACTACTACTACTACTACTACTACTACTACTACTACTACTATAAATAGAATTTATATAGCACTGTACCTTGCAAAGACAAAATCAAAGCGCTTGCACTCAACCCATTCTTACACAGTCATGCAACCAACGAAAATTAACAGTTTCAAACAATCAAAATGTGCACTCACACACACACACACACACACACACACACACACACACACACACACACACACACACACACACACACACACACACACACACACACTTAGATCGTCCTACTTTTTGGATATGTTAATAGTTAGCTACTTTTCTATCCAATCATCGCAAAAGCATTACTATTGCAATTAATTCTTTTCTCGGCACTTTTTTTTTGCAAATATTGACTAGACTAGTAGGTCTAGGTTACAAAAATTTTAATGTTGATCATTATCTTCACCCAGTCATATATCTGTAACCCGTGTGAGATCTTTAACGTGCATATCTGATCTTCTACGCGTGTGTATAATGATATACATGAAGGAAGTTATGGCACTGGCACTTGAAGATGACCTGGGAGATCGTAAAAATAATAATAAATCCCCATCCTTATTATTCACCAGACACCGCGGAGATTTAAACCAATACTTCGTGGATAGGTAGGAATCAAACCACAGACTTTTCCCGCTTTCTGGATTGGTACATCAAACACACACACACACACACACACACACACACACACACACACACACACACACACACACACACACACACGAACGCGCGCACACACACGCACGCGCGTGCGCGCGCGCGCGCGCACACACACACACACACACACACACACACACACACACACACACACACACACAAACACACACTAATCTAGGCATACATTGCAGCAGAGACCACTGAGCAGAAAAAAACGTACAAACTTCACAAAAATAATTATGAACATTTGTGAGGTAGGCCTAGTACTGATGTAGGTATACAATGCAGTAGACATTATTGACAGAAATATATTCATATTTATTGTGAGGAAGCAGTTAATTTACCATAATTCCCCCTTGAAAATGCCGGGGGATTGTGAGAGAAAAAAAAAGATCATCCCCACATTCTAGACATTCTCTGCTACCTAAGAATTTCCTCTTTTCTATCCCTCTCTTTGTTTCATGCTTTGTTCATTTTCTTACTGTCTCTTCTTTCTTGTCTCGTTTCTGTCTTCTTGGTTCATTCTCCTGCCTTTTTCTCCCAGAAAGACTTAAAAAAAAATTTTTTTAATCAACAGTTCTCTCCCGTGCGGAAGTCGGATGGCCTGGGCCTGATTTTTCAAGCGCTTAACGGCAAGCACGACGCATTTTCGCTCATAAATATGACAGACAACAACAGATGCTGTCTGAGTGTTCGATGGAAAAGAAGAATTCCCATTCTTATCTCCTTATTCTCTCACTCCCTGCCATCAACAGTTTCAGTGCCATAGGTTTTGGTGACGTGTCCTTACCACAAGTAATGGTTCAAACTTCTTGAGGAGAGTGCATTTTCAATCCCGCGGTAAATTCTATTCCAGGTGGGATGAGTGAATCTGAGTGTACATTCTGGGTGACCCCTAGAGTGTTAAGCTGAGGAACGCACAACAACAGCAACAACAACAACAACAAGAACAAACGTATACACCTAAATGCAATGGTAGTTATCAGGAAAACTCATATCAGATTAATGCGTGTATGTCATCAAGCAAAGAATGTCATGCAAAAAAACTAACACCTCAACTCAGAATAATATTAATATTGTTTTCAGATTAACATAGTGACCTTGACAGCTTTACTTATTGCATTTTATCCTTTTCTTTCAAGTACGCAGGTGTTTTTTTCACATAGGCTACAATCCCAGTGTGTATGCAGTTTTGTAAATGTCCTCCGTTCCTACCTGCACACAATGGCCTGCTCTTTAAAAGCGGAACATGTTTTAACGTGTGCGCAAGATGTTCTGCGTGCGTTCGCATACGCGACCTCGGTTTATAGTCTCACCCGAAGGACTTTGGGGGGAGTGGAGTAGATACTGGTGTTAACTCCAAAGGAAAAATCCTCTTGAACGAGATTTGAACCCGAGTCAGCAGATCATGAGTCCATCCCTCTAACCAGAGTTATTTATATTAGTACTAATAGTTGCATCGGAGAATGATGGCTATACAAATAACGGCAGAAGCAGCAGCAGCAGCAGCAGCAGCAGCAGCACCAGTAGCAGTGATAGACATAGTGCAGTAGAAGTAGGGAGTCTTCATGACAGATGGCTAAAGGAATAGCCTGGTTAAGATATTATATAGAACAATCAGTGCAACAGTCCTAGCCTTCTTGTCATTGCGTGCGTGCGTGCGTGCGTGCGTGCGTGCGTGCGTGTGTTGTGTGTGTGTGTGTGTGTGTGTGCTTCGTTTCCTGACCTTTAGATAAGCAAGACCAAACCCTTGTAATCAGAAACGTCTGCAACAACACAAAATATAAATACACAAATTTAGTTCTTCTCTTTCTTGTCACTCTCCTTATATGACAAAGTGGACACAGCATTTATTGTTGTAGGTGTTGCTTGAGAGAAGTGATACCTCAGACTTTTCAATATGAAGAGTATTTTTGTATTATGGTTTTGTGTCCTATGTTTAACTTCTGCTCAGTTAGCGCCAATTTTCAGCAGACTATCCACAGGAAAAATTCAAGTCATCGTCCCAGGTAAGTCAGCGCAACATCAATATCTTGGCAGTTCAAAACTAGATTTCTGACTTTTTTAAAACTCAAGTCAGCCCAACATTGTGCTGACAAATCAGAGCTAGGTTTGTGAATCTTTTTTGTAATCAAGTCAGCACAACACCAATATGTTGACAATTCAGAACTAGGTTTCTGGAATCTTTTCTTTTTTCCTTTTTTTTGTTTTTACTTAGTCATCGAATCAATTCGTTAACAATTCAAAACTAGGTTTCTGAAAAATTTTTACGCAAGTCAGAGCAACAATTTGACAATAAATTTGTGAATTTCTTTTACTCTAGTCAGCGCAACAATATGTTGAAAATTCAAAACTAAAAATTTGTGAATTTGTTTTACTGAAGTCAGTGCAACAATATGTTGAAAATTCAAAACAGATTTTAACATCCTTTTTAAAAAAAAAAAGATTTTTTACACAAGTCAGCGCAAAATCGTTGACAATTTAAAACTAGATTTCTGAATCTCTTTTAGGCTTCTCAAGTTACAGCAGCAACACGTTGACAATTCAAAACTAGGCTTTTTATTTAATTTTTTATACTCAAGTCAACGCAACAATGTGTTAACGATTCAAAACTAGACTTTCTTTCTCTTATTTAAAATTCTAAAAATCTTTTTTATTCTTATTTTAATTTTTTTTCACGGATATATGTAGTTTAGGCAGCGAAGTTGTCATGCATTTCCTGGAAATGTGAAAAAAGTGAAGTCATTGTAAACGCAACACTATGTTGACAATTCACAATAATAACATTTGCAGATTTGTAATCTCAATGCAATGACCAAACCAAAAGTCCTCTGGAATGACGACAAGAACATCGCTATGGGCTTCAAGATCAGACTGATGCCTTCCTTGGCCATGTCCATGATTATTTTGTATGCATGTCAAACGTGGACCATGACAACAAACTTTGAAAGAAGAGATACTGACTATGGAGATGAGATACTTTCTCAAAATTCTTGGTTTTACCCACAGAGATCACTCACTCACTCACTCACTCACTCACTCAGTCCCATGTCCCAAAGGACGTAGGGGGACATGAGAGAAGACGCAACAGCGATCTTTTTCCATGCTTCACGATCCTGTGTGGCTAGTAGGAGGTGTTGCAGGGGTTGGGCGGTCCAGTCTTTGATGTTGTCAACCCATGATTTCTTTTGGCGGCCTCTTCTTCTCTTGCCCTCGACTGTTCCTTGCAGGATGGTTTTTGCTAGGGTGTTGTGTCTTGTGGTGTGACCAAACCACATCAGCTTTCTCCTCTTTATGGTGGAGAGCAAAGGCTCTTGGGGGCCCACACGCTTTTTGATTTCTTCTTTCACATAGTTATTGGTCTTGTGTTCTTTGTATGATATTTTGAGGAGTCTTCTGTGGCACTTGTTCTCGAATGCTTGGATTCTCCTCTCTAACTCTGCTGTCAGAGTCCATGATTCACAGCCATATAGGAGGATAGATATCACGAGGGATTTGTAAAGGTGGTATTTGATGCAGAAGCTGATGTTATTGCTTCTGATGATCCTCTCGAGTCTGACTAGAGCAGATGTTGCTGTTGCAATGCGAGCTTTCACTTCATTGTTTGATGTGCCATCTTTTGTTAGGATGGAGCCTAAGTATTTGAATTGGCTCACCTCTTCTAGTATTTCTCCATTCATCTTTATTTTTGTGATGTCATTACTCGCGCTGTTGACCATGATCTTTGATTTCTCTGTACTGACCTCCATGCCGTATGCGCTCGCTCGATCTGTTAAATTGTCTGTGAGGATTTGCAGTTCTTGTTTGCTGCTGCCCATGAGGTCAATGTCATCTGCAAATCTGAGGTTGCAAAGGGTCTTCCACCAATGGAGATGGAAGTGTGGTGGTTTTGCAGTGTCTCTGTCATGATGTTTTCGAGGAAGAGGTTGAAGAGTACAGGTGAGAGAAGGCAGCCCTGGCGAACCCCAACCGTGGTCTTGAAGAACTCGCCCACGTGATTGTTCATGAAAACTGCACTTTTTGCGTTCTCGTACAGAGCCTTGATGACTTCAATTAGGCAGCTGTCAATGTTGAAGTGCCTCAGTACTTGCCAGAGGCCGTCATGCCATACCCTGTCAAAGGCCTTTTTGAAATCTATGAAATTGTGGTACAAGTCTTTTTGGTGTTGGAGATGCTTCTCTATCAGAATTCTCAGATTGAAAATTTGTTCCATTGTGCTGCGTTTTGGTCTAAAGCCCGCTTGTTCTTCTGCCAGGAGTTTTTCCGCTTGGTTTTTCAGTCTGTTGAGGACTACCTGCAGCATGATCTTGCTAGGATGACTTATGAGACTGATGGTTCTGTAGTTCTGGCATTGCTTGAGGTTTCCTTTCTTTCGCAGGGGTATTACAAGAGACTGTGTCCATTCTTTTGGCCATTCTTTGGTGTCGTGGATCTTCTGACAAAGTTCTGTGAATCGCCTTGCTGTTTCATTCCCTCCATTTTTTATGAGTTCAGCTGGGATGTTATCGATTCCAGGGGACTTCCCCTTCTTCAATTGTTTAATAGCTGCATCTACTTCACACCTTAGTATTGGTGGGTCTTTATCTTGGTGTTCAGGGGGTTTGTCAGAAACTATGTTGGTATCTGGGCGTAGTGGGTAGTTATACAATCCCTCACAGTATTCTGTCCAGCGTTGGAGGATGGCATTGTTTTCCGTTAAAAGATTTCCTTCTTTGTCTTCAATAACAGAGGCTTTAGCTGTGTGGTTTTCGTTAGTGCTTTCAAAGTGTTGTAAGCTGTTTTGCTGTTTCCCTTGGCCATTCCAGCTTCGATGTTGTGTATGGGGTGCTTAAGGAGAGGTGGTACCTTTGTAAACCTGGCAGTAGCATCCCTCGGATGGACGGGAGCACTGGTCCTCACTTGGCACTCAACTCTCACTTCTGGGTCCGGGTCCTTAACCCACCCACACCCCGGTAACCGCTTCTACTGGCGGGCGAAACGTTGTGAGGGGCTGGTGCATTCTTACCCACCAGTAGGAGTCTTGGAGAGGAGATGGGCGCCACCAAGCTTCCTCAAGCCCACTGAAAGGACATGATGAGAAAAACAAAACAGAAAGACATGCCGGATCGGTCGAGGCCCGGATCAACAACGACCGCGCTACCCACTGCAAGCCTCCAGGGTGGGAGTGACAAGTGTGCTACTGGGGCAGAACCAACTCTAAAGCTTCCAGCTAAAGGGGCAACCATTGGTACATGGAATGTAAGGACTCTGTACCAAACAGGAAGAGTACAGGAACTTACACATGAATTACAGAGGTATAAATGGGACATCCTAGGGCTTGCGGAAGTCAGATGGATTGGCTTCGGAGAAACAACCACGCAAGACGGCCACAAAATATGGTACAGCGGAGAAGAGAAACTACATCAACATGGAGTAGGCTTTATTGTCAGGAAAGAGATTGTGTCAAGCATCATCAGCTGCACACCAGTATCCAGCAGACTCATCTCAATCAGAGTCTCTGCAAAACCCCAGAATCTCACCATCATCCACAGAGATCACATAACCCAAAAAGAAGTGGAAACCAGAATTGAAAACGCTATAAGGCTGTGTGTGTGTGTGTGTGTGTGTGTGTGTGTGTGTGTGTGTGTGTGTGTGTGTGTGTGTGTGTGTGTGTGTGTGTGTGTGTGTGTGTTGAATAAACCAAAATTGTTAAGATGTAGGCAGCAATATCATGGTGCCCTGTTCCACAGACTTTCCCGGGCTGACTGCAGTGACCCTGACGCTGAAAGGACCCAAGGCAGACTCCACTGACGCCCTCCTCCACCTCACCCACTATGCAGGTTTGCACCTTAGCGAGAGACAGAGACAGAGACACAGACAGACAGACAGACAGACAGACACAGACACAGAGAGAGATTAGAACCAAGTAAGATATGTTTGGCTTTTATTACCTTATCTTTTTTTTCAAAATCAGATCAGTATGACAACATCAAAAGTTCAGCTGACACTAGTTGGGTTCTAAAGCAGAAAAAGACGGTGTACTTCAAACAGTTATCTAACTAGAGATAAGACGTTTGTGGTGTCCTTAAATTGAGTGCTTGTCGCTAACTGGATTTTAGGCGTTCATCTGCCCAAACCGGGTTTAAATGTAACTGAAAATCATGTTTGATAAAACTGTTTAGCACATCGTTTTCTGTCAACACTCCCAAAAATATAGCCCCGAATTTATGACTATAAAGAGATAGGATGTAGATACAAACTCAGTCGAGACTACGAGAGTAAACTTTCCCTTGGGAAAGTCTTGTTTTTTACGCGATTCGCAGGCAAACAAAAACAATAGATAGCATCAGATATGGAACGGTTTTAGTTTACAGTCTGTGCATTGGCAGCCCACTTGGTGAAGGAAATGATTAGGTTGTTTTCTTTGTTGTTGTGTTGTTTTGATTTTTTTGTTTGGTTTGGTTGGTTTTGTTTGTTGGAGGGTTGCTTTTTTTTTTTTCTTTCTTTTTTTTTTTTTTTTTTTTTGTGGGGGGGGGGGGGGGGGGGGGGGGTTACAGGCAGATTCCACTTTGCGACACAACAGACGTTTGTTTCTTGTGTAGGCTACATCACTGTTCTAATTTAACCTTAAAATTTTTTGTTTCCAGATAAAGCTTTAGAACACAGAAACTCATGACAGCATGACATACACGTAGTGTGCTGTGATTACTATCACTATAATATGATGTAGGTTACACTAGTTGTTTGTTTGTTTGTTTGGGTTTATTTGTTGGTGTGTTGTTGTTTTTAAGAGGTGGGGACGTATTCTGCGCCTCGCCATTGGATTTGCCAGCATTCAATGCTTAAGGCACTGTCCAATGAGGAAAAAAAAGAGGCAAGCTAAGGAAGAGATAGGACAACATCAGCGAATGGACAGGCCTAGAACTCAACAAAACCCTGAGAAAGGCAGAACAGAGAGAGGAATGGAGGGAACTGGTTGTCAAAGTCTTCAGGGGTGCCCCCACGGTCGTCGGACTACGGGATAGATAGATAGACAGACAGACAGACAGACAGACAGACATAGATAGATAGATAGTTAGATAGATAGATAGATAGATAGATAGATAGATAGATAGATAGATAGATAGATAGATAGATAGATAGATAGATAGATAGATAGATAGATAGATAGATAGATAGATAGGGGTGGGTATTTCCTTCGGCTCACCGACTTAATAAGCAAGCAAAGAAAGCAAACAATTTAAGAATAAACAAACATTAATTTTCATCAAACAATTCATGATAATTATACCTGCTCGTGAAATAGTTACCCACGACAGCCCTCTTATCCTTCACACATCGCCTCTACCCTTCCATTCTCCTCCTCCCCCTCCCTACTCCACCCTTTTCAATTTTTTTCTTTCTCCTTTGTACATCCACATAAGTATCATCTGACTCTCAACAAAGGCGATCTCTAGATTCGCGTACTCTATCGTGTCACATAGAGAATATTTTCCTAACTTTCTTGCTAGTTTTTCTTTCTTTCTTTCTTTTTTATGTTCTGTGTGTTTTACATACATTCTCACATCTAAACCTCCCCCCAAAAAAAAACAAAAGAGTAACATCTCTCAGACTTTTTTCACCTTTGAATATCCATGCTATGGCTTATTTAATAGTCTTGTTTTTCTAAACATTGAGACACTTTTAATTTTTAGCATATGTTGGTAGTAGTATGTTTAAAACTCTTGTTATGTACCAATCCCCATGCCCAATTTGCTTTTGTATTGTGGCCCAAGGACGATACACGGTAAAAGTCTGAAGTCTGAACTCTCTCTCTCTCTCTCTCTCTCTCTCTCTCTCTCTCTTGTTGTCGGACAGCTGAAGGACGATGGAAAACAACCGTTTCTGACGTCACTGATGATGACAACCCCTCTGTGAACTACATCATTACGTACACAATCAAAGATCAGCAACATGAGATTGAAGGATCTGCTCAGCTTGAGGGTGAGTAATATAAATATATTTATTTATATATTTATTTATATTACAGGATTATCGTATCATTCCTGCCCTTGTTATTAAGTTGCCGTTGTTATCAAGTAAGATTAATGTTGTCCATCTTACAAGAGAAGACACTCTTACGCTAGATGTAATTTTTTTTCGCCTTTGGTGGGAACACAGGACACTCTGTTTATCTTCTTTTTTTTAAGCAAAGTTGATTTGGACTTTTTGGGAGTTTGTTCCTCAGCTAGAACTTTGAGGTTCACCAATGGTGAGATTTTGGGACTGCACACCTATTTCGGGGATGATGTCTAAACAAGATACCAGTATGTATGCAGTTTTGCTAATTCTGTCATCCATTTCAACAGGCACATAATGGCTTACTGTTCTGAAAGGAGAAACTGGGTTTTAAAGATGTTCTGCCTGCGTTCACACACGGGATCTGGGTTTATAGTATCATCTGAAGGACTTTGAAGGGTATTGGAGTCGGTACTGATGTTAACACCAAGGCCAAAACAAAATCCTCTCAAAGGGGCACCTCTGGTGGCTATAAGCCAGACCCTCATAACCTGAGGCAACGCTGTAACGCAAGGCTTAACCTTCTTCCTGGTGTCCGTATACATTTTTTCAACCCTAACACTATTTGCTTGGTACACAAATTCTAAACAAAGTTGAGTTATCATTTTGAACAAATCTTGCATTTGACAATCATTCTTTTCAAACTTACGGAGCAGATGAGAAGAAGACCAGCGTGGCAAGTCCCATCACTCCCCGGTACCTTCAACGAAGGACGACAATCGTTCTCCACGATGACTTCACTTCCGGTTCCATTGACCCCGCCAGATGGAGACACGCTGTCACGGGCTATGGAGGAGGGGTGAGGAAAAAAATTATTGTCCTTGTGCCGAGTCATGTGAGGTAGTGCCAAGAGTGAAGAGTCCTTCTGCATGACTCTCTTTATTCTGGAACCAGACTCGTGTTCGCTTGATGCACGATGGGTTTTAAATCATTTTACTTATTATGGAGAAACAGATCCTTTACTTTTTATTAGGAACTGTTTCCATTTTATATGTTTATTTCAATTATTTATGTAATTATTCATTCATTTGTTTGTTTCTGTACTTATTTGTTTATTTATTTCTCTATTTCTTCGTTTTTAAATTTTCAGGATAAGGAATAAGCATTCATGTGCTTTTTTTTTTTTTTTTTTTTTTTTTTTTTTTTACATCTACTCCATGTGTGTAAGCAGTTTTACAGATTTTGTCATCTGTTCTCATCGGCACACAATGGCCTACTCTCCCTAAAGGTGAAACATGATTGAACATGTATGTAAGATGTTCTACGTACATTCGCACACAGGTCCTCTGTTTATAGTCTCATCCGAAGGACTTTTTAGGCAGTGGAGTTAGCACAGATGTTAATTAACTCAGGTGGAAAATCCCTGTGAATGAGTGTCTCGGTGGCCGCTTGATCCTGGGTTCGAACCTTGGTCGTTACATTGCGAGTGTGACGCGCAACGCTCTAACCACCAGACTATTCTACCCCCCCCCCCCCCCCCCCCCCCTCCACCCTCATCCTTATCCCATTGGATAAACATCTAGCTTCTTACTGATTCTTTTCTTTGCTCTTTTCTTCGTTTCTGTCTTTCTGCTTTTGTTGTCTTCTTCTTTCTTTCTTTCTTTCTTTTTCTTCCTCTTCCTCTTCTTATCCATCCAGTTCCTTAATTGTCGACAAATCAGCATACTCATTA
The DNA here is from genome assembly GCA_030674155.1 of Stramonita haemastoma. Classification (NCBI taxonomy): domain Eukaryota; kingdom Metazoa; phylum Mollusca; class Gastropoda; order Neogastropoda; family Muricidae; genus Stramonita; species Stramonita haemastoma. The sequence goes on from CM060325.1 coordinate 28,448,419, forward strand.
ATAAATTGCGCGCGCGCGCGTGTGTGTGTGTGTGTGTGCATGTGTGTGTGTGTGTGTGTGTGTGTGTGTGTGTGTGTGTGTGTGTGTGTGTGTGTGTGTGTGTGTGTGTGTGTGTGTGTGTGCAGAATAATGAGTTCAACATGTACACGCCTGAAGCAGTTAACAGTTACGTCAAACACAACATGTTATACATCAGACCGGTAAGTATACAGATCATTTATGTAGTAGATATTTTGTGACTTGTCCCATTTTGTGATTTTTGTTTTTGTTTGTTTTCTTCTTTGCTTGTTTGTTTTTTTCCTTTGCTTTTTCTTTTTTTCTCCTTTTTTCTTGTTTTTTTCTATTTTTCATTTTTGTTTTTGTCCTTTGATTTGTCATATTTGGTTTTGCTTGGTTTGGTTTAGTCTGTATTTTTAAGAACAATTTTGTTTGGTCATCCTCTCCCTTTTTAAAATTAAATGGCAACTCTAAACTCAAGACAGTTTCACATGTTTCCTTTAACACACAAAGAGCGAGCGAGCGAGCGAGCGATGGTGAGAGAGAGAGAGAGAGAGAGAGAGAGAGAGAGAGAGAGAGAGAGAGAGAGAGAGAGAGAGAGAGAGAGAGAGACAGACAGACAGACAGACAGACAGACAGACAGACAGACAGACAGACAGACAGACAGACAGACAGACAGACAGACAGACAGACAGAACAAGGCAAGGCAAGGGAAACAATGCATAATGAGAGACTGTCAGACACACATAGGCAAAGATAAACGAACAGACAGACACTGAAAAACACACACACACACACACACACACACACACACACACACACACACACACACACACACACACACACACACACACACACACACACACACACACAACACAAACTGGGTAGACAGAAAGAAGAGGATGTGTGTGTGTGTGGGGGGGGGGGGGGGGGGGGGGGGGTGATAGGGAAGTGGATATACTGCAGAAACGTTTGTTGGTTCCAGACTCTAACTGTGGACCACTTTGGAGAGGACTTTCTGACCAAGGGCGATCTGGATGTCAACGGTAATGCCTGAGATCTCTTTTCTCTTTTTCATGTGTGTGTGTGTTGTGTGTGTGTGTGTGTGTGTGTGTGTGTGTGTGTGTGTGTGTGTGTGTGTGTGTGTGTCTGTGTGTGTGTTTCTGTCTGTCTGTCTGTCTGTCTGTCTGCCTGTCTGTCTGTCTATTTCTGTGTCGATGGGGAGGGGGCCTTTCCTTTTTTTTCCCCTCTCTCACTTTTCTTTTGTGTGTCAGGATCGTTTGGTTGGTTGGTTGGTTGATTGCTTTTGTTGTTGTTTCTACTGTTTGGCTGTAGTTTTTGTTGTTGTGTTGTTGTTGTTTTTTGGGGGGTATGGGGGGGGGTATGTTAGGGTGGTTGAAGGTGGCTTGGTTGGGGCTTTGTTTGGTTGTTGTTTGGTTGGTTGTTAGCTTTAATCTGGGTTTTTGTGTGGTGTGCTTTCCTACCTAATTCTACAAGGTGACAGCCCCGGTATGGCCTGTGTGTCAGCGGGCTGTAAACAATATGATTGGGTTGGCTTTTTCACCTGACTTTTGCCCCTTGTGATGCAGCCATCTGGGGGAGTGTAGATCCTTGGACAACCGTGGGTGTCACG
>CM060325.1:28450148-28452648 GCA_030674155.1 Stramonita haemastoma
TCCTCTGTCTCTGTGTCAGCCCTGATTTGGTCTCAGTGGTCAGCGGGGTCTATAAACGATAATGACTGGATTGGATCCCACATAAACGCTGTCATATCAACATGTTATCGCTTCAAGGTTTGTGGGTTGTCGATATGCATTTTTATTGATTCATGTGGATTCTTGTTGTTGACGAACGCGCTTTACATAAGCAATGTTACATCGAACTTTATTGATTAAAGTTTTTTTTGTTTTTGCTTATTGCGTATCGCTTGGATCTGTTCGTATTCTTTGTGTTATGAAATCAAGTGTGAAACTTATATAAATATAGGCTTACTAGTAGTCTAGGTCTAAAAAAAAACGATAATCACATCAAATTTCAAAGATAAAGGGTTGACTCGGTAATTGCTACAATTTTTTTTGTTTTGGTTTGTTTTGAGGTTTCTTTGTGCGAGAATAAAATACATCGTGTTGAAAACTGAGTAAGTACTGATGTGTGAGTTCCTCTGCTTGCGCGCAGTCTGTTTCTGTGTCATTTTTTCTGTCTCTGTCTGTGTCTCTGTCTGTTTGTCTGTCTGTCTGTCTCTGTTTCTTTCTCTGTTTGTGTCACTGCCTCTGCTTCCTTCCTGTCTGTCAGTCTGCCTGTATGTCTGTCTCAATGTTTATCTTTCTGTCTCTGTCTGTCTGCCTATGTCTGTCTCTGTCTGTCCGTCCGTCCGTCTCTCTCTCTCTCTCTCTCTCTCTCTCTCTCTCTCTCTCTCTCTCTCTCTCTCTCTCTCTCTCTCTCTCTCTCTCTCTCTCTCTCTCTCTTTCTCGCGCGCACGCGCGCGCTTATTTTGCTACCTAGCAAGTCCATTCTCCTGTCTTCTTTTCAAGCAAATATCATCATTGTTTTTATGAACGTCCTAAGGAGCTGACCTGAAGTCAGACTCTGTCAGCTGAGCTTAGCTAGGCAGACCTCCTGCAGAGTCACAAGCATAGAGGAAGACCAGTCTCCTACGCATTGTACCCAATAATTATGGCCATGAAACCATGACACCACATCCCCTCCACCACCGAATTCAGATAGTGCCACGTTTACCTTAATTGGTGGGGGAAAAAACGGTCACACACACACACACACACGCACGCACGCACGCACGCATACACACACACACACACACTCTCTCTCTCTCTCTCTCTCTCTCTCTCTCTCTCTCTCTCTCTCTCTCTCTCTCTCTCTCACACACACACACACACACACACACACACACACACACACACACACACACACACACACACGCGCGCGCGCGCGCGCGCGCGCGCGCATCTTACCATTGGTGAACTTCGGAAGTCTAGACGAGAAACGGAAGGGGAGAGAGAGAGAGAGAGAGAGAGACTATGACCTCGTGGTAATCCTAGGTCATTTCAATTACGCCACTCTCTCAGCTTACGACACTCAAATTTTAAAAAAAAATTGACCCAACCTCTTGAGAGAGGAATAAGCAGAACTTCAGGAACAAGTCACAGAAAATGAGTCAAGATAAGGACATGATAATATAGGTGACTCCTTCCAAGACCCTACATGACCTATCAACCACTACCAATGTATTTATAGGGGACAGTCTCCGAGCGCTCAAAGTTACTCTCTGTGTGCGAGTGTGTGTGCGAGTGTGTGGAATCTTTGTTCCTCTTCACACAGGCTTCAATAGAAACTGTCGCGGACGGGACAGATTTGTCTGCTGCGGTCTGGGACACACGTGCTAGGCCTATCATGAGAGTGGTGGTTCCAGTCTTGCTGGCTGTGGCCAGTTTGGTGTGTGCTCATGAGGAGGCACCCCCCGTTTTCCGCCGTCTGCCTGGGGGCAGAATTCAGGCCGTTGTTCCAGGTGAGTGAGGGGATAGGCAGGCTGTGTTCTGTGCGTCTCAGATTTGGGTTGGTTTTGGGTGGGTTGGGGTTTTTTGTTTGTTTTGTTTTGTTCCTGTCCTCCTCGGCTAGAATTCTTAAGGTTTATTAATAGTGAGATTTTGAGAATGCGACCGGGTTTGTTTGGTTGTTTTTTTTTTACCCTATCATTATGGTTATCGCATTCCGACTTCGGGGATGTATGCTGGATATGTTCTTGTTTCTGTAACCCACCGAATGCTGACATTCCTGCTACAAAGAGGATGTCTTCACACGGAACAAGTGTGCATGGGGTTATTCAAATTTTGCCATCCGTTCCTACTGGCTCGCAGTGGCCTAATCTTTCCAAAAGGCAAAGCAGGTTTTAACAATTTTTTTTTAACATGTGCGTAAGATATTCGGCTAACGTTCCCATACGGGCCTCCTTTCATAGTCTCATCCAAAGAGAAAAAAAATTAAAGGGAGAAAAGTCAGTACTGAAGTTAACTCCAGAGGGAAAAAAATATCTTGAACCAGTGCCTCAGTGGTGGGTCGAACCCTGAGCACTCAGATAGCAAGCACATCACTCTCTAACAACTAGGCTACCCTCCCTCCCTCCACCCTCCTCCATTCTCCCACCTAACTTGACTCTGAAGA
>CM060325.1:28465148-28467648 GCA_030674155.1 Stramonita haemastoma
CCCAGTTCACCCAGCTGTAAATGGGTACCTGCCCTCTTTAGAGTCAGGGAACGTAAAGCAGCGAGGGAGAGGAGATGGGCGCCGCCCTCAATATGCTAGCCCCTAGAAAAGCTGAGGTCTCTGACGCCTTGCTCCCCTACGAGGTAGGTTATGGGACACCTTTTCACAGTCACCGATTGTCTTAGGGCTCTGAAAGCATAGGCCTAGCTCATCCCTCATCATCACTCTGTGCAGTTTTACCTGATCCTGAACGTCTCTGTGGGGGGAGGGTGGTTCTGGGATGGCATGGATAACGCCCCTTACCCCCAGCCCTGGCAGAGTAACGCCACCAAGGCGGAGCAGTTCCAGCAGTTCTGGAATGCCAGACACCTGTGGCAACCCACCTGGCACGGCGAGAACGTGGCCATGAGGATTCGCTCTGTCACCATGGAACAGTACTGAGAACGAGGGGAGACAGACAGACACACCCCTGGTCGTGAAAACTGCTGACAAAAATGTAGCCTACCATCTCTGTAGTGAAGACTTTTCGAGGATGATGTTATTATTATGATAAATCAATATGAACTGTAATAAGAGTGTAGAGTAAAAAGTGTTCTGATAGAGGTGTTAATTAATGAATGATGTTGAAAATTCCATGTACCTTGACAAAATGCACCATCTCTGTATTGAAGACTTTTCGAGAATTATGTTATGTAATAAATCAATATGAACTGAACAAGAGTATAGAGTAAAAAGTTTCCGATAGAGGTGTTAATTAATGAGTGATGTTGAATATTCTTCCGTGTACCTTACAATGTCTCTGCAAGAAATTGATGATTAATAAATGCAAGTGTGTATTAGCTACGAGAAGGTATAGTTTCTAAACTGTGTAGGCAGGTTGGGGCACGTTTGTTTGTTTGTTTGTTTTTTCTTTGCAAGCACTTCTTTAATTGTTATTTGTTGATTCTGTAATGGTATAGGACTGTCCATTTTGTTGTTGATATTTTTCTTCTTATGTAGGTTCACCGTCTCAGATGTTACTTTAGTACTAAGCTAGGGAAAACAATGTTTTAAAAAAACCAGGTTTCTTGGCTGTTTGAACAGAAGTTAAATAAATAAAGATGTTGAACTCTTCCAAAGTTTGTTGTGATTTTTGTCATTGGTTTATTTTAACGTCCTTTTAATTGAACTTAAGTGTTGCTGATATTGCTATTGCTGCTGCTCCTACATGTGTGTGTGTGTGTGTGTGTGTGTGTGTGTGTGTGTGTGTGTGTGTGTGTGTGTGTGTGTGTGTGTGTGTGTGTGTTTCTCTCTCTCTCTCTACAGATAAATCATATATGTGCGTTTGTGTGTAGGCCTATATGCACCCCAAGGAAAAAGAGGTGTGTGTGTGTGCATGCATGAACACACACACACACACACGCGCGCGCACAAACACACACACACCCAACATCAAGACCACAGAAAGCCAGCCATAGGCCTAGGCCTACCAGCCACACACTTCTATCATATCAAGCTGATGGAGGCCCCGCTTCAGCCTTGCCCACTGCATTGACACCAGCGTGATTACAGATGGGGTGGTCGAGAGAGAAGGGGGGGGGGGGGGGGTCTCAACTCCAGAATAGGCCTAATAGGGTCTTCTCTGCATTTGACCTTAATGTAGGGACATTTTCTTTTCTTCTGACGCCGGTAATAATCACTTCATCACCAAAGTGACTTTCTACTTTCTGCCACATGTATTTCTCTGTGTAGGGAGTGTCACCATAGAGATACTCTTTCATCTTTGTGCACAAGTCCATGATTGTGGTTTGGTCATATCATTCTGTTCGAAACAAGCCATGACACGCATGAAGGCTTCATCACGAATTGTGTCTACTGGTCTGCTTGCAGTTGCCGTGGTTTGTTGCTGTGATCCGTGAAGAATGGCAGAAAACAAAGAAGTGAAGTGGACACTGCACTGCTTGTGATGCACAGCATCTGCAGCATGAAGGTCACTGACAGTTTGCATTCTTCCACACACACTTTCAACCCATTTCTCCTCTGGTCCATACTTGAAATAGCTTACTTCAATCTGCTGCTGGAAACAAATCGTAGGAATTTAATATACAATTGTGTTTCGTTTCTTTCGGAAATCATTAATTGGCTGGTCGCAAAAGAGACATTCAGAGGAATTATGAAATCTAGCTTTCTTGGATCAAAGAGCTAGGTTGTTTACATTTGAATACAATGAATATTACTCTTCTCTTTGTCTCTTCAGATCTTTTTTGATCGTAAGATGCTGCAATGCATCTGCCGACATGCTCCATGTACACTTTGCCACAATTTTGTATAAGAGTTCACTGTCACCCCTCAAAGCATGCATTTTGGAAACCTGCGACACCTTTCTCAGTCTACTTCACTACATCATCATATAACACACATAGACATAAAAAGTCAGTCTTTTGATCTGGACAAAAATGTGATCAGCCATTGGGTAAAATTCTGGGTGAAAAGCCCAACAAAATTGCAAAGAAACAATGCA
>CM060325.1:28472648-28495148 GCA_030674155.1 Stramonita haemastoma
TCTGTTGCATTGCGCCGAGCGTGCTTAACGAATGCGGCTGCACGACGAACGCGGCTGCAAGCTACTTCTCTCATAGAAGGTAAGGGTTGAATTTTTCGGACCGTTTTTTTTTTTCGATTTGTTTAAACATGATTTAAATTATTCATTATACATACTACCGTAAGCAAACATCAATGCAGCAGGGGATAGGCATCAAGCTATGTACAACCTATTTTGAACCCAACTCGTGTTCTTTCATCTTTTAGTCTGGAAGTAGGCTAAAGGAGAGGGTTGTTAAAATAAATCGGGGTTCGTAGGGGCTGTTGAAGTCCTTATTAATGTGAATTGGGTCCTTTTACTTAGCAAGAGGGTCCATTAGGTCCATGAAATAATCTGAAAGATGCAAGTCCTGTTGAATCAAGCTAAAGTAAAAGACAAGAGAGATCTATACATTGGACAGAAAATTTTTGGTTGATTGAATTTATTCGGAGATAACATTTTCGATTTAGGTACTGTGCTGAAACTTTTTCTGCGTTAACTAGTCAGCAACGATGTCCACTGCTAGAGCAGACGAAGTTAATTTTAGACTAGGCGTATAGGACCCTTCTTGGCTTTTCCTAGCCTAGGCCTAGCCTATTTCAACAAAGTCCAAAGTTTATAGACCTAGTGACGTCATAGCGTGGCCTGGCGATAATGACGCTGGTAGGCACGTGGCGCTAACTAGGCTAGGCCTATCGCAGCGTTGGACTTTAAAAAAAAAATTTTTTTATCGAGGATAACAGAATAAGCAATCATGTGCTTTTTTTCATCCGGTCCCCGTGTGTATGCAGTTTTGGGACTGAGTGGATTAGGCTAATTTCTTTCAAACGTTCACTCATATCGCTGCACATTTCACTTTCCCGGTCAAGAAATTACAAAATTGATGTGATTAAACTTTGAAAGTAAACTTTTCTGATTCAACAAAAGTAGAGGTCTTTTAAAGTTGGAATAAATTTGCAAACTTGCTAACTGACTTTTAGGATTTACAATTTCAGTGCTGACTCCACTCTCCCCAAAAGTCCTTCGGATGAGACTTTAAACCGAGGCCCCGTGTGCGAACGCACGCAGAACATCTTGCGCACACGTTAAATCCTGTTCCGCTTTTCGTAAGAGTAGGCCATCGTGTGCCGGTGGGAGCAGATGACAATATTTACAAAACTGCAAACACACGGGGACCGGATGAAAAAAAGCACATGATTGCTTATTCTGTTATCCTCTATGTAAAAGAATAAATAAATAAATAAATGGCAATAAAGATCATTTTGACTTGACTTCACTTGCTTGATTGAATGGCATTGACTAGTAACTTTGCTATTATTAATACTGCATGTCTGGGCATTCAGAACTCTTTTTTTTTCCCCTGGCCTGCTCTTTCTTTTGTCCTTTTTTTTTTTAAGTAGACAGAACAGAATATAATAATAATTATAATAACAAAAAAAAGATCATTATAGCAATGATGATGATGATGATAATAATAAAATGGGTTTCACTGCTATGTAAATCAAGACAGAAAGAAGTTTGATGTTACACCAGATGCAGCAGTATCAGATTCAGAGTGACTGAATTGTAAAGTATATATATTATAATTATGTAGTTTAACTTCTTTCTTTGCATCTGTTCAGTGAAAACTAGATCTATACCACTCTGAGATTGATCAAATTAAATGTAATTTTTTTTAAAGTACTTTTAGGATTTACAACTTGAAAATATTTATCAGAAGACCTCCCAGTATTGTGCTATACTATAAGTAAGTCAAGGAATACTTAAAAATAAACATTTTTCACTCACATACTGACATAGGCTTACCTGGACAAAGAGACTCTGAGTATAAACAGACCTACTGTGTTTAAATGCATGCTGAACATCTTGCTGTGCACACATTATAATTTGTTCCACTTTTTAGAAGAGTAGGCCATTTGGTAAAACAGATGACAAATTTTTCAAAACTGCATAAACACAGGGACATGGATGTAAAAAAAAAAAAAGCACATGTGTTTATTCCATTATCCTCAAAGACAATATAACAGAAGAAATAAATACAGTGTCAGTATCCATCTACTAATCCAAAAGAAAGACCTTAGAAGATATTAAATTAATGCCACCTGTAATATTTCCTGAAGCTCAGGAATAACTTGCCAATTTTTCCTCTTTCAGAGCATATACCTTTGTCACAATTTTGGTCTTGAAAATTTGTTAATACTCTCAGTGATGTAAGAAAAAGTCCTAAAAACATACACAAAGTAACTAACAAAACATTTAAAGGGAAACAACTCATCCAAAAGGCGACTAATTCAGCTAGTAACATAAGTAATTTTCCTTGGATAGAACAGGATTCCGTTTTTTTTTTTTTTAGTCTTATGAATAGCTATGAGATTATACACAGGTTTATTAAATTTTAATTAAGTGTCACAATACTAATAGCCAGTCTATTGAGGTGTAGTAAGAGTGGTATGAACAGCTATGACTCAACACAAGGTTGTTGACTGCCACTGCCCCCCCCCCCCCCCCCCCTCCCCCTACCCCCATGGGAGCAGGTTCACTAGACTGACCCAGTGTTTGCAGTTTGAACTTCAACCTGAACTGATGTGTCTGTATAAATCTGGTACCTGAAGTTTGGTACCTGAAGTTTCGACAATTGATGTTGCAGACCATGGAGCTGAGGGCGGGCTCCCTGCTGGGCCTCAGAGGCATGGGCAACATCACCCCCCCCCCCCCCCAGCTGCCTGAGTTGGCTGTAGAGGGGGGACAGCTGCAGTCTGACCATGCCATGGACACTGGACAGGGAGGGACCGTGCTGATGCTGAGTGAACGGACAAGGAGACCAAGAAGTCGCCCGTCACCATGCCAGGGAGGTCATCGTGGCAAGCCACTGCCACACTGGGCGGTCAGCCTATTAGCGCTTGACAACCCCTGGCAAGTTTATGATCGTGTGTTGTTTCTCTCCTGTACCAGAGACCTTTCTCCCTTATAGCGTTGTCATGATCAGTGTTTCCGTGAATGATTTTGTGTGACCTGACTGGAGTAGGAAAGTGATTGTTTGTTTAGGGGGGTTTGTTCTGGTATCATTTGTTTTTGATTTGTTTTTTCTTGGGTTTTTATATCATTTTAATGGGGTTGTTGGTGTTGGTGAGATGGGTTGGGAGGGGACAAATTTCCAGGGCTAATTGATGGCTGGGACTGCATGTTGACATGTTACTTTGTTAGTGAGTGATAGTGCTAAAAGCGATTTTGTTTGTAAAAGCTGAAGTCATGATGATTAATGTGGCTAACTGGGTTTTATCTTATGGCACATACACGCACACACACTCGCACGCACACACGCACGCACACACACACACACACACACACACACACACACACACACACACACACACACACACACACACACACACACACACACACACACACACACACACACACATTTCCTAGACAACAAGAAACAGGAATAGAGATCGTGTGAACTATGATACCATATTTCAGATCTGTAAGTTCTATCTTATCATTTTTTATTTTTCATATTATTGTCATCATGCCTTAGCCTATAGCCATGTAATATCACTGGTTACAAAGTTCTGCAGTTTCATTTTGAAGGGTTATGCTCATGTTTTTTCCAATTTTGAATGGGATCCTTTCATGTTTTACCTTGATGTCATCTTGGACAGAAAAAGAAATCATATGCAAAGACATCAAACAATAGCAACAGCGATCAGTTAATTGCAAGCAAAGTAAAAATACACTTACCTGCTCAGAGCGCACAAAGTGAGCAGGCAAATGGTTTCCTTGAAGAAAAAGGGGAAGGCTCTGTGCATGAGCAAGGCACTAGTACTCTCAGAGCTGTTGTCCTTTCAGACTGGAGTGTTTACAAAGCAGAAATGGCCAACTGCTGTCGCTGATTGCATTACTGAGCCATGGTAAAGTACATGTAATGAAACTCAGTTTTAGAATAAAAATTCTCTTTTCTTCTCATTTCAGATGAATCTTCTTCTTTTAAACCGTTTTGTTATCCACTGCGCTTGCAGCCCTGATGTAGCCTCTGGTTGGCTGAATTTTGGGCAGCATGACTGTAGAAAGAGTGAGCGCAAGGCGGTGTTAGCCCTGATATAGCTGGGCTGTAAATGCTAAAAAAAAACTACCTAAACTTTAACATTTCATAGATTTTTGGTGAATATCTGATATTCTGTCAGAAAGGGTTTGAAATTACGTTGCAATGTCATCTGTGTGCTGATGGAGGATGTGGTTGTTTGTGACCTGAAATGTTTTCTGCACAACACTCTTGACAGATACTTTCTGTGACTGAAGGTTGCAGAAACTTATGACAATGATTGCCCACAAACGATCTGCTGTGGTATGCTTGCACAGATATCCTGTGAGTTTTCAGTGCTGTGACCAGGTTTGAGGTCACAGGTCCTGACAAACAAGGCAGTAGTTCTGTCTCTGTCTTGTTATGTTCGATCCTGTCATACAGATCATCGATCTGCTTCTCCACTGCCTTATTTCGGTCCAGTGACTGCTGCATGTGCCTGCAGCTGTCTTTTTCCAGTTCCAACATTTCTGTCAGCCTCGTTTCATGCCTTCTTTTTTCTCTTTCATCTTTCTGCACAGCATGCAGATTGTTGACAAACTTGGCAAATGTGGTGTTGTCCTGCTGGGGGTGTTCTTCTTGTGCTAGTGATGCAGCTATCTGTTTGTCAAGTGCGTGGCATTCCTGTTCTAACAAATCGTGATGTTTCTTGACGATTCCTAGGAGAATGTGTAGGTATGGAGGAGCAACCTGTGTCAGTTCTATGCTAAAGAGAGGCCTGTGAATAACATTGTTACATGCTTTGGCTTTCTTCTTTGTCCTAGCCATGGAGTCGAAAGTGTCAGTTGTCATATTTGATGTTTTTGAGTGTTCTGCTTGGAATGCTTGGCTGTTCTGTTGGGTCTTTCTGCATCTGCTGTTTGGATGTTTTGCACCACAGACAGGGGTGGGCAGACTGGCCTCCTGAAATACCATAAATCTTTAACAGGTATTCATAATCTCCAAAGAAGAAGAGGCATACCTGTTTGCCTTTCCACTTCAGTTTCTTCAAGTTTTCAATTTGCTGCTTGTATGGGAGGAGAAGAGTTTTCAGATGTTGATGACTGTCAGATTTGCAGTTATGAGGCAGGTGTTATGCCTTGAGTTCGGAGCTTTGGTGTTGGCTACCTACATCAGGAACAACTTAAATCTGTCTCCACTGTAGTCACCACCAATCCTGGCCCACATTTCATCGGATGGTATCATGTCCCCATGCCATGTGAGGAGAGTTTCTTCCTCATACTTGTGGAGTAGGGAGGACACAAACTGGGGAAGATCAGTGTGACCAACATAGCCAACATTGACAGGCACTTCCCTTTTCTCCCTCATGGATCTCAGAACTAGAGCTGATGGTTTTTTTGGTCAGCTGTAATATCTCCACAGACAATAACTTTCTGAAAATCGCTCTGTGCATGCTCACTGGGTATTGCCACCCCTTTCTTTTTTAGACACTTACGAAGCTTTCTGAAACTAAACCAGGACCTACTGGCCCCTAACTGTGCCTTAAGTGCAAGTCTCACTTCACTTTACAAGGGATGGTTTTTAATCTGTATATATAGTTACACAGTTTTATTCTGATATTTAAAATTTTATGTGGCAACAGCCCTGATATGGCCTCTATGGTTGGCGGGGCTATAAACAAGAAGATTGGATGGATTGGTTTTCATATACCTTCATGTTGCTCTCAATCACAAGTGAAACATTGATCATAGAAACTAGGAAAACTTTGTAATCACACTGCTCACACAATATCACATAAAGCACACCAACTCTTCTAACACTTTTAGTTCGGCAGTGGGAGAGAAAAGAAGGCAGAGGCAGAAAAACTTAACAAAGCATCACTCCTCACCTACCCCACCTACACCTCTTTGTCAGGCAAACAGTCAGGTTGACATTTCTGTTTGGAAATAGGATGGGTTATACGCTTTTTCCCTGGCCTTCCACCTTTGCTCTGCTGCAGAAAATGTGCGCATGAGGGGCACTGACTGTCCTGTAGACTTGGGTCATATTCGCTCCAATTTTTGATGTTGCCATGGATATTGCTGCTTGGATATTGCTCCCTGTTTTCAGCCTCTTTAACAGACTGGTACATAATACACAGACTGTGTTAGAATGTACTGCCTCTCTGTCTTCTGAGACATTAAGCTGATAAAATCTAGCAAGCTCACACGCCATACTTTAAGAAACTGTCACATGCTTTCTCTTGTCTTTCAACCGTCTTTTGGACCATTTTCCACACAGCCTGCACAAGGAGTTTAACTTTTCTAGTTGTCTTGAAAAAAGATGATTACTTTGCTCCATGTTTACCACATATACACACACATACACGCATATACACATGCACGCACGCACACACGCGCGCGCACGCATGCACACACACACACATGCACGCACACACACAGTCACACAGTCATGTACGCACGCATGCACATGCACTCACACACACTTGTGCACACACAAGCACACGCACACGCACACACACACACACACACACACACACACACACACACACACACACACTCTCTCTCTCTCTCTCACACACACACACACACACACACACACACACACACACACACACACACACACACACACACAGGTGCAAGCACATATGTAAAAAAATTAGAATTAACTTTCTTGATTTCTGAAATCATGAGAGAGACAGAGACAGAGAGACAGACAAACAGACTGAGAAAGAGGATTATGCAAAAAGGAAGGTGATCGCATGGATTGCGAGCACACACACACACACACACACACACACACACACACACACACACACACACACACACACACACACACACACACACATGCACTAACACACACACACGTGCGCGCACACACAGTCGTGCATATGCACACACACACACACACACACACACACACACACACACACACACACACACACACACACACACACACACACACACACACACACACACACACACACACACACACACACACTCTCTCTCTCTCTCTCTCTTGCTTGTGTAACTTAATGAGCTACACACGAAGCAGAGAACGAACACTGAATAACACAATTGAGGAACTTCAAAATGTTAAATTTACTACTTACAGATCGGTCTACTGCACCATTCTTTCACAGATTAATCCATGTACTTTGAGCAAATCCAGAAAGTCATTCACATTCAGATAAAAACATTGTTAAGGTTTTATGAAAACTTTTATCACATTAATCGGAAAGCGTGGGTTTCTCAAATACAGAGAAATAGAAGGGAGTGTGAGCCAGCCTGCCTGCTGTTCTCTGGAATTTCGCTTATGGTGTAGCCGAATGGATAGGGTCCATACCACAGAATAACAGAGCCAGCGTTGCACTAACTAAAGGGTAAGATTTTGGAAAGGGTAAACTGCCGTGCAAGGGATGGATGGTTTTTTAATCTGTATATATATATATAGTTACACAGGTTTACTATGAGATTTAAAATTTTATGCCGCGACAGCCCTGATATGGCCTCTATGGTTGGCAGGGCTATAAACAAGAAGATTGGATGGATTGGTTTTCATATACCTTCATGTTGCTGTCAATCACAAGTGAAACATGATAATAGAAACAAAGAAAAGTTTGTAATCACACTGCTCACATGATATCACATAATGCACTCTGAAAATCCTGATCTTCATGTTCAGTTCAATTAAAATGATAGCAAATACACCTAACTATGCCACATTTAAAATCACAACCTTCGAGGAACACTGAAAAACACAGCATGATGATAAATGTGTACACTCCCTTCCACAGGGTGCATGAAGTAGTTGTGAGGCTTGTGATTTCACAATGAGTGGGCCACAAGATTGGTCTCACAACTTATGCATACATCTGTGTATTGGTGAGGAGACAACTTTGCATACATCTGTGTATTGGTGAGGAGTTTTTCACTGACCATTGTGGCACTGCTTCTGTGCCATTGTCCTCAGGGTTGACCAGGGCAGTGATACAAGGAACAACAGTAGTCTAGAGTTGACTTTACACCCTGTTGTAATCTGTCTATATAGTTGCACACTTTTAGTCTGAGATTTCAAATTTTACAAGGTGACAGCCCTGTTTAAAAAAAGCTATGGCCTCTGTGATCAGCGGGGCTATAAACACCAAGACTGGATTGGATTAGGTTGGATTGGATTTTATTCCTCGCCCCTCTGACACTGTCTGTGTCTGTTTGGGTATTTATTTGTCCTTCAGTTCACTGCTGTGCTGCTTTATTGTATCTTCCGTTGTGCCCCCTGACAGATCACGCCTGACATTTTCCACTATTTGGGCCCTTTTCTTTCGGAGTGGAGAGGAAGCCAAGAAAGAGGGTTTCCATGCCCTGGTCACTTTCTTCAGGATGAGAGGCTGATCTTTTGTCTTGCAGACAACCAAAGTTTTGTCTTCTGATTGGTTCATTAATATTTTTGTCAGTTTTGTATGATACTCTATTTCTTCTTTGGTGAGGGGGAGAAGTGATTTTGTGTATGGAATTCAGGGCTTGGTTATGGAGGGAAGTGGATGTGGCCATGTCTGAGTATCGCTTTGGAGTGCATTGAGTATGTGCAGCTGTATGTGATTTTTCTAGAGTGTGAAATCTCATCAGTGATTCCCACTTTTCCTGCTCGCCAGTTTCTTGTCAGAAATGGTTGTATCTGACTTGACGAAAAGTCTTCCATACTCTTCAACAGCATTTGCTGTTGTTGTCTTTTCTTTTTGGACTTCATGGCGTTTAACCGTTGTCCAGTGGACACCCAGCTGGGCGCTTCTCTCTGTGTAAGTACCAGTGCCTTTGCAGACACTGAGGAGAATGCGCCTGGCTTGCCTGTCTGCTGAAAGATGCTTGTTTTTAAGCCGCAGACAGGCATTCACGAACAGATAACCCATCTTCTGCGCAGGGGCACTTTGATTGAGCCTCTGTGCAAACAACGGCTTTTTCCGTGGGCTAGCCTTTTCCAGCAGTGCTGCCACAGTGGACACACATTTTCTAGGGCTCTTTGGTAGAGCACACCTTGCCCTCTGCAGTGCTTTGGGCTGGGCCTCTGGGGAGCGTTCCTCAAAATGAGCAGAGGTGCTGGGCTGATCATGCCCTGTTAAAATGCTCCCCCCACACTGGATCGACTTGGACTTGTTTGCTCATGCAGCCTTCTGTTTTTGGTGATACAGATGTCTTTGCCTTTCCTTTCTTTTTTCCTTCATTCTCCAATGCATCTTTTCAGCTTGCAGTCTTTTCTGCTCCCTCCATTTTACCCTTTGAGCATCTATGTATAGAATGTCTTTTCTGGTTTGCATTCTTTCTTTTTGGCACTCCTTCTGTCTTTCTTTATGTTTCCTGAGGGAAGATTTTACTTGCAGTTCTGCTGTCTTTTCATCAGAAAAATTATTTCTGTATGCTTCGCTGCGCACTGTTCTTTGTATTTCATCTCGGTATCTTTGTTACTTGTCTGGATCTTCTTACTCCGAGATCTGAAATTTTTGCAAGGTGACAGCCCTGATATGGCCTCTGGTCGGCAGGGCTATAAGTAAAAAGATGGCATTGGATTAACCCTTATGGTTGACCAGGGTGTTGATACAGGGAACAACTGTAGAGTTGATTTTATACCACATTTTAATCAATAATATAGTTTTACTCAGTTTTATTCCGAGATTGATAATTTTGCAAGGCAACAGTCCTGATATGGCCTCTGTGGTCGGCTGGGCTATAAACAACAAGATTGGATTGGACCAGTATGAGGTAGACCGGTTAGATGCTTTGATTAATTATATAAAACAGAATGAGTTCTGTGCGGTGTGTTCCTGTGTCAACCACCCACTACCCTCTTCAGTTTTAGCTACACATGAAGCAAATGACCGGCTGAATCAATGAAGTTCAAACTATATCTTTTAGTACTTCAAGCGACGTTGGTTACACCAGCCTTTCACAGATTAATCCATGTATATGGAGCAACACTGACGGCCATTCACATTCAGATGTAAACATTCTTGTAGTGTGTATAAGAATTTTTGTCACTCAAATCGGAAAGTGTGGGTTTCTGAAATACCGAGAAAAAGTAGTGAGGGTTGGCAGGCCCATCTGCTGCTGTGTGGACTCTGGCTTGCGGTGTGGTTGAATGGATGGGGTCAGTCACAGAATAACAGGGCCAGCATTGTGCTGACCTATAGGAGCAGATTTGGGGAACCAGGGTAAATTTCTGTGATGTGCAAGGCCTCTGTGAGGGGTTTTAGACCAGCTCCTTCTTCATGACAATTTGGCCAGTGTAGTCCCTAAACCCCCTGACAACAGTCTCCATTATTTCTGTGTGGGATAGGTTCAGCTGGGCTGGGCACACATTTTCAACATGCACTGAAGGTAGTCATGGATTGACTCACCATATCCCTCTTTGTGTGCATTGAATTTGCCCAGTGAAGCAAACCTGAGGGAGGGGTGGGGCAAGTATCTCTGCACTTCACTTCACACACAGCTGTTGCTGCTGGTTCGAATCCCTTACTGCTTTGTTCAACTGCTAGTTCTAAATTCTTTCTTTCTTCTCAGATCTTCTAAATCAGATTCCTTCTCCAATCTGATTTGCCTTTTTTTTATAGTTGATATTCGCAGTTATAAATCTCAAATATCTGTTTAACAGTGGTGGCACCATGTACCAATCCCATCATCTTTCTGCAAGTCTATAGAGTGCACGCTCTCCGGACGGTCTGAAGTCTCTCGGGTGGAACGATTCTTTAAGAAGAAACCCTTCTAATACCCAGTATCTGTGGACAAGTTCGGAGATGTAGGGGCCGTAATCTAAGACTTTCCCTCCCTCCAGGTATTATTCCTCCCACTTCTCATCCATGAATACAGGTTCTCAACTAATCTCAGATTCTCAAGATATATCTACCTTTAATCTTTCCTGATATTCCTCATCATAGTCCTCAGCTCTGTACCGCAACTCAACCGGTGCTGCCTGCCATCTGCTTTACAAAATGATAGGGGAGAAGAGATATATGTATATATGGGTTGTTCTCAAAAACATGTGCTATTTCTGTGACATAGAGACCCCAAAATAAATTTCACTCTATATACATGTCTTTATGTCAGACAGTACAGCATTTCGATGTACATCATTTTCTAAAATGGAAAAGATGATTGGTCAATTCATCTTGTTGTAATAGATGATTGAAAATAAAAATTTTTGCTGTGTTACGGTTGAGACATGGAAGCAAAAAAAAGATGTAGAAAGTCTGTTTTAAAGCCTGCTTTCTAAAAACCTGGTATAATTTACTTGTAAACCAAGGAAGAAAAGGTTCCCATATGAAGAGAACTTTTGAAATGAGTGAGAATGTGTATTTTTCTGTAATTTTCAAGTTGCACATTAGTCCTCCATGCTCACGGCGAGTTCACATTCTCATATCTCCATAATTATCAAACTATACAGCTGAAACCAGGCATGCAGTATTTCTTATCCTCGCTCACAATAGACACAGAGAAGTTTTTCAAAACAATATTCTGTTTATTGCATTTGATTATGTAAAGAAAAAAAAAAGTTACAGTTGAGACATGGAATCCATTACAGTTGTGACATGGAATCTGATTCTACAAAACAACTTTAAACTAACCACAGACATGGCAAACATGTAAAAATGAATATAACTGACACCAGAACAATTACAGTTAAGAAAACCGAAAGTATTTTATGTGAAATTACAGATAGAAATACATTTTTTTCAGTTTGGAGTCTGTTATATGTATGACGTGGAAATCAATTCTATTAAACAATGAGATATCTACTATGCACATGATAAATATGTATCAAAGATAAAACAGCTGAAAATATTACAATTCAATTCAGGAAAATAAAACAAGTGAATTCATATCATGGCTATTTACAGGTCTCAATTACTAAAGGTGTAGTGATCACGGGCATCGATCCATGGGTCACCCATCACTCTAGTTATTTGCAGGATCTGGACCCATGAGGAATCCTCCTGTTGTGGCCAGGTGTGATAGGAGCCTGAGGAGTGTAGTTTCAAGAAGCTGACATGGATGTCCTGCTCCTCAACATCAATGGCTCCAATCTGCAAAAAAAAAAAAATATTGAATTACTACTTAATGGCAGAAATATGTAGAGTGAGTTGTGCGATCCCCAGCTTACCACTCTGATGGCTCCAATCTGCAAAAAAAAAAAATATTGAATTACTACTTAATGGCAGAAATATGTAGAGTGAGTTGTGCGATCCCCAGCTTACCACTCTGGGGGTCACCCAAGAATGTGTACTCTGACTCACTTATCCTACCTGGGAATGTAAGATTGAAAATTCACACTGAATGAGAAGTTAGCACGTATGACTGTTTTCAAGTACCTCACAATATAGGCAGCCATTGACTTCAGACAATGCAGTGTTAGTGATAACCTTGCTATATGCAATCATGCTATCAGCTCTTCGAATACTGCCATCACCATCGGGGAAGCACGTAGACCCAGTCTCTGGTAATTTGTCACTCTCACAGCAAAAATTAGTAGTGTTAGTATAGCCAAACTATATCTAATTTAAGTTATTCAACTACTCGCTCTATTCATACTCTGGTTATTGTCAGTGAAGAATTTAAAATCACTGGCTGGTAGATATTGCATAATGTTAAACAAAGTTGAATTTATTTTGTGTTTTCAAAGCAGCTTCTTACCTTTCCAATGAAGTGCTCCATCTTCCGTCCACTGTTGCTTGGGAGGGCCACTTCTACGTACTGGTTTACTTTCAGATGAGTGCAACACAGTAAAATAACAAAGTCTCAGTAACCTATTCATGTCACACACCACATATTAATGAAACAGGAATAGATTGACATAGTAATTTTCTGTATAACACTTTCAGAGTGTATGCAAAATAATGTATGATTATTGTACATTTTTTGTGTCAGTTGTCAATTACACTATATCACTTCCTTTTGGCTAGCATTGATCTCACACGCGCGTGCGTGCGCGCGCCCACACACACACACACACACACACACACACACACACACACACACACACAAAAGGGCTGAAGCATTGACGCTACAAACACACAAGCGGGCTGGAACAATATCAAAGTAAGTAAACCTTCCAGTGAAATGCAAGGAAAGCAGTTACCTGATGTTCATAGGATGAGTCATGTCAGTCACTGAAGTGTCTGGATCAGGGAGAGGGGGGCTGACTGGAGCTTCTGGGGAAGTCGAGGTAGTTCTAGCCTCCCCATGAATGACCGGTTGTTTCCCGAGTTGGGGTAACTGAAAATAAATAATGATGAAATATAACAACTCTCCATTTTGTAGATGGTGATGGTGATGGTGTGTGTGTGTGTGTCTGTGTGTTTGTGCATCTGTGAGGTTATGTCATAATGTACTGAAAAGAAGACATTAATCATTCACGAAAATATTGAAGTTAGTCTATTAACCAATTAATAAATTACTTCAAATGGAATGAAAGAAGACTGCTGAGAAAAAAAAAAGGATGAAAGACAACTTTTCAGGGCTGCATACATTAAAGGTAAGTCACACACACACACACACACACACACACACACACACACACACACACACACACACACACACACACACACACAGAGTATGATTTACCACAGGACTGCTAGCAGGACTTGCTTCCACTGACGATGAAGGGACAATGTCAACTGGGCCAGGAGAGGTGTCAGGTGGCAGGACAACTTGCACATTGATAACCTGGCCGGCAGAGAGTGCTGTGGTGTCAATGCCAGGTAGCGTGACAATTGAGGGCAGGGTGGTGGCAGGCTGTTCAGTTGGGGCGGAGGGAGTCGTGTCAGGGTCAGAGGAGGTGTTTGGTTGGAGGGGAAGGGAAGGGTCAACTTCAACACCTTGAATGTCAAGCACACAGGCAGGATCAGCTACTTCCCTAACACTATCTTCCAGAGGGGATGGAGAAATGGGAGCGTTTTCTGTCACAGATGCATTGGAGCACTGAGGTAAAGGGGAAGACTGGACATCATGTACCACTTGCTGTGTCTGTTGTTGACTGGGGCAACTTTGTGGTTGTCCTTGCTGACCTTGCTGTTGATGCAACTCATGGCACACCCAGGAACCCACAACATGTTCTTCAGGACAGAGGCCTACTCCTGTTTGGCATGGCATGCACATGCATGTGAGATGGCGGCTGTGGATAGAATTTTGCTCAATACATCTCACAGAGTGGAACGATCTTGTTCCTACCACTGTCTTGATGTTTCTGTGTGGGCGCTGTCTCTGGATCTCATCCTCTCCAACCCAGAAGAAAGAGCGCAGGAAGTGGGAACATCCATCTGGTGGTGGCTGCTTATTCAGAGAAGAATTTTGACAATACTGGAACATGTCCCAGGCATTGGCAATGATGGCTCTCTTGGCCACAACAGCAGAGGACGCATGGTGTTTCACCACAGCACTCTCTCCATCAGAGGGACTCTTGCCATGGCGAGAACCGAAGAAGTTTCTTTTTAAGGTGGCATCAAAGTCCGATAATGAAGAAGCAATGTCAGCAAATGGGCCTTTACTTTTGTACTGAGAAGCACACCCATCAGTCCATTGCACAAGGTGGGAGATAGTCAGTCCTCGTGCTTCCCTGAGATGGGACAGTGCCCTCAGGGTGAAAGTTTGCACAGCATGGTGGTCGTGCTTCTTGTCGGGTGAAATGAAAACCAAGGACTCTGTGGTGGTTTCACTACACCTTGGGCACCTGTAGTACGTGACTGTTGGATGAAGTGTCACTTGATCATGGTGCCAGTGGGCTGCTTGGATCTCCTCCTGGTAGGTGCAGGCAAAGTTTTCTGCGAAATCCATCACCATACCGACAGTCTCAGATGGAAAAGGTGTCATTTTCCTCAACTCTGAAAACTGTCGAAGCTGCCAGTCTGCCCGGAAAAGATGCTGGGCCAAGAATGGCAGCTCCTTTCGGAGATCACAAACAAGCTGCTGGATATCCCCCTTCCTGGTAGCAAGAAATTTGCGATTGATTCGCTTACCATGGGAAAGAACAGTTTTGGATTCCCAGCAGTGCCAAGTCAATTCTCCGGCATGACTAAGAAGTGGGCGAATATGAAAGTCAAGCTTTTGCAAGCCACAAAGATCACAGTCACCATAGCAGCATGCCTTGTTGTTTGAGTTGCATGTTATGATTGCAACAGCATGCCTCTCATGCCGGATCCAGCAACTTCTGTCATGGACAGCAGCAACTGAATTTAGCGTGTCCAGTTTCAGCTTAAGATTTGTGCAGTACTCACAGAGACACTGCCTCAGTTTTGCCTGTGCCATCAACCGAACATTTGCTGGACGGCACTTGGCAAATTTGGAAAAGCTGAGCTGCTGACCACTGTTGCGGAACTCCTGATAGAGTTCCCTGATGGGTCTCTGCAGAACTGCTGCTGCTTTGCCAGTTTTTCTGCTCACGAGTTTTGTCAGGAATGACTCTGGCTGACTCTTCAAGAAAGAGTCTCGCATGCTCTTCAGCAGCATTTTTTTTGGATGTCTTTCCTTTTTGGACTTCATGGCGTTTAACCGTAGTCCAGTGGACACCCAGCTGGGCGCTTCTCTCTGTGTAAGTACCAGTGCCTTTGCAGACACTGAGGAGAATGCACCTGGCTTGCCTGTCTGCTGAAAGATGCTTGTTTAAGCCGCAGACAGGCATTCACAAACAGATTACCCATCTTCTGGGCAGGGGCACTTTGATTGAGCCTCTGTGCAAACAACGGCTTTTTCCGAGGGCTAGCCTTTTCCAGCAGTGCTGCCACAGTGGACACAAATTTTTTTGGGCTCTTTGGAAGAGCACACCTTGCCCTCTGCAGTGCTTTGCGCTGGGCCTCTGGGGAGCGTTCCTCAAAATGAGAGGTGCTGGGCTGATCATGCCCTGCTAAAATGCTCCCCCCACACTGGATCGACTTGGACTTGTTTGCCCTTGCAGCCTCTTTTTTGGTGATACAAATGTCTTCGTCTTTCCTTTCTTTTTTCCTTCGTTCTCCAATGCATCTTCTCAGCTTGCTGTCTTTTCTGCTCCCTCCATTTTGCCCTTTGAGTATCCATATCCAAAAGGTCTTTTCTGGTTTGCATTTTTTCTTTTTGGCATTCCTTCTTCTTTTGTCTTGCTATTTGTTTTCTAAGCGTAGATTTAAGTCGCAGTTCTGCCTTCTTTTCATCAGATAAATTGTCTCTAAATGTTTTGCACCTCTGTTTGTTTTCAGCTAAGTATCTCTGCTATTTTTCTGGATCCTCTTTTACTTTCTGCCTGTATGCTTTGACCCTCTCAGCATTTGTTAAAGCTTTTCCCTCGGACTTAGGGGCGGGGATGGGGGACGAAGGTTCAGGGGGTGCTGGCCTGGCCCTCTTTTCTGCCAGTCGTTCACATCTCCTTGGTTCCATAATTATTAGGATCAGATCTGTGGGCAACCCAATAGTAACAGGGATTGAAGGGGCAGTAGGGGGGAACAATATGAACCCCTACCCCCACCCCCCAAAAAGTGTACATGTACATTTAGCAAATATTTTTCTTTTTTATGAATCTGTTTGCTGTCAGCTCATTTCATAAACATGAGTTTTGGTACAAACATACACGCACTCATGTATGCCTTACAATTTTATTTTGTTTTGCATGAAGTGAAAACAGTATCAATCACAATGAATACACAAATACCATACAATTGAACAAAAATAAGAGACAGCTTAACTCATGATGATATAAGTAGAATACACTAATAGCAAGCTTTTTTTCCTGATACAGAAACGTTTTAAACTATGATTTGGAAGATGGGGTTTTCTTGATTTCTGGTCACAACTGAAACCAGCTAATCTGGTTTATATCTATAGATAATTTATGTCAAACTCAGCATTTGTTGCTTTTTAATTTTGTTAGATCTTGACAGAAGAACAAATGTTGGGGTTAGGAGAAAGTGATGTCTGCACAACATAATTAAAAATCTCACAGCAGTCAACAGACATTGTTGCTTAGTTTCCATGTCGTAACTGTTCAACTTTTTTTCCCATTAAATTAAATAACTATTATTTTTGCACACAAAGTAGTATAGGCGGTACAAATTCTTGGTAAAGGAGTGACATCACAGTCAGTCTGCTGTAAAAAACACGGGGAAGAAGGTGGGGAAGGAAGATGGTAGTCGCACGTGTTAGTTGAGACAAGAAACTGGGAACAGTGGGTTCCACCACCGACTGTAAACACTTCCAACAAAAATTACAGCAAAAGTAACAAGCTGTCGTTACCGGCAGAAAAGATGAGTAGCGCGAGTTTAATGACAACATTATATATCTGTTGTTTTCACTGAATCAACAATGGAAATATGTTGTGTACGGAAAGAAGAAATACGATGATAAGACATTTCAGTCAGTAAAAGAAGCCGTTCAGTTGGTAAAAGAAGCCGTGCAGCTTTCCTTTCCGGTCTCGACCAGCACATCGTAAATCTTCATTCTACCAAAGACCGATAGAAATAGCCGTGACAGACAAACAGATAAACTGTATAGTTTGTTTTTAGCGATCGCCACTGACAGATTTTAAAAAATGCCGAAGAAACAACCGACAGACAAACTGTTTGATTTTCGCCTTTACCAGATCTAATAGTCGCGACAAGAAGTCGACGCGTCATAGCTTCCTGCGTAACAGTAACACTCCGTCTGACATTTACCGAAAGGGAGAAAAATAAACCTACAATCAAAAGTTCGAAAATCAAAATTCAGTATTAAGACACACAAATATTTGTTTTGTACATAAATGAAGCAAAGAAAAACATCGATGACGCGTAGATTTGTTTTTTATTAAAAAAAAAAAATCTGAACGATGGGTCCGGAAACTATCGCACTTTCGACTCTTGGCGTAACTGACACGTCGTTCACAACTAGGTCTATTTTTTTTTAGATCACGCTTTAAAATTTCACCTCACACACGAACATTCCCTTTCATTAATCAAAGTGTACGTTTTCCGATGACATTTTCTACCCCTGTAAGCATCGTTTCTTTGTAAAATAAAAACCATGTGTAGCTGTAGTTGGTTTGCAAGACAAAGACGAAGTCCGTGTGAACATCGAAAATGATAAAATTTGTTATTTAAAACACTGATTTACTGTATTATTAAATGCATAGATAATGTAAAAATATTCTTTTTTAAAAAGAACTTTTCATACTTAAGCGATAAAAAAACGATTGAATAAACCAACACACTCACCTTCAGTGATGCAGTCTCAGGAGGCACGTGCAGTTGCGTACAGTTGCGACGTGTCGGCAGGAAATGGAACACAAATAATCTGGTATCTAGAATCTACTCGCAGAGTGATAACGCGGGAAAAAATCTGCATCCCAGAGATGTTGCAGGTGCAGGATACGTGCTCTAAGTCAGAATCTCGGTCAAGCGACCTTGGACTCAAGAGTTCATACAGGGTTTACGTTGTACTGTCGAGACGGTGTAAGTGGAACCTACGCCGACTTTGTGATCCGGGATGGCTTTAACCAGGATATTAACGGCAGTTCGCTAGCACCAATTGTTCCTAGTGTTGTAAAACTGTTTTCTTCATTAGTGTTTGTAAGAAAACAATCCCAGGAATGATGAACAGTTTTGTATTTGAAACATAACAATGGACTAGAAAGTGGAACCCAAGCGTATCAACTGTAACGAAAATATTATAAGCCCATATATAATTAACATCGAAATGCAGTAAAGATGCTGTTCATTGCAAAGGTAAAGAAACATCTGGATAGGTGTTTGATGCTGTTTTTGTTATAAAAAACACTTGTTAAAGTGTCTTTAAAAGATTCAGTTTACAGCATGTCTCTTTATGTCACAAATCCGCCATCTTGTTTTTGCTACATTTTTCATAATAAATGCTAAATTTACTAGGAAAATAATGCAAACATGCATTTTTTTAAATAGATTTTATTTCTTCAATACAAACACCACATAAATAAAGTAAGCATCACAATCATCCACAAACAAAACACAAATTACAAGCCTTCAAAGTGAGCTACCCCTATGGCACACATGTTTCTGAGAACAACCAATATGTATGTATAACAAGACTAAACTAACATGCTACTAGTAGTAGTACCCTATGGGCTACAAAACATTTCCAGTATTTTTGTCTGATACACTATTTAGTCCATAGAACGGCTCCACTTTGCTTCAGTTCTGTCCAAAATGGACCTATATAGGTTTGCTACTTTGGGGATGTAGATTTCTATTAGCTCACAGGAGAGAGACGAATAGTAAAAGATAAATGACAGAAGACAGACAGCAGAGTACTGACAACAGAGAGCAAAAGTGGAACACACTAGTTTAGAGAGTGAGAGCATAGACGGGTCAGAGACAGAGGCAGATCACACAAACTGCATTCAGACTGCATGCAGTGAAGGGGGTCCTGACAAATATTCATACGTGACATATTTATTATATAAACCATCAGTGATGCAAATCAAGAACATGCAAAACACAAAAAGGATCTCCTTACCTGGACTTCCCAGAGTTCTGTCTGAATAGCCCCTTCACTCTCACACACTGCCTTCATCCGGGTTTTGAATCTCTGGCACTACTTACTCTAGAGTTCGAATCCCTTAGTTTCACCAACTAATCCTACCAGCACCACCTTGGTTTGATTCTCTCTATGCGGAAGGCTTGTCTATATAAATCTAACACTTTGACACTTAAATTTATCTCTCTCTCTAACCTGGAGACACACTCCCTATCACCTTAAGTGCCTATCTTTGATCGGTAAACTGCATTCAGACTGCATGCAGTGAAGGGGGTCCAAACAAATATTCATACATAACTTATACTTGTTTAAGACAAGGGGAGGCTTTGCCTGGTAAGTTGAGCCATGTCGAGAATTCTGACGAATTTCTTTCGATGAAACCGGAACAGAGTGCACTTGAGATAAACACCACTTGCCAACCGTATGTCATTGAGGGTGCAGCGAATAAACACTGAGTTGGTGAAGACACAGCACACAGGCTATAGAGCTACTGGTCCACTATGGGTGGGTAACAGAATTAAAGTGCACTCTGTCTGTGTGGTGTGGCAGTCACCGCGGCCAGGATGCCCAGAAACACAGCCCAGCACAGCATTGTAGCCTACCTGCAGGAAAGGAAATCAATTCTGGCCCATCTGCAAAAACAGAGCACAAACGTATTACCTCATGACAAATGTGTGAGGACGCTACAAAATACCCAAATGGGACTACTTGGGACAACTTCAAACGAAACCAGTAAGAAACAGAGAAGGAAGCGAATCCTACTTCGTTCAGAGATGGTTGGTTACTAGGTGATAGTTTACACATCTCGACATAAAGTACGGCACAACACATTACAGGATCAATTAAGTAACGGAAGACCAGCTCTGGTTTGGTTTGTGTGGCCATGCAATTCAACAAACAGACAAAGATAAACCAACATAAATAATTTCTCTGGCAATCCTGCGACATTTCATCGACCCAGTATCCTGGTAATGGCAAATCTATACCTATCTATCTATCTCTATATAGATATCTATCTATCTCTATATAGATATCTATCTGTAGATTTTTATATATATATATATATATATATATATATATATTTTTTTTTTTTTTCTAACCTACTATTAAAAGTAGGGCTACCTAAGGCCTTCACAGATTTTTGTTGTTTCTGTCCAATTTTTTTCTCTCTTCATTGTGAGGCTAATCTTGTTGGCTCTGAGAGCCGAACTTTGCCTCTGGGGGTGTTGAACACTTGGTCCCAGGAGGCCTAAACAGGGGGTCGACTCCAGCAGCTTGGGGCGAACACCATAGGAGAGAGAAAGAAGAGAGCGGAATGAACACCATAGGAGAGAGAAAGAAGAGAGAGGAATGTCACCACAGCGTTCTTCACATGCTCACTCCTGTGGCCTCTCTGCCCCTTCTGCCAATATAATCAATATAATTATATAACCAATAATTAAAACATAAACTTAACAGTTAATCACTTATTCACAAACCAAACTAACATTTATTATCCCCCCCCCCCTCACCACTCTCTTACACAGCCCTGGTATGGCCTGTTCTGGTCAGCTGGGTACTCCTCCCCCCCCCCCCCACCCCATGTGCTGAACACCATGAAATGTGTATTTTGCATTTGCCATGTGTGTAGTCCACACAAGTAAAGGTGATTTCTCTGTTCTATGCAGATATATATTATGGTTATATAATGTGTATAATGCCTTAGTTAAAAGAATTTCTTTTGCCTATAATGGTATTTATAATCATATGCATGGAAGTGGTTTTGTGTTGGATGTATGTCTCTCTTAGGATTTGCTCCCCACCCCCCACCCACCCCATCACCTTTGCAGCTGTTTCAATCTTAGCTGTGGTAGATTTTTTTTTACTGTTTTTTTATGAAGTCTGTCCATTATCTGTCTGATGCCTCAGTGCTTAGGGTTGGGGCAACTTGAGGGGTGCTTAGGGTTGGGGCAACTTGATGGGGTGCTTAGGGTTGGGGCAACTTGAGGGGTGCTTAGGGTTGGGGCCACTTGAGGGGTGCTTAGGGTTGGGGCCACTTGAGGGGTGCTTAGGGTTGGGGCCACTTGAGGGGTGCTTAGGGTTGGGGCCACTTGAGGGGTGCTTAGGGTTGGGGCAATCCATCCCTGGAGTCAGCACTTTGGTTTGCTGCTGTAGGTGACTAACCATTTCCCCTGCCCTAACTGTCATCTTCTGTTTGTATGTATCTATAATACCTACTCTTTGACTCTTGTTTTTGTACCATTAGGTCACATAAAATGATTATTATTAATGTTGAATTAAGTACAGTTTTGTTAAAAAAACCCAAAAAGTCATGTGTGTGTGTGTGTTCAAATTATTATGCATGGGTGTTATGCACGTGTGCTGTATAAATACCATTCACATACACAACACACTCATACACACACACACACACACACACACACACACACACACACACATTTGCATAGAAACAATATTCACAAGGGTAGGATAGCTTAATGGCTAGAGAGTAGATATGATCTGATGGCCCAGGTTCAAGGCCCTGGTTGGAGGGGATGGTTCCCCTGGAGTTAACAGCATTACCCCCACTCCACTGCCCCCCAAAGTCCTTTGGAGGAGGCTATAAACCAAGGCCTCACGTGTGAATAAATGCAGAACAGCTTGTGCACATGTTCTGCTGTTTGGAAGAGTGAACCAATGGCTGCTGGTTACAGGTAGAAACGGATGACAAAATTTCAGAAGCACATGCAAACTGGTGTATTTACATCATCCCCGATGTCGGAATGCTATTACTTTAAAGTTAAATGCCCGAAAGACCATGGTGATCTATGTTATAATCGTCTAGGCACCTGTCGGAATACCAAAATCAACATAGACCTAAAAGATGTTGAAAATTTCAAATATTTAGGCCCTGTGAAAGTATGGCCAAGCAAAAGATGATTCAATTCAACAAGATTTGTGGAGACAGGGGCATACCCAAAGTTTTAA
>CM060325.1:28510139-28556983 GCA_030674155.1 Stramonita haemastoma
TTCAAATAATCACTGTGGCAAGTCACTTCAGTCGGCATAATCAGAACATACTGATGGAGGCCCTGCTTCAGCCTTGCCCACTGCATTGACACCAGCGTGATTACAGATGGGGTGGTCGAGAGAGAAAGGGGGGGGGGGGGGGGGTCTCAACTCCAGAACAGGCCTATAGTGGGACGATGCATAGGCGCCTATGTATGCCGCGCACAGTGTGTAGCTTCTAGGCTAGGCCAACATGTGGAAACAATTCACTGACAAAAATGAGCATCTAGGGAAGCAAGTAAAGTGTGTAGCTTAGCATAGGGTAGGGCCTAGCATAAAGAGTCAGCACACTGTGCTTTCTCTGTTCTCAAGAGCTAACACCATGAGCAGTCATCCTTCCATTCGTAAACTGCGAAAATGGGAATTTGAAAGCAGACCTGTTGCAAAACACTCAGTGGCATGGGATGCCCATATGGTGCTAAGTAATCGAGTAAACATTCGACAAACTGACGTTGAGAGAACTGACCTAGATTAGGCTAGAAAGCGTGTGATGGAGGCTGCTGGTCGCTGCGGCCCCTGAAGAGAAGGGTCAAGGCCGGTGCCCAAGACAGCAGATGCCAGACTGCTTAGCCTAGCCTACGTCTGTGATTGGTTGAGACTGGAATGACGCTGGCCAGCCTGACCAGAGCGTGGTCTCCTCTGTTGCATTGCGCCGAGCGTGCTCAACGAAGGCGGGTGCTGCGAGCTACTTCTCTCTTAGAAGGTAAGTGTTGAATTTTTCGGACCGTTTTTTTTTTTTTCGATTTGTTTAAACATGATTTAAATTATTCATTATACATACTACCGTAAACAAACATCAATGCAGCAGGGGATAGGCATCAAGCTATGTACAACTTATTTTGAACCCATGCTTTTTTCTTCATCTTTTAGTTTGGAAGTAGGCTAAGCGGATTAGGTTATACTTACGCCTATTGGGAGAGGGTTGTTAAAATAAAATTCAGGGTTCGTAGGGGCTGTTTAAGTTCTTATTCATGTGATTTGGGTCCTTTTATTTAGCAAGAGGGTCCATTAAGTCCATGAAATAATCTGAAAGATGCAAGTCCTGTTGAAAGAAGCTGAAGTAAAAGACTAAGAGCAGAACTTTGAGCAGACATTGGACAGTGATTGAATTGATTCGGAGATTACATTTTCGATTTATGGACTGTACTGAAACTTTTTCTGCTTTGTTGACTCGTCAGCAACGATGTCCATTGCTAAAGCAGACGAAATTGAGTTCTGGATTAGGCCTTGACCATTAGTTCAACAGAGTCCAAAGTTTATAGACCTAGTGACGTCATAGCGTGGCCTAGGCGATAATGACGCTGGTAGGCACGCGGTGCTAGGCCTAACTAGGCCTAAGGGAGCGTTGGACTGAGTAGATTAGCCTAGCCTAATTTCTTTCAAACGCTCTCGCGCCGCACATTTCACTTTCGCGGTCAAGAAATTACAAAATTGAAAATGTGTTTAAACTATGAAAGTAAACTTTTCTGATTCAATAAAAGTCTTTTAGCGTGGAAATTTGCGAACTTGCTAACTTACTGAATGGCAATACAGGTCATTTTGACTTCACCTGAATGGCGTTGACCGGTAGCCTAGCCTAACTTTGCTATTATTGATACAGGTCTAGTAGGCCTGTAGCCTATGCTGCATGTCTCAGTATTCAGACAGGGTTCGCGCTAGGATTTTTTAAAACCGGTACTGCGAGTTGCCATTTCAGAGATATCTTGACCAACTCCCCAAAATCGGTCCCCAGAAAATAAAATCCGGTACGTACTGTGAACAAAACGAAACTATTCAGTGAGGGGGTGGGGGAGGGGGGGATTGTTCGGCAGCAAAACTAAATCTAAATTGAACGCAAATCTCTCAGACTTTGACTGCCGTGCTGCTGCCACTCGCTTCTTGGGCACGAAGCCACGCGGGAAATAGGATTTTTTTCTAGCGCCTGTGCCACTGTCCGTGTCAGTCTGTTGTTTTGCATGGCATCATTCGTGAGACTTATATTCTTCTTTCTTGTTTCTATGCTTAGCGCTTATCTAGATCTTTCGTTCAATTTAGATTTAGTTTTCGACTCTTCTCTCTCAAAGCAACGCAAATTCACAGTCAAAGACCCTCTGCTTTTCGCTTTTCGTAAAAGCAGGCCATCCTGTGCCGGTGGGAACAGATGACATTTACAAAACTGCATACACATGGGGACTGCATGTAAAAAAAAGCACAGGAGTGCTTATTCCATTATCCTCGATATAAAAGATTAAAAGAATAAAGATTAAATAAATCTAGGCCCCATTTACTCATTGTGAATGGAAGTTACTGTCATGCCGAGAAGAGCGCGAAGCTCTATTCTTTCACAGTAAAGCTTGCTGTTCTGCGTGCTAGGCTAATCATGCTGGCGCCAAAGATGTTCATTGGAAGGGGGGGTGGTAGGAAGGGGTAGGTGCGTAAGCACAGTACAGGCGCATGACAGACTGTCAGAAAATGTCACTTCAGACTTTTTTTTTTTAGACGGAAATCTAATCGGTCACAGGCTAACAGAATCGGTACGCCGGCTGCTTCAAAAATTTTCGGTATTCCCTGTTTACAATCGGTAGAATACCGACAATTACCGGTTATCGCGAACCCTGTCAGAACTGATTTTTTCCTAGCCTGCTCTTTCTTCCTCTATTAGTAGACAGAAGATAATAATAATAATTATAATAGTAATAATAAAAATTCAAATTAAAGTAATAATAATAATAATAATAATAATAATAATAATAATAATAATAATAATAATATGGAATTCACTCTGAAAATTAAGACAAAGACATAACAAGTTAACAGCTGGAAATGCTAGATCTAGTAATACAGTAGTAGTGCTGCCTCAGGCACAAGTGTTTGGCAAACTAGATTTAGTTTTCACTGAAACTGACGCAAAGAAAGAAGTTAAACTATTTAAAAATTCAGTGACTCCCATACTACTGCACCTGGTGTATCATGTGTCTTTTTTTTCTTGATTTTCATAGGGAAACCCATATTATTATTATTATTTTTTTTTTTTTTTAATTATTTTTTTTATTATTACTTTTTAATTTGATTTTTTATTGTTGTTATCGATATTGTAATTATTATTATCTTCTACTATAAAAGAGGAAGAAAGAGCAGGCCAGGAAAAAATCAGTTCTGAATACTGAGACATGGCTACAAGCCTACTAGGCCTGTATCAATAATAGCAAAGTTACTGGTCAACACCATTCAAGTCAAGTCAAGTGAAGTCAAGTCAAAATGATCTGTATTGCCATTGAGTAAGTTAGCACGTTCATAAATTACCACTTTAAAAGAGACCTCTACTTTTGTTGAATCAGAAAAGTTTACTTTCAAAGTTTTTACACATTTTGACATTTCTTGACCACGCAAGTGAAATGTGCAGAGAACGTCTGAAGGAAATTAGCCTAATGCTGCCATAGTTAGCACCACATAGGGCCTAGCCTAGGCTACCTCTAGACAGGCAGGGGCTGGCAATCAAAGATTAAATTGCCAAGAAGTGATACTGACAATGATCATTTTAAAGGCTGAAGTCATGTTCTCTGTACAAGGCTCACACAGGTCCTTGAAAAGTTTGAAAATTACCACTGGCCAATAAAGTCCTTGAAAATGTCATGAAGTTTCTGAAGGCCAACAGCAGTCATCCTTTGTAGACAGCAAAAGTTTCATCTGTGTCCAAAAGGATTGAGCAAGAGAAGATTTATATCAGAAAGTTGATGGCCATGTAGGCCTAGTAATTAGTACGCCTTGGCCTGGGCTAGCAGTCAGACATGATAGTGCATGCTCACAGCCCTGTGATAATTATGGGGGGGGGGGGGGGGGGAGATGAGCCCCCCCCCCCCCCCCTCTGTAAGCTAGGGAAGGGGAGCAGGGATGAAAGGGATCTTAGGATAAGGAAGGAGGGATATAAATGTATAAACAGACCTACTGTGTTCAAATGCATGCAGAAAATCTTGCTGTGCTCACATTAAGATCTGTTGTTTTTTTTGTTTTTTTTTAAAGAGTAGGCCATTTGGTAATAACAGATAACAAATTTTACAAAACTGCATAAACACAGGGACTTGGATGTTAAAAAAAAAGCACACAAGTGTTTATTCTATTATCCTCTAAGACAATATAACAGAAGAAATAATTAAAGTGTCATAATCCATCAACTAATCCAAAAGAAAGACCTTAGAAGATTTCAAATTGATGCCACCTGTAATATTTCCTGAAGCTCTGGAATAACTTGCCAATTTTGTTTCTTTCAGTGCCTATATCTTTGTCATTATTTTGGTCTTTAAAAAATTTGTCAATACTCTCAGTGATGTGAGAACAAGTCCTAAAAACACACACAAAGTGACCGACATATAGAGGGTAAAAAAAATCTTCCAAAAGGAGACTACTTTGGCTAGTAACATAAGTAATTTCCCTTGGATTGAACAGGATTCCTTTTTTTTCTTCTTTTAGTCGATTATACAGGTTTATTAAGTGTCATAATACTAATACCCTGTCTATTGAGGTGTAGTAAGAGTCGTATAAACCACGGCAGTTTACCCTTCCCCAAATCTGACTCTTTAGTTAGCGCAACGCTGGCTCTGTTATTCTGTGACTGACCCTATCCATTCGGCTACACTGTAAGCGAAATTCCATAGCACAGCAGGCAGGCTGGCTCAGGCTCCCTACTATTTCTCTGTATTTGAGAAACCCACACTTTCCGATTAATGCGACAAAAGTTTTCATAAAATCTGAAGTTGTGTTTCTATGTGAATGTGAATAAGTGCCCAGAGTTGCCCGATATACATGGATTACTCTGTGAAAGAATGGTGCTGTAAAACGATCTGTAAGTAGTAAATGTAACAGCTTGAAGTTTCTCATTTGTGTTATTCAGTGTCCGTTGTCTGTGTCTGCTTCATGTGTAGAGCATCTCTGTTAGTGTGTGTTGTGTTAGCAGTGTAAGAGTGTGTGCGTGTGTGTGTGTGTGTGTGTGTGTGTGTGTGTGTGTGCATGCGTGCGTGCGTGCATGTGTGTGTGCATACCATGTTCAGTATAAGAGTGGTTTAGGGATTTTTTGTGATTGTTTTCCATCTTCTGGTCACTTTTCTATTCATATAGATCTAGTGAAGAACAAATTAACAAACAAACAAAACGAAAGAAAGAAAAGAAAGAAAAAAAAACTTAGGAAAAGCACATTGTGTCTAAAATTAAATTTCAATGACAGCATTCATTCTCTCTCTCTCTCTCTCTGGTGTGTGTGTGTGTGTGTGTGTGTGTGTGTGTGTGTGTGTGTGTGTGTGTGTGTGTGTGTGTGTGTGTGTGTGTGTGTGTGCGCGCGCGCGCGTGCGTGCGAGCATGCGTGTGTGTATGTGTGTGTGCACACACCTACCTTAAAGTAAAATGCCGGGCGTGCTTTTTGGTTTTATGGAATAATTACTGCCTTAAATCTTTGCATTGAAAAGTAATGTTAGTTATATCTTTAAAAGGGAAGTACATAAAGAGATTTGTACTTTGTGCACTGACCATCAGTATCATAACAGCAACAAAATAATTAGAAGCATAGACCTTTAGACCTACAGATAGGCTATTTTGTGGACCACCACATATGGTAGACATCTGTGTTATATCACATCTCCTGGAAATCTGGCCATTCCACAGGGGGAGGGGGTGGGGTGGGGGGGGGGGGGGGGGCAGGCTAGGCCTGTTAGTCTGGTAGGCTACTGTGTAAGGAGCTGGTGCAAAAATAGCGCTGTTTGACTGAGACTAAGAGAGACTTTTAGCTATTCTCGCATTGCAAATGTGCAATGTGGCTTTTGACTCTGGCATTGGGGGATGAGAGGAGGTGAGAAGTGATGCTGGTTTGTTAAGTTTTTCGGCCTCTGCCTTCCTTTCTCTCCCACTGTGGAACTAAAAGTGTTAGAAGGAGTTGGTGTGAAACAGCTATGACTCAACACATGGTTATTGACTGCCCCTGCCCCCCACCCCACCCCCAAAGCAAGCAGGTTTTTGGTGAATATCAGATAGCCAGCCTGACACAGTGTTAGCAGTTTGAACTTCAACCTGAACTGATGTGTCTGTATATATCTGGTACCTGAAGTTTGGTACCTGAAGTTTGGTGCCTGAAGTTTGGTACCTGAAGTTTGGTACCTGAAGTTTCGACAATTGATGTTGCAGACCATGGAGCTGAGGGCGGGCCCCCTGCTGGGCATCAGAGGCATGGGCGACATCACATCACACCACCAGCTGCCCCAGTTGGCTGTAGAGGGGGACAGCTGGAGGCAGGAGTCTGACCATGCCATGGACACTGGACAGGGAGGGACCGTGCTGATGCTGAGTGGACGGCCAAGGAGAACAAGAAGTCGCCCGTCACCATGCCATGGAGGTCATCGTGGCAAGACACCGCCACCCTGGGCTGCCAGCCTATTAGCGTTTGACCACCCCTGGCAAGTTTATTGAGTGTTGTTCCTCTCCTTTACCAGAGACCATTCTTCCTCATAGCGTTGTCATGACCAGTAGTTTTCATGAATGATTTTGTGTGTCTGATTGGAGTAGGAAAGTGATTGTTTGTCCAGGTTTTTTTTGTTTTAGTGTCGTATGTTTGATTTGGTTTTTCTTGTTTATTTGATATCAGTTTAATGGGGTTGTAGGTGTTAGTGAGATGGGTTGGGCGGGGACAAGTTTCCAGGGCTAATTGATTGCTGGGACTGCATGTTTACATGTTACTTTGTTAGTGAGTTATAGTGCTAAAAGCGATATTGTTTGTAAAATCTGAAGTCATAATGATTGATGTGGCTAACTGGGATTTATCTTATGGCACGCACGCACGCACACGCGCGCGCGCGCGCACGCACACACACACACACACACACACACACACACACACACACACACACACACACACACACACACACACACACATTTCTAAGACTGCAAGAAACAGGAATAGAGATCATGTGAACTATAATACCATATTTCAGATCTGTAAGTTCCATCTTATCAATTTTGTATTTTTCATATTATTATCATCATGCCTACAGCCATGTAATATCACGTGGTTACAAAGTTCTACAATTTCAGTTTGAAGGGTTATGCTCATGTCTTCTCCCATTTTGAATGGGATCCTTTCTTGTTTTACCTTGATGTCATCTTGGACAGAAAAAGAAATCATATGCAAAGACATCAAACAATAGCAACAGCGATCAGTTAATTGCAAGCAAAGTAAAAATATACTTACTTGCTCAGAGCGCACAAAGTGAGCAGGCAAATGGCTGCCTCGGAAAAGAGGAAGACTCAGTGTATGTGCAAGGTACTAGTACTCTCAGAGCTATGGTCCTTTCAGACTTGAGTGTTTACAAGGCAAACTGCTGTCACTGATTGCATTACTGAGCCATGGTAAGTACATGTAATGAAACTCGGTTTTAAAATAAAAATTCTCTTTTCTTCTCATTTCAGATGAATCTTCTTCTTTTAAACTGTTTTGTTATCCACCGCGCTTGCAGCCCTGATGATCATAGCCTCTGGTTGGCTGGATTTGGGGCAGCACGACTGTAGAAAGAGTGAGCGCAAGGCAGTGTTAGCCCTGATATAGCTGGGCTGTAAATGCTAAAAAAAAACAACCCACCTAAACTTTTAACATTTTGTAGATTTTTGGTGAATATCTGATATTCTGTCAGAAAGGGTTTGAAATTGTGTTGCAATGTTATCTGTGTGCTGATGGAGGATGTGGTTGTTTGTGACCTGAAATGTTTTCTGCACAACACTCTTGACAGATACTATCTGTGACTGAAGGTTGCAGAAACTTATGACAATGATTGCCCACAAACGATCTGCTGTGGTATGCTTGCACAGATATCCTGTGAGTTTTCAGTGCTGTGACCAGGTTTGAGGTCACAGGTCCTGACAAACAAGGCAGGAGTTCTGTCTTTGTCTTGTTATGTTCGATCCTGTCATACAGATCATCGATCTGCTTCTCCACTGCCTTATTTTGGTCCAGTGACTGCTGCATGTGCCTGCAGCTGTCTTTTTCCAGTTCTAACATTTCTGTCAGCCTTGTTTCATGCCATCTCTTTCTCTTTCATCTTTCTGCACAGCATGCAGATTGTTGACAAACTTGGCAAATGTGGTGTTGTCCTGCTGGGGGTGTTCTTCTTGTGCTAGTGATGCAGCTATCTGTTTGTCAAGTGCGTGGCATTCTGTTCTAACAAATCGTGATGTTTCTTGACAATTCCTAGGAGAATGTGTAGGTATGGAGGAGCAACCTGTGTCAGTTCTACGCTAAAGAGAGGCCTGTGAATAACATTGTTATAAGCTTTGGCTTTCTTCTTTGTCCTAGCCATGGAGTCGAAAGTGTCAGTTGTCATATTTGATGTTTTTGAGTGTTCTGCTTGGAATGCTTGGCTGTTCTGTTGGGTCTTTCTGCATCTGCTGTTTGGATGTTTTGCACCAAAGACAGGGGTGGGCAGACTGGGCTCCTGAAATACCATAAATCTTTAACAGGTATTCATAATCTCCAAAGAAGAAGAGGCATACCTGTTTGCCTTTCCACTTCAGTTTCTTCAAGTTTTCAATTTGCTGCTTGTATGGGAGGAGAAGAGCTTTCAGATGTTGATGACTGTCAGATTGGCAGTTATGAGGCAGGTGTTATGCCTTGAGTTCGGAGCTTTGGTGTTGGCTACCTACATCAGGAACAACTTAAATCTGTCTCCACTGTAGTCACCACCAATCGTGGCCCACATTTCATCGGATGGTATCATGTCCCCATGCCATGTGAGGAGAGTTTCTTCCTCATACTTGTGGAGTAGGGAGGACACAAACTGGGGAAGATCAGTGTGACCAACATAGCCAACATTGACAGGCACTTCCCTTTTCTCCCTCATGGATCTCAGAACTAGAGCTGATGGGTTTTTTGGTCAGCTGTAATATCTCCACAGACAATAACTTTCTGAAAATCGCTCTGTGCATGCTCACTGGGTATTGCCACCCCTTTCTTTTTTAGACACTTACGAAGCTTTCTGAAACTAAACCAGGACCTACTGGCCCCTAACTGTGCCTTAAGTGCAAGTCTCACTTCACTTTACAAGGGATGGTTTTTTAATCTGTATATATAGTTACACAGTTTTATTCTGATATTTAAAATTTTATGTGGCAACAGCCCTGATATGGCCTCTATGGTTGGCGGGGCTATAAACAAGAAGATTGGATGGATTGGTTTTCATATACCTTCATGTTGCTCTCAATCACAAGTGAAACATTGATCATAGAAACTAGGAAAACTTTGTAATCACACTGCTCACACAATATCACATAAAGCACACCAACTCTTCTAACACTTTTAGTTCGGCAGTGGGAGAGAAAAGAAGGCAGAGGCAGAAAAACTTAACAAAGCATCACTCCTCACCTACCCCACCTACACCTCTTTGTCAGGCAAACAGTCAGGTTGACATTTCCGTTTGGAAATAGGATGGGTTATACGCTTTTCCCCTGGCCTTCCACCTTTGCTCTGCTGCAGAAAATGTGCGCATGAGGGGCACTGACTGTCCTGTAGACTTGGGTCATATTCGCTCCACAGCCGTGAAGTCTTTTCAATTTTTGATGTTGCGATGGATATTGCTGCTTGGATATTGCTCCGTGTTTTCAGCTTTTTTAGATCGGTACATAATACACAGACTGTGTTAGAATGTACTGCCTCTCTGTCTTCTGAGACATTAAGCTGATAAAATCTAGCAAGCTCACACGCCATACTTTGAGAAACTGTCACTTGCTTTCTCTTGTCTTTCAACCGTCTTTTGGACTGTTTTCCACACAGCCTGCACAAGGAGTTCAACTTTTCTAGATGTCTTGAAAAAAGATGATTACTTTGCTCCATGTTTACCACATATAATACACACACATACATGCATATACACACGCACACACACATGCACGCACGCACGCACGCACACACGCACGCACGCACACACACATGCACGCACGCACGCACACACACAGTCACATAGTCACGTACGCACGCACGTACGTGCACTCACACACACTTGTGCACACACAAGCATGCGCACATGCACACACACACACACACACACACACACACACACACAGGTGCAAACACGTGTGTAAAAAAAATTAGAATTAACTTTCTTGATTTCTGAAATCATGAGAGAGACAGAGAGACAAACACACAGACTGAGAAAGAGGATTATGCAAACAGGAAGATGATTGCATGGATTGCAAGAGCACACACACACACACACACACACACACACACACACACACACACACACACACACACACACACACACATGCGCACGCACACACACACAAACACACACACACAAACACACACACACATGCACTAACACACACACACGTGCGCGCACACACAGTCGTGGGTATGTACACACACACACACACACACACACACACACACACACACACACACACACACACACACACACACATTCTCTGTCTCTGTCTCTGTCTCTCTCTCTTTTGTGCTTGTGTAACTTAGTGAGCTACACACGAAGCAGAGAACGAACACTGAATGACACAATCGAGGAATTTCAAAATGTTAAATTTACTACTTACAGATCGGTCTACTGCACCATTCTTTCACAGATTAATCCATGTATTTTGAGCAACTCTAGAAAGTCGTTCACATTCAGAAATAAACATTTGTTAAGGTTTTATGAAAACTTTTGTCACATTAATCTGAAAGTGTGGGTTTCTCAAACACAGAGAAATACAAGGGAGCGTGAGCCAGCCTGCCTGCTGTTCTCTGGAATTTCGCTTACGGCGTGTAGCCCAATGGATAGGGTCCGCCACAGAAAGGGATGGATGTTTTTTTAATCTGTATATATATATAGTTACACAGGTTTACTATGAGATTTAAAATATTATGCCGCGACAGCCCTGATATGGCCTCTATGGTTGGCAGGGCTATAAACAAGAAGATTGGATGGATTGGTTTTCATATACCCTCATGTTGCTGTCAATCACAAGTGAAACATGATAATAGAAACAAAGAAAAGTTTGTAATCACACTGCTCACATGATATCACATAATGCACTCTGAAAAACCTGATCTTCATGTTCAGTTCTATTAAAATGATAGCAAATACACCTAACTATGCCACATTTAAAATCACAACCTTCGAGGAACACTGAAAACCACAGCACGATGATAAATGTGTACACTCCCTTCCACAGGGTGCATGAAGTAGTAGTGAGGCTTGTGATTTCACAATGAGTTGGCCACAAGATTGGTCTCACAACTTATGCAATTGCATACATCTCTGTTATTGGTGAGGAGTTTTTCACTGTCCATTCTGGCACTGCTTCTGTGCCATTGTCCTCAGGGTTGACCAGGGCAGTGATACAAGGAACAACAGTAGTCTACAGTTGACTTTACACCCTGTTGTAATCTGTCTATATAGTTGCACACTTTTAACCCTCTAGCGCCGAAGCCTACAGATATGATAAACCCAATTAGAGGCCCCCTGGTGCTCACCTAAGTGGACACTGACCCTTCCCTCCCAGATAACCATCTCTAGACAGGCAAGAAGTCCAGCTGTGTAATAGACCCAGTCCTCAGCATGGCATCGTTTATTCTGTACACTTCACTTTCTAAGGTGACTGCAAGGAGGAAGCAACCACCTTACGATCCCCTGAGTTTGAGCCTCTGGTATACACACATGTGAGTACTCATCTACTATTATTTTGCTTTAATAAAATCACTAGTATACATAGAATGACAGCATTAATTATTTCATATGATGCATAATAATATTAGTCAATACAGGGCACTAAATTTGGTTTATCATATTTGATAAGAATGGCTTTTGTGAAATCTTCAGGGAAAGATAACTCTTCCAAAATTTATCAGATATGATAAAAACGGTCTTAGTGGTTGCAAAAGCTCTTTTCAAAAAAACTGTATTAGCTGCTTTTGATGATTGTTTTGAAGAAATATTTTGATATCAAACTTAATTTATAATGTTTCTACATCATTTTTTTCCAATGTTTGGAAAATATTATTGTTTTCTGCTGTGATTGGTGTGTGTGTGTGTGTGTGTGTGTGTGTGTGTGTGTGTGTGTGTGTGTGTGTGTGTGTGTGTGTGTGTTTGTGTGTGTGTGTGTTTGTGTGTGTGTGTGTGTGTGTGTGAATAAATGCTTGTTATTAATTCTGGATGTGAGTAGTATATGAAGAAAAGTAATTTAATTCTGCATGTTATTATCTGTTTTCAGCATGGCAGTACAAATTCCTGTCACCAAAATTTTCCGGTTGGTGACTGGTGATGACAGTGATTTTAATCTTTCTGGGAGCAGTGGAAATAAGTGGATGCCAGCAGATGATGATACTGAAGAAGGAAAGGATGAGGAAATGCTCATCAGAGGCCAAACAAAAGTGGTGAAGAAAGAAAAGCAGTGTCGGGTGCACAAGCAGCAAGATACACCATCAACAGGTGAAAGTATGAGTGACATGGAGGATGACACCCTCTGGCAAGTCTTCAACAAGCAACACTAGCAGAAGATGACAGTCCTTTAGCCCAGCTTCTAGCCAGAGACAGTGTGGGTGACAATGCAGAGGATAAGATTCTGCTGGCTGAGCTCCTTGGTCAACACCTTGTTGATGTCATACCAGATGAAGTGAAGAAACCTGCTTCAGCGTTGACCATGACTCCCAGCGGGATGGATGTGCCATTTGACCCCCCAAGTGACAAGAAACCCCTTGACTAGAAGTGAATGCTATAGAGTAGTCATTTGTATACAGTCATCTCAATAAATCCACAATAAACTGTTGTTTCAGATACAATTTATCATATATGATAAAATCAGTCTATGTACCCTCAAAAGCCGCTCTTATCATATATGATAAATTTTCTAACTTCACCATTTTTTCAATTTTTTTAAAAATGACTACAGGAATGTGCTAGTTTGGTGTATTCAACATTAATTTTTCACAGGAAATAATTTTCATTAGCCTAGAAGTACATTCAGGCGCTAGAGGGTTAATCTGAGATTTCAAATTTTACAAGGTGACAGCCCTGTTTAAAAAAAAGCTATGGCCTCTGTGATCAGTGGGGCTATAAACACCAAGACTGGATTGGATTGGATTGGATTGGATTGGATTTTATTCCTCGCCCCTCTGACACTGTCTGTGTCTGTTTGGGTTTTTATTTGTCCTTCAGTTCACTGCTGTGCTGCTTTATTGTATCTTCCGTTGTGCCCCCTGACAGATCACGCCTGACATTTTCCACTATTTGGGCCCTTTTCTTTCGGAGTGGAGAGGAAGCCAAGAAAGAGGGTTTCCATGCCCTGGTCACTTTCTTCAGGATGAGAGGCTGA
This sequence comes from Stramonita haemastoma, assembly GCA_030674155.1. NCBI lineage: Eukaryota > Metazoa > Mollusca > Gastropoda > Neogastropoda > Muricidae > Stramonita > Stramonita haemastoma. The sequence continues at coordinate 28,523,493 of CM060325.1, forward strand.
TCTTTTGTCTTGCAGACAACCAAAGTTTTGTCTTCTGATTGGTTCATTAATATTTTTGTCAGTTTTGTATGATACTCTATTTCTTCTTTGGTGAGGGGGAGAAGTGATTTTGTGTATGGAATTCAGGGCTTGGTTATGGAGGGAAGTGGATGTGGCCATGTCTGAGTATTGCTTTGGAGTGCATTGAGTATGTGTAGCTGTATGTGATTTTTCTAGAGTGTGAAATCTCATCAGTGATTCCCACTTTTCCTGCTCGCCAGTTTCTTGTCAGAAATGGTTGTATCTGACTTGACGAAAAGTCTTCCATACTCTTCAACAGCATTTGCTGTTGTTGTCTTTTCTTTTTGGACTTCATGGCGTTTAACCGTTGTCCAGTGGACACCCAGCTGGGCGCTTCTTTCTCTGTAAGTACCAGTGCCTTTGCAGACACTGAGGAGAATGCGCCTGGCTTACCTGTCTGCTTAAAGATGCTTGTTTTTAAGCCGCAGACAGGCATTCATGAACATAATACCCATCTTCTGCGCAGGGGCACTTTGATTGAGCCTCTGTGCAAACCGGCTTTTTCCAAGGGCTAGCCTTTTCCATCAGTGCTGCCACAGTGGACACACATTTTCTGGGGCTCTTTGGTAGAGCACGCCTTGCCCTCTGCAGTGCTTTGCGCTGGGCCTCTGGGGAGCGTTCCTCAAAATGAGGAGAGGTGCTGGGCTGATCATGCCCTGCTAAAATGCTCCCCCCACACTGGTTCGACTTGGACTTGTTTGCTCATGCAGCCTTCTGTTTTTGGTGATACAGATGTCTTTGCCTTTCCTTTCTTTTTTCCTTCGTTCTCCAATGCATCTTTTCAGCTTGCAGTCTTTTCTGCTCCCTCCATTTTACCCTTTGAGCCTAGAATGTCTTTTCTGGTTTGCATTCTTTCTTTTTGGCACTCCTTCAGTCTTTCTTCATGTTTCCTGAGGGAAGATTTTACTTGCAGTTCTGCTGTCTTTTCATCAGAAAAAATATTTCTGTATGCTTCGCTGCGCACTGTTCTTTGTATTTCATCTCGGTATCTTTGTTACTTGTCTGGATCTTCTTACTCTGAGATCCGAAATTTTTGCAAGGTGATAGCCCTGATATGGCCTCTGTGGTCGGCAGGGCTATAAGCAAAAAGTTGGCATTGGATTAACCCTTATGGTTGACCAGGGTGATGATACAGCGAACAGCTGTAGAGTTGATTTTATACCACATTTTAATCAATAATATTGTTTTACTCAGTTTTATTCTGAGATTAATAATTTTGCAGGGCAACAGTCCTGATATGGCCTCTGTGGTCAGCTGGGCTATAAACAACAAGATTGGATTGGACCAGTATGAGGTAGACTGGTTAGATGCTTTGGAATGAATTAATGATGCTTTGATTAATTATGTAAAACAGAATGAGTTATGTGTCAACCACCCACTACCCTCTTCAGTTTTAGCTACACATGCAGCAACTGACCGGCTTAATCACACTTGCAATGAAGTTCAAACTATATCTTTTAGCACTTCAAGTGATGTTGGTCACACCAGCCTTTCACAGATTAATCCATGTATATGGAGCAACATTGATGGCCATTCACATTCAGATGTAAACATTCTTGTAGTGTGTATAAGAATTTTTGTCGCACAGATCAGAAAGTGTGGGTTTCTGAAATAGAGAGAAAAAGTAGGGAGGGTTGGCAGGCCCATCTGCTGCTGTGTGGACTTTGGCTTGTGGTGTGGTTGAATGGATGGGGTCAGTCACAGAATAACAGGGCCAGCATTGTGCTGACTAAAGGAGCAGATTTGGGGAATCAGGGTAAATTTCTGTGATGTGCAAGGCCTCTGTGAGGGTTTTTAGACCAGCTCCTTCTTCATGACAAACTGGCCAGTGTAGTCCCTAAACCCCCGGACAACAGTCTCCATTTTTTTCTGTGTGGACAGAAGATAGACAGCAGAGTACTGACAACAGAAAGCAAAAGTGGAACACACTAGTTCAGAGAGTGAGAGCATAGACAAGTCAGAGACAGAGGCAGATCACACAAACAGCATTCAGACTGCATGCAGTGAAGGGGGTCCTGACAAGTATTCATAGGTGACTTATATTTATTATATAAACCATCAGTGATGCAAATCAAGAACATACAAAACACAAAAAGGGTCTCCTTACCTGGACTTCAGTCTGAATAGCCCCTTTACTCACATACACTGCCTTCATCTGGGGTTTGAATCTCTGGCACTACTTACTCTAGAGTTCGAATCCCTTAGTTTCACCAACTAATCCTACCAGCACCACCTTGGTTTGATTCTCTCTATGTGGATGGCTTGTCTATCTAAATCTAACACTTAAGCACTTCTATTTATCTCTCTCTAACCTGGACACACACTCTTTATTACGCTAAGTGCCTATCTTTGATCGGTAAACTGCATTCAGACACTGACACTGACACTGACACATTTTATTGCTTTAAAGCTTACAAAGCTCATCAAGCATGCATCGCGAAAGATCGAATTAAACACGACGCGAAATGTTTGACATGGAAACCATAACAAACAATGTTTTTTTCTTTTTTTATATCGGAACTGACAATATCTGTCAGTGACTGTCATTTCATATGTACACATCAAGCAGCACTCTGGTCCACGGTACACGGCCGTCATCACCCCAGGTAGAAGCAGATGAGGTCACGGAGCACCTGTAGTTTCCACAGAGCACGTGCCTGTGTGTAAACTGCATTCAGACTGCATGCAGTGAAGGGGGTCCAAACAAATATTCATACGTAACTTGTATTTGTTTAAGACAAGGGGAGACTTACCTGGTAAGTTGAGCCTTGTCGAGAATTCTGACGAATTTCTTTCGATGAAACCGGAACAGAGTGCGCTTGAGATAAACACCACTTGCCTGCCGTCAGTCATTGAGAGTGCAACGAATAAACACTTGAGTTGGTGAAGATACAACACACAGGCTATAGAGCTACTAGTCCACTATGGGTGGGTAACAGAATTGAAGGGAGGGCAAGTGCACTCTGTCTGTGTGGTGTGGCAGTCACCGCGGCCAGGATCCCCAGAAACACAGCCCAGCACAGCATTGTACCTGCAGGAAAGGAAATCAATTCTGGCCCATCTGCAAAAACAGAGCACAAATGTATTACCCCATGACAAACGTGTGAAGACTCTACAAAATACTCTAATGGGACTACTGGGACAACTTCAAACGAAACCAGTAAGAAACAGAGAGGGACAAACTAACAATCAAAAATCTCAAGCGAATCCTACTTCGTTCAGAGAGGGTTGGTTACTAGGTGATAGTTTACACATCTCGACATAAAGTATGGCACAACACAACACAGGATCAAACAAGTAACGGAAGACCAGCTCTGGTTTGGTTTGTGTGGCCACGCAATTCAACAAAGAGACAAAGACAAACCAACATAAATAATTTCTCTGGCAATCCTGCGACATTTCATCGACCCAGTATCCTGGTAATGGCAAATCTATACCTATCTATCTCTATATAGATATCTATCTATCTCTATATAGATATCTATCTGTAGATTTTATATATATATATATATATATATATATATATATATATATATATATATATATATATATATATATATATATATATAAAAAAATTTTAATTTTTTTTTTTTTCCTAACCTACTATTAAAAGTCTATGGGCTACCTAAGGCCTTCACAGATTTTTGTTGTTTCTGTCCAATTTTTTTCTCTCTTCATTGTGAGGCTAATGTTGTTGGCTCTGAGAGCCGAACTTTGCCTCTGGGGGTGTTGAACACTTGGTCCCAGGAGGCCTAAACAGGGGGTTGACTCCAGCAGCTTGGGGCGAACACCATAGGAGAGAGAAAGAAGAGAGAGGAATGAACACCATAGGAGAGAGAAAGAAGAGAGCGGAATGAACACCATAGGAGAGAGAAGAGAGCGGAATAAACACCATAGGAGAGAGAAAGAAGAGAGAGGAATGTCACCACAGTGCTCTTCACTCCTGTGGCCTCTCTGCCCCTTCTGCCAATATAATCAATATAATTATATAACCAATAATTAAACATAAACTTAACAGTTAATCACTTATTCACAAACCAAACTAACATTTATTATCTCCCCCCCCCCCTTCACCACTCTCTTACACAGCCCTGGTATGGCCTGTTCTGGTCAGCTGGGTACTCCTCCCCCCCCCCACCCCCACCCCATGTGCTGAACACCATGAAATGTGTATTTTGCATTTGCCATGTGTGTAGTCCGCACAAGTAAAGGTGATTTCTCTGTTCTATGCAGATATATATTATGGTTATATAATGTGTATAATGCCTTAGTTAAAAGAATTTCTTTTGCCTATAAGGGTATAATCATATGCATGGAAGTGGTTTTGTGTTGGATGTATGTCTCTTTTAGGATTTGCTCCCCACCCCCTACCCACCCCATCACCTTTGCAGCTGTTTCAATCTTAGCTGTGTTAGATTTTTTAAACTGTTTTTTTATGAAGTCTGTCCATTATCTGTCTGATGCCTCAGTGCTTAGGGTTGGGGCAACTTGAGGGGTGCTTAGGGTTGGGGCAACTTGAGGGGTGTTTAGGGTTGGGGCAACTTGAGGGGTGCTTAGGGTTGGGGCAACTTGAGGGGTGCCTAAGGTTGGGGCAACTTGAGGGGTGCCTAAGGTTGGGGCAATCCATCCTGGAGTCAGCACTTTGGTTGGCTGCTGTAGGTGACTAACCATTTCCCCTGCCCTAACTAGCTGTCATCTTCTGTTTGTAGGTATCTATAATACCTACTCTTTGACTCTTTTGTTTTTGTGCCATTAGGTCACATAAAATGATTATTATTAATGTTGAATTAAATACAGTTTTGTTAAAAAAACCCAGAAAGTCATGTGTGTTTGTGTGTTCAAATTATTATGCATGGGTACCATTCACATACACAACACACTCATACACACACACACACACACACACACACACACACACACACACACACACACACACACACACACACACACACACTCACACACACACACACACACACACACATTTCCATAGAAACAATATTCACAAGGGTAGGATAGCTTAGTGGCTAGAGAGTAGATGTGATCTGATGGCCCAGGTTCAAGGCCCCGGTTGGAGGGGATGGTTCCCCTGGAGTTAACAGCATTACCCCCACTCCACTGCCCCCCAAAGTCCTTTGGAGGAGGCTATAAACCAAGGCCTCACGTGTGAATAAATGCAGAACAGCTTGTGCACATGTTCTGCTGTTTGGAAGAGTGAACCAATGGGTACTGGTTACAGGTAGAAACGGATGACAAAATTTCAGAAGCACATGCAAACTGGTGTATTTACTTCGGACATCATCCCCGTTGTCGGAATGCTACTATTTTAAAGTTAAATGCCCAAAAGACCACGGTGATCTATGTTATAATCGTCTAGGCACATGTCGGAATACCAAAGTCAACATAGACCTGAAAGACGTTGAAAATTTCAAATATTTAGGCTCTGTGATAAAGTATGGCCAAGCAAAAGATGATTCAATTAAACAAGATTTGTGGAGACAGGGGCATACCCAAAGTTTTAAAAACAAGAAGTGTCAGATGGACATTTCACCCAAGTTGACCCAGGTGATCATAATATAAATCCCCACCCATAATTCACCAAATCGCCATCGAGATTCGAACCCACCACTTCATGGCCCCATGGGATTGAAGTCAAATGGATTTAACCACTTGGCTATAATGTCCACCTACACACAATCCTAATGTGTAGATCTTAAGGTATGCCTCTGTCAGTGAAAAAAATGCAGATAAAAGTGATACAGGCACGTCACACGAACATCTGGACTGGTCAAGACTGTCCTACAGGGAACAGGACAAGGAGGGAGACAAAGACTTCAAGAGGCAGATGGAGACAGAGAACGCTGGGAAGACAGCAGGGAGTGGGTGGACTGGCCTTGGGTGGAACGAGGTGCTATGGAAAGCATGATGAGAGCAGGGCAGAGGAAAACTTTTTTCTTTCATAAAATCACAAAGGAATTTCCATACTGACATCACAATCAGAACATTTTTTGGTAAAAGTTTTATAACTGAAAAGTGTGACGAGGCACTGAAGAGATGTGACCAAGCATTTTCACATCTGCCTGATCATTATCTGGAAATGAAGTCAGAAACTTGAACCCCCCCAAAAAAGAAGAGGAGCTTTGAAAATAATGTAATGTAATAATAGTGTATATTTTATTCAAACATGCATGGAGTCAAATTTTGTTTTGGGCCATTAAGGTTGTTCACTATATCACAGCTTGTGAGAAAACGCATTTTTCAGACAAAGCACTTAGAGAAAATTGAGTGCTGTCCATTTTTAAAGATTGCTCAGGTAGCCAAACAGCAGGCATTACCTTATTTTCATTGTGGGTTTTGTCGTCATATTGTTGATTGGTATTTTGGGGGGAAGGGGGCGGGGGCTGATGGTCATCTCTCTATTTCCCTTCTCACTCATACACAAGCATGCGTTCATGCGTGCGTGCATCCACACACACACACACACACACACACACACACACTCTCTATCCTCTCTCTCTCTGTCCCCCTCCCCCCCTAAAAAAAAAAATCGCTCACAAAAAAAATCGCACACACACTTGGGAATAAAGCAAAACTTACACACACAAAACAAACTCAAAACCTTTCAAATAAAATCAAATGAAACAGTATATCAACATCATTAGCCATGATAGCAATAATACTTTTTTTTTTTCAGCTAAACAGTTACTCCTACTTTTACGTGAAAAATCAGAGAAAAATACAGGCATACTTATTATATTCATGAATACATTATCTCTCTCTCTCTCTCTCACACACACACACACACACACACACCGACCGCACACACGCACGCACACACACACACACACACCAACCGCACACACATCACACACACACACACACACACACAGAGTACACACTAATATATATATATATATATATATATATATATATATATATATATATATCTGTGTGTGTGTGTGTATAAATACATATTATCTAGTATGTCCTCTGCTACTTGGGGAGGGATGGGCTCTGCCAGGTTCAACCCCCTCAGGACACACTGACACTGCCTAAAACCTTCATCCCAGTGCCCAAAACTGATTCCTTTCCAATGACGTAAGGGGAGAAGTCAATTAATTAAAGTGAAACTAAAGGGTAGACACAGGGCATCGGCACAGTACACACAACAGTGTGCCAACATTTGCTGTCTGTCTTGTCTCCTAAGTCTTTTTCTTTCTTTTTATCTATCAAGGCACCGGATTCTATACCTTTCCTCCTTTCTAAATCATTAAAAAAAAAACACACAAAAAACCCCCATAACCATTTACAGAGCTGTCTGAAGTACTCTTTAAAAATATGAATATGCAGAAACTCACTTTACTTTAACAGGGTAGATGGAAAAGAGCCAGCTCATGACATAATCAAAGCTGACTGGATCTGTTTGCATGGTTGTTAATGTTTGAACAGTGTGTGTGTGTGTGTGTGTGTGTGTGTGTGTGTGTGTGTGTGTGTGAGAGAGAGAGAGAGAGAGAGAGAGAGAGAGAGAGAGAGAGAGAGAGAGAGAGGGAAAGTTGTGTGTGTGATGGTGTGTGTGTGTGTGTAGAGAGAGAGAGAGAGAGAGAGAGAGAGAGTCTGTGTGTGTGTGGGAGAGAGAGAGAGAGAGACAGACAGACAGACAGACAGACAAAACCACAGACAGACAGAAAGAGAGAGGCTGGTAGGCCTGCTGGTTGTTATGTAAACATTGCTCTCTGACAGCACACACAGCTGAAGTACCTAGGCCTAGAGATGACTCATGATGTTAAGCAGTGAAGGAGAGTAATCAGCATGAAAGAGTTAATTCCCTTGATTGACTATTTTTCTGGGTTTCATTTTTTTTCTCATCCTTTTTTTAGAGAGGGTTTCTTTTCACAGATTTCTGCGAATTGAAAGAGATGTACCATGTCAATCTGTCATGCCCTTTTGTTTGATTTAACAGGACTTTAAAGGACTTTTCAGCATCTAAAAGGACCTGATATTTTAAAAGGACCTACTTGTTGAATCAAAGGACTTACAAGGCCTTTTAACCCAAATCTCAATTGTATAGACTCTTAAAGACTTACAAGGCCTCTGCGAATCATATCACACACACACACACACACACACGCACATATACTTTCTTAAAAGTATGGCAGATGTTCATTTGTCCATGGAAGTTGGACACCATCTCGCCCTCCTTCCATGCCTCTGCCAGTGTTTACCAGAGCTTCCATTTTGGCTCCGTAAAAACACTAGCAGTCTCTGTCTGGCCAGTATGGCGCTGGATGATATGTTGTCTGCAACACATGAAAACATGCACATCCATGAAACAGAGTTACCCTACACCAGTTCATCATCATCACTCTTCCCTCACCCATAATGACTTCTTAAAACTCCTTGAGAGGAATAGAATGCTAGACAATATAGTTGACATCTTAAGATTTCTTAGAAGTACAACAGTAAACTACAAAACAATTATTTGGTGCTTTAAAATTCTTTATGGAACAACATTCTGCTATATGGAAAGAGTAAATGCTGATTCAAATTCCTTAAAGATGTGTTTTTGGAAGACAATTTCTGAATTTATTGCTGTTAAAAAAAAAGTATGCAACAGAACACAAACGACACTCATAATACAAAAGAGACTGTGTAACTGACCATGAACAATGCACATTACAGGGACTGCCTACAAAACGATGTTGTTTTCAATTTAACGTCTGTTCACACTCAGTGATATTAGAGGAGAGTCAAATGTATAGAAGTTGAAGAAGGGAGTGGAAGGAGTGGGAGAAGAAAATACTGAAGAGATGTTTTTGTACATAAAAAGGTAATAACACTTTAAAAAAATAGTTAAATCTGTTTAAAAAACAAATAAAAAAAACTAAGTTAAAAAGAAATCTTAGATATAAGAAAAGTTTAAACTTAACAAAGTGTGAACATTAAACAATGATGATATTACCACAGTTTCAGGCACATTTCCACTCATACAAAACCGTACAACACCAGCACAGACTGTTAAAAAAGATCTGTTAGCTGACCAAATACCATATCTCAGATGTGAGCAGATCTATATTATTTCACAGCATAAGTGGTTAACCTTTAGCACTCTGCAATCTTTGGGGACTGATTTGCTCTGTCTCTACATTCTTTTTCGGGCCAGCAAACATCATGAGCACATACTTGTTCTGAACTGTTATAAATATGGATGTATTTAATGTAGAGATTTGTATATTGATAAAAGAATGTAGAAGAATGTTTTCATATAAGGCATTGGCAATGTGTTCTGCATTCAAGTTTTGACACCAAAAAAAACAAACCATGACAGAACAACAAAACTGGAAATGTGTTTACTTACTTGTCACTGTGTTGCGTTTTTTTTTTTTTTAGTGCAATGTATCAAACTGTTGTACTTCAGTCACAAACAAAGTGATTATTCCATCTTTTAGAAATGCTGTTTTTCCACATCTACTCCAAAGCTGTGTTGACAAAGCTGTGTTCAATTCACATAAATACATCTGGAACTAATGGCTGATGAAGCCCAAGGTAAAACAAACTGAGCTTCATAGTGATGAGAATGTTATCCTGTAGTACACACAAGTAATTTTTCCTTTTATGAGGTAATAAAAATTTGACCGGGATGTCATCCTGTACACACAAGTGCTTTTTTCTTTCTATGGGGTAATTACTTTTGACAATTTCCTTTTTTTTTCTCAGACATTTTCTACAGTTCAAAGTAACATGATGCTTACTTAGTGCTTAGTATTTAGTGGAGCAGAAGGATGTCTGTGCACCATCTGCCAGTGCTACTGGTTAACAAAATGTTTTGTTTCCATGTGAACTGCCAACATATGTTTTACCTATACTTTTCTTTATGTTTCATGAACCCGCTATCCAGGGGAAAAAAACCAAATAGTCTATGATGAAGTTTTTAAGTAATGGTTTTACTTGGATGATGAGTTGGTTTGGAGAGGGGGGGGGGGGGAACCAACCAACCAACACACACTCACACATACAACATAAGACAGTTACATGACATTGTGTAAACTGCTTTGAAATGTGATTGGTTTATCCTAGTGTAGTGCAGTGCACTGCAGTGCAGGGTAGTATAGTGCACTGCAGTGCAGTGTAATGTGTAGTGCAGTGTAGTGTGTAGTGCAGTGTAGTGTGTATTAAGAGTAGTGTAGTATAGTGCACTGTAGTACAGTGCAGTGTAATGTACAGTGCAGCGCAGTACAGTGTATTGCAGTGCAGTACACTGTGGTGGATTATGTGTTACTTTAAAAAAACAACAACTTCGCAGTAAATCTGGGGTGCTGCTCTTAACATCGGTGCCTTGCCATGGCATGGTGTCACTTTTTGCTGTTCATGCCAGAGCACTTTGTCCATCTCCTAGCATGGATTAATTTGTCATCAAACCCATGTCATTTGCCCAGGACTTTCATGCTGTGGGTTCTTTGACATGACAAGGTTTTGTCACAGATCTCTATTTATCGCCTTATCCGAAAGACTTTGTATCCAGGCCATCATCAAAGGTCTAGACACATAAAGTCTCTAGATTCACAACGGGTTTTGAACCACAAACCTCTTTGCGTCTTTTGCTCATAGGTTTATTTCTGAACCAACTATTCACTATGTGTGTGTTGTGTCTGTGCATGTGTATGTGCATGTGTAGGTATGTGTGTGCTTGTTGGTGGTGGTGGTGGGTGAGGTGTTTGGTTCACACATGCATATGCACATGAACAACAGTGACAGAGAGAGACAGACAAGCGGACAGAAAGACTCACGAGAAAGAGGGAGAGAAGAAAGAGATTGAATGAGGGAGAAAGAAAAACAAGTCAGACAGGGAGGTAACTTACTGAGGAAGAGAGAAAAACAGAGACAGATGGACAACAAAACAGCACACTAGCCAGCATTCTTGGACAAAAGAAACGAATGACACAAAGGCCAATATGAATTCCAAAATACATTCAATATTTAATCAAAACATTCTACATAGTTGACATCAAATGCTCTTTCGATGACCACACACACACACACACACACACACACTATCTAGATCTATCTTTTCTAACTCGCCTTAACTAGTTCAACATCCTGCAAAGAACACACTTATCAAGTTTTAATGCTGAGAACAAATTTTGGAAGAAACTAATTGAAATGCAAAGCACAGTTATTTTGCCCTCTTTTTTTTTCCCAAAACACTGGATTGTAAAGAGTTCCCTAACAACTTTTAGAGAGCGGAAACAGTTGTAGAAATGTTTTCCAAGTCTGAGTATAAAAGATTTATCTCCCAGCTTGCGTTTCCACAGAACAAAGGAAGAAGCTAAGGACCAGTAGAGGGGATCCACAATCAGACAATAACCAGTACATGTATGCTCCTTTAGTTATGAAGTACAAGATGCTCTCTGCTGTATAAGAAATCATCTGCTGGACTTGATGGCTTTTCAAATGACCATAATCTACCAGAAAAATTTTTTTCTATGGCATGTGTTAACTAGTAATAAGTTATATTGAAAACTACATACATCTTGAACATGCTTTTTTTTTTTTGTGAGATCAGATTTTCAGAATTTCCTGTCATCAACTACAATGTGATAGAATCACATATGTAGCCTCAGGAGTACTGAATAGGGTATCTTTGTTTTCCTTCTTCTATTGTGATGGACATGAATGGTTGGGCATACATTATTCATTCTCTCTCTCTCTCTCTCTCTCTCTCTCTCTCTCCTCTCTCTCTCTCTCTCTCTCTCTCCTCTGTATGATATTCTACCACTGAAAAACAAATTAAAATATAACAAAGGTATTCTAATGCATAGGATTATATCACATATAGTACCTGCTACCATTATTGATTTATTCCAATAATAAACGACATACTCACAAACTTGCATTGTCAAAGCCTCGAATAGATTTGTTCAAATCAAGCCTACATTATTCAGGAGGTACCCTATGGAATTCATTACCAGAACCTCTCAAAAATTTAAAAAGCCATTATTCTTTCAAGAAAATGTACATATTGAGAACATCTATCATCGAACAATATATAACTCTCTCTCTCTCTCTCTCTCTCTCTCTCTCTCTCTCCCCTCTCCTCTCCTTACATAACCTCTCTCTCTCTCTCTCTCTCTCTCTCTCTCTCTCCTCTCTCTCTTTCTCTCTCTCCTTACAGTTATGAAGTATAAGTTACATAATTGGTTGTTACAAACAGAATTATGCAATGTTTGTGTGGTTTTGTTTTTTTCCATTTTCTTGTTATTAGTTTGCTTTTACTAGTTTGTATCATTATAGAAGGCTGGATGTAAAAAAGCAATTGTCATGCTTACTCCTTCACCTTCTGAAAATAAAATTCATTCAATCAATCAATCAATCAATCAATCTGTTGTTTGTCGTTTTCTTTCTTTGCTTCTAACCTTTTCTCTGTTCTTTTCCTACACTGCTTTATCTTTCAGCTTCACAGCTCTTCTAAATCATCTGTTGCAATCCAACGGGAGTCATCGTCTGTAGGTCCGCTTCATTCAGGACCATCTGTCAATGCATGGTTCCCTCTGTGGTGTTGTTCTATGCCAGGCCAGGATGGCGGAGCCTGACAGCCCAGTGCTGCTGGGTCTGTTTGTGTGTTGTGTGTCCCTGCACTGTTCTTTCTTTACAAGTTGATCTCTTCTCTCTTCAGCATCTTCTTTGCTTCTGGGCTGAATGTCTGTTGTTCTGTAAACATTCTCACACTCTTTCATAACTTCTATACTAGTGAATACATGTAGTTCATATACTAAGATTCCCTTTCTCATCATCTCTCCTTTTTGGTCTTTTAAAAAAATATTTATCTTTTCAAGTACATGGCAGTCACAGAGCATCATTTTTTTCGTTTTCATTACTGTTGTCTTCCTTTCACACTTCATAGGCTGAAAAAAGAATAGCAACCAAAAGAAGGGGGAAAAGTCCCCAATATATCACAAAATGCACACACACACACACACACACACTCACAATAAAACAAGCCTGTGAACAAATTAGCCCCTGTAACATGCAAATCATCAACACCCCTCAGAAAGCCACTTCTTTTCAAGTGTTGGGTCTTGTTTAAGGAAACATAAAATTTTGTGAGAAATTTCAAATTCTTTTCCCAAAACCACATGTAGAGGGGTCACTAATTCTGGTGGTGGTTTTTTTTTTTTTTTTTTGAAAAAGAAATACCTACGCACACTTTGACAAGCAATATGAGGAAATTGATTTAGTTTAAAGCTTTCAATAATTAAGAACAGTCAATTCCTAATAAATAGGCAATATCATTTGTTGGTGTTCATAGCCAGTCCATAATCCAAAGGGGCAGGGGGGGTGGGGGGTTGGGGGGGGGGAGGGAGAGCTAAGTAACCTTGGCTGTGTTGGCTTTGTCTTCTGTGTTCCCTCTGTACTGTCGGAGGGAACAATTGGACTTATTTTCACTTTGTTGTGTGGCCTCTTTCTTTCTTTGTGTGTAGGCGAACGTGTAGCAGAGAGGGATCTGGAGCGCTTTTTAGCCACGTTCACAGTGGGCTTACCCTGTGACTTTGGTGTTCCCTTGTGTGTTCCCTGGCTTGACTTGTGCGTTCCTTTGGTTGGACCAGTTTCGTCACCTGTGCTTGTGTTTGTGTATTCTCCACTGTGTTGTGTTGGGAAAGACAGAACACTGTCTTTTCTTTTCTCCTGTGATAGGGTCGTTGACTGTCTGGAGTGGTTCTGGTTGGTCCTCAGTTTCGGAGGATGGTGGAGGGGGAGGGGTTGGATGGGGGGGGGGGGGGGGGGGGGAGCAGGGGGAAAAACCCACTTGCGATCTCAAACATCTAGAACATTGAATTTCAAAACCCAGCAAGTGATGTAAAAAAATAAAAAGCATACAGAGAGCTCATCTACTAACCTCAACATATTTTACATGAATTAAAAAAAAAACACACATGCACAAGCACTCACACACACACATAATCAAGGAGTATTAAATACAGTTTATGTTTACACACACACACACACACACACACACACACACACACACACACACACATGCATGCATGCACGCACACACACATACACACATATATCCATGGACAACAAATTAAAGAAGTAGTCTCACACAAAGTACTAGGTGCAGTAATCGACAACGATTTGTCTTGGTCAGATCACATAGCTGCATTAGGAAAACGAATCTCAGTAAGATTATATCAACTTAGAAAAATTAAAAAAAATTCTAAATCTACAGTCACGGAAACTATTCTTTCACGCACATATTCTATCTCTTATAAATTATGTTTCTACCTTATGGGACAGTGCCAGTGAAACAAACCTAAAGCATATAAACCGCCTACATAAAAGAGTTGTTAAACTAATCCGATTGAATCCTAATACACTGACCACCACCAACTACAAAGAACTAGATATTCTTCCACTCAAAGACAGACTGCAGTTCAACAAGTACCTATGTATGTTCAATATATTAAGCGGAAAAGCCCCAAAGAGAATTGTGGAAAATTTTGCTGTCAATAAAAACAGGCCTACCCATAGACTGTTTCTGCCCAGGCCCCATAATAATCTCTATAAATCAAGCCTTGCATATTCAGGAAGAACATTGTGGAATAACCTACCTCCCTGTCTGAAATCAGTTCCTTCTAAACAAATGTTTAAGAAGCTTTTGAAGAAACATCTGATGGACAAACTGTAAGTCCACATTTATGTTTGAAACTACCTCACATTTGGTTGTTTGTTGTTATTCATGCCCATGTTATTTTGTATTTCTATCATTTGTATGTATGACGTGAGCTTATGTTGTACTGTCTTGGGTTTGGGTTTTTTTATCTTGAGATTTGTTGTAAAAAAAAAATCCTCATTTATTTGAGTTTTTCAACAAAGGTTGATATTTGTCTTTGAATGCTTTACAAGTCAACTTTTATGATTTTTTTTTTTTAGTGAGGGCAGGATGAAAAAAAGTTGTGTAAACTTAATCTTTTACCCTTAATAAAGATCATTTTGACTTGACTTGACACATGCAGAACATCTTGTGCACATGGTAAATCCTGATCAGCTTTTTGTAAGAGTAGGCCATCATGTGCCGGAGGGAACAGATGACAAGATTTACAAAACTGTATACACACGGGGACTGGATGTAAAAAAGCACACAAGTACTTATTCCATTATCCTCTATATAAAAGAATGAAATAAAAAAAAATAAATAAACACAAGGAGTGTTACATACTTGTGTCTACACATACACACATCAAGGAGCATTAATAATAATAATAATCATAATAATACATGGAATTTATATACCGCTATACTTTGCAAAAAACAAATCAAAAGGCTAGACTTTCATACCTATGTCTACAAACACACACACACACACGCACACACACACATCAAAGAACATTACATATATATGTCCAAACACACACACACACACACACCAAGGAAATTTACATACACACACATCAAGGAAATTTACATATGTATGTCTCTACACACACACACACACACACACACACACACACACACACACACACACGTCCATAAAATAATTTCAGAAGTGGCCGGCATCGGCACGATGCAGCATCAGCACGAGGCACCACAAGTTACAGGGTACCACAGGTGACGACGGGGCACCACAAGTGACAGGGCACCACAGGTGACGACGGGGCACCACAAGTGACAGGGCACCACAGGTGATGACGGGGCACCACAAGTGACAGGGCACCACAGGTGATGACGGGGCACCACAAGTGACAGGGCACCACAGGTGACGACGGGGCACCACAAGTGACGGGGCACCACAGGTGACGACGGGGCACCACAAGTGACGGGCCGGTGACGGGGCACCACAGGTGACGGGCACATGGCAACCACAGGTACGGGTACCCAGGTAGGGTACCACAGGTGACGGGGCACCACAGGTGACGGAGTACCACAGGTACGGAGTACCACAGGTGACGGAGTACCACAGGTGACGGAGTACCACAGGTATGGAGTACCACAGGTGACGGAGTACCACAGGTGAGGGCTACCACAGGTAGAGTACCAAGGTACGGAGTACACAGTGAGACCACAGGTACGGAGTACCACAGGTACGGAGTACCACAGGTGACGGAGTACCACAGGTACGGGCACCACAGGTGACGGGGCACCACAGGTAGACGGAGTACCACAGGTGACGGAGTACCACAGGTGACGGAGTACCACAGGTGACAGAGTACCACAGGTGACGGAGTACCACAGGTATGGAGTACCACAGGTGACGGGGCACCACAGGTGACGGAGTACCACAGGTACGAAGTACCACAGGTACGGAGTACCACAGGTGACGGAATACCACAGGTATGGAGTACCACAGGTATGGAGTACCACAGGTGATGGGGCACCACAGGTGACGGGGCACCACAGGTGACGGGGCACCACAGGTGATGGAGTACCACAGGTACGGAGCACCACAGGTGACGGAGCACCACAGGTGACGGGGCACCACAGGTGACGGGGCACCACAGGTGACGGGGCACCACAGGTGACGGAGTACCACAGGTATGGAGTACCACAGGTATGGAGTACCACAGGTGACGGAGTACCACAGGTGACGGGGCACCACAGGTGAAGGAGTACCACAGGTGACGGAGTACCACAGGTGACGGGGCACCACAGGTGACGGGGCACCACAGGTGACGGGGCACCACAGGTGACGGGGCACCACAGGTGATGGAGTACCACAGGTGACGGGGCACCACAGGTGACGGGGCACCACAGGTGACGGGGCACCACAGGTGATGGAGTACCACAGGTGACGGGGCACCACAGGTGATGGAGTACCACAGGTATGGAGTACCACAGGTGATGGAGTACCACAGGTGATGGGGCACCACAGGTGACGGGGCACCACAGGTGACGGAGTACCACAGGTGACGGAGTACCACAGGTACGGAGTACCACAGGTGACAAGAGTACCACAGGTGACGGGGCACCACAGGTGGCGGAGTACCACAGGTGACGGGGCACCACAGGTGACGGAGTACCACAGGTGATGGAGTACCACAGGTATGGAGTACCACAGGTGATGGGAGTACCACAGGTGACGGGGCACCACAGGTGACGGGCACCACAGGCTGGATGGAGATGGCATGGTAGGAGGTTGACTGGCCACAGCACGTCCTTGGCGAGGGCACCAGGTCTTGGGGGCTTCCTCAGAGTGAGGAGGAGACCTCTGGAGTGGGGCATACCTGCAAAAACATCGCCATAAGACTTTGGTGACATCAGAACATACACAAGCACATTTTGAAGATAATAATATTAACAAACATGATTTTGAAAATACTCGTAATGACAATAATGTACAGATTGGTTGATCTTTTAAAAAGCCTTCTGCTCTTGACAAGTCGATTGACTGTTCCATTGCATATAAAAAGTACATCTATTGTACGTAATAAGTCCACTCATTGTACCTATGGCTATTCATTGTTCCAAATAAGTTTTATGTATTGTTCCTCATCAGTCTACTCATTGTTCCTAATCAATATGTGAGTAGCCCTAATAACAGCAGTAAGTCTACATGATGTTCTTAATAAATCTATTCACTGTTTCTCACAAGTCTACTTATTGTTCCTCATCAGTCTACTCACTGTCCCTAATAATTCTATGTACATACTGACCCAATACGTCCACGTGCTGTTCCTGATATGTCTATTCATTATTCCTCAATCAGTCAGTCTGCTCATTATTCCATGCACAAGCACAA
Organism: Stramonita haemastoma; assembly: GCA_030674155.1. Classification (NCBI taxonomy): domain Eukaryota; kingdom Metazoa; phylum Mollusca; class Gastropoda; order Neogastropoda; family Muricidae; genus Stramonita; species Stramonita haemastoma. The sequence goes on from CM060325.1 coordinate 28,541,284, forward strand.
AGCCATCACTCAGGGTCAGGACATGAGGAATCTCCCACAGTGAAATTTTCAGTGTTCAGTTCCTGGTCTTCAGCCCCAAGGAGAATAGGATTTAAACTGAGACTCTGGAATCCAGAGTCGGCAAACCCTGCACACTCAGCCAGCCAGGCCCCTGTTAGCATTAGTTTACCGGAGCTGGATGATTACATCTATGTGAAGTAGACATCTGCTTCATTGTTCCATGTGGTCAGTCAGACTTTTTGAAAGTTTTCCTTTGAGTACATGAATGACCATGCAATCCTGTTTCCACAGGCCCTAAAGACCCTTTGAATTGAGTTTGCCTGAGTGAGCAAAATACACCTTGTGGAACAAAAATAAAGTGTCCAATGGAGCATTCAGAATACAAATCTAGGTTGATTTAAAAAATAAAATGAAATGATAAAAACACAATTACAGATACAGACTGAAGCTGATAACTTGCAACCATCTTCAAGTATACAGCACACGTTTCAAAGGTTACAAATTAAGTGGCTTTTTGTCACCTTTGACACTAAACTTATGTAGAGGACACATGAATAATTTGAACAATTCTACTTTTTCTCTATCAGTATTACTAATCAAGAAAATATCAGTATTACTAACTGACATGTTTCATCTCTGTCACAGGGTCTACATTTCTATAAAGCGTCAAGATGATCAGTACAGGGGAAATGGTGACTAACAGCGTGGAATGCATGCAGAAAATGAGGATATACTTCTATTCCACCACCGCCAAGGCCCCTATTGGATGGGAATTGTTCCCCTGAATTTAACATCAGTAACTACCAGCTCCACCTCACCTCTTTACCTGTACCTACCAGCTCCACTCTCCCAAAAGCCCCTGGGGTGAAACTATAAAACAGGTCCTTTGTGCCACTGCATGCAGAACATCTTTTGCACATGTTAGAAACCTGTTCCACCCTTCGGTAAAGGAGGCTGTTCCATGCCCGTAGAAAACGCATGACAGATTTTTTTTTTTTTTGGAAGCATTGGTTGTCATGTTTAGACATTTCCAAAATGAGAATGCAGTTAGTGGCGGGTAAAAGATCCCATATCCAAAATATTATCCCTGGTGAAAGGAAATAAAAGCCCAGAAGAAAGAAATACTTACAGGTCACCCTATCCTCCAAGGTTGGCTGGAGCTGTCCCCTGGCTCTGCGACTCCACTGGCCCACCTCTGGTCCCAAAGAATGGGGTAGGCCGTCACCAGCTCCCATTCTCCATATGTACACCTGGCCACTAGGAGAAGGGTGCTGGTGGCCACCCCATTACTGATGCCTATTTTTCTGCTGTACAAGACAAAGCAATCACGGCACATGGTATTAGTACAGTGTTTTCTTCTACTACATTTTGTAAGTTCTAGGGGTTCTTTTCTTTCATAGATACAGTCACAATTCATATGACCTTTCATTTCAACTTCTGACAGCATACTGTTGATTAAAAACAAAACACTGAAAAACCCAGATATTTTGTCATCTGAAATATCCTTCCCCTCTGCTAGATCTGATCTTAGCATCTTCAGTTAAAACAGAAGTCCCCCCCCCCCCCACACACACTTTCCATTTCCTAAAGAAAGACAATTCAATACAATACTTTAACAACAAGGAAAGAATCAAAGCAAAATTTTCACTGTAAAAGTAACTGAATCGAATTGATACGACTGACAAATTCCATAACTTATTTCCTACTTTGAGATGCCCCAAACTAACAATATTAGATATAAATACTTCTGATCATTACAAATATAATAACCTGAAGATGATTGCAAAGCACTTGATATGGATTTGAGGCAGACAGACAGGCAGACAGAAAGATGGACCACAAAGAGCAGACTGTAACAGGCCCTAAGTGGGGGGGGGGAAGCAGGGAGGTGCAGGGCCTAAATAACGCTCCACTGCAGCAGGCATTAGGAGCCGCATTGTACCAGAGGTCAAGTTTTACTTGCTAACATATTAATCCGCAAAAAAAAAAAAAAAAAATAAAAAGATTCAAAATCCTATGCACAGCTATTACCAATTAAAACCATAGACTACAGGAAGTGACAAAATGAAAAATGGACAAATTTTGCATCATTACAGATTGTCAGAATGAAGGCTAAAAAATAAACACCATCTGGAAAGATAAAAATATTTCACTCAACTCCAAGATCAGACTAATGCGCTCCCTTATCATCTCCATATTCCTGTATGCCTGTGAATCATGGACCCTGACTGCTGATTTGGAGAGAAGAGTACAGGCAGTAGAAATGAGATGCTTCTGGAGACTCCTTGGCATCTCCTACAGAGACCACATGAGCAACGAAGACGTGCATAACAGAATCCAGCAAACCATTGGTCCCTACTAAAATCTTCTATCAATCGTAAAGAAGCATAAACTTAAATGGTACAGGCATGTCACACGATCAAACGGACTTGCAAAAACAATACTGCAAGGCACTGTCCAAGGAGGAAGAAAAAGAGGCAGACCAAGGAAGAGATGGGAGGTCAACATCAGTGAATGGACAGGCCTAGAACTCAACAACATTTTAAGAAAGGCAGAACAGAGGGAGGATTGGACGGAACTGGTTGTCAAATCTTAAGGGGTGCCACCACGGTCGCCAGACTAAGGGATAGATGGAGATAGATAGATAGATAGATAGATAGATAGATAGATAGATAGATAGATAGATAGATAGATAGATATAGATAGATAGATAGATAGATAGATAGATAGATTACAAGGCAAAAGTAAACAAAATTACCCCTTGATACTTCAGTACAAGGTAGGAGGATGGCTATAGCTTTATAATCAATCAAAATCTCAATATCGACAACCTGACCCCCACCTGCCTAAAATGGCTTCCAGGAGAAACGTGGGTCAGGTGTAGTGCCACATTTCGTGGTGGAGCATCACAATTGTCACTTAACATTTAGATCTCTCCCGTGAATCCAAATTGTTGCTTTTCATGGGTCACAGCCAACATCCTTGACCAGTGTGACAAACGAAGAGAACTGAAGAAAAAGAAGAACGAGATAGGAGCGAGGCAGTATAAGGCAATAAACAAAGAAATTAGAACAAGCATGAAAGAGGCAACAGAAACCTGGATTGAAGAGAAGTGCCAGGACATTGAAGAAAATCTGAACAAGAACAACAGCAATAAAGCGTACCAGCTAGTAAAAGACCTGACAGGCACAAAGCAGGGGAAAACCAGCACCATACAAGACAAAATGGAAAGATCTTAACAGAAGACCAGGACATTCTAAAGAGATGGACAGAATATTGCGCAGACCTGTATAACCACAAAACCTCAGGAGATCCAGAGGTACTGAATGTCCCACCACCGACAGACACTGACAACTACCCCATCCTTCGGGAAGAGGTGGAAGTAGCTGTGAAATCAATGAAGAAGAGGAATTTAGCAGGAATAGACAACATCCCGGCAGAACTGGTCCAAGCAGGGGGGGAAGCCAGGATAAACACCCTACTGATAATCTGCAACAAGATCTGGCTGACAGGAGACTGGCCTCCACCATGGACACACAATCACTAATCATCACCCTTCCCAAGAAAGGCAACCTACAACAATGCCAAAACTATCACACAATCAGCTTGATATGTCATCCAAGCAAAGTCATGCTGAAGATCCTACTGAATTGACTGAAGTCACAAGCAGAGACGATCATTGCTGAAGAACAGGCAGGCTTCAGGGCAGGATGAAGTACAACAGCGCAGATTTGTAATCTAAGAATACTATGCCAGAAGTACCTTCAGCATCAGCAAGACCCTTACCATGTTTTAGTGGATTTCAAAAAGGCCTTTGACAGGGTATGACATGCACCTCTGTAGGCTACCATGAGGCTGTACAACATCAATGCCAACATGATCAGAGTCATTGAGGAGCTTCACAACAAGGCCACTAGTGCAGTCTATTTCAATGGAGGCATAGGGGATTGGTTCAGAACGACGGTCGGCGTCAGACAAGGCTGCTTGCTCTCACCTACTCTCTTTAACATCTTCCTTGAGAGAATCATGACTGATGCACGGAAGATCATAAAGGAACAGTCGGCACTGGAGGCATAACAAACTTGCGTTTTGCTGATGACATCGATGGACTGGCAGGGAAAGAAGAAGAGTTAGTTAGGTTAGTGGAATGCCTCGACAAGACTTCAACAGCCTATGGCATGGAGATCAGTGCGCAGAAGACCAAGCTGATGACCAACAACATCAATGGCATCAACACCAACATCAGGGTCGGTGGTCAGAATTTGGAAACGGTACAAAGCTTCAAATATCTGGGAGCAATTGTAACAGACAAGGGATCCAAGCCTGAAATACAAGGATTGCACAGACAATTACAGCACTGACAAAATTGAAGACCATTTGGAAGAACAGGAACATCTCGCTCAGCTCAAAGATCAGGCTGATGCGCACTCTGGTCATCTCATATTCCTGTATGCTTGTGAGTCATGGACCCTCACAGCGGATCTGGAGAGGAGAATACAGGCCACAGAGATGAGATGCTTTCGCAGGCTCCTTGGCATCTCTTACAAAGACCACATTACTAACGAGGAAGTCAGAATCAGAATCGGTCAAGCCATCAGGCCCTATGAAGATCTCCTGACCACAGTCAAAAAATGCAAACTGAAGTGGTATGGACACGTCGCAAGATCAACAGGGCTTGCCAAGATGATTCTGCAGGGAACTGTGCAAGGCGGAGAAGGAGAGGCAGGCAGAGAAAGAGATGGGAGGACAACATCCGAGAGTGGATGGGCCTCAGGCTGAATGACACCCTGAGAAAGGTTGAGGACAGAGGGAAATGGAGAGAGCTGGTTGAGAGGTCTTCTGTGGCGCCCCTACGGTCTAAATCGACTATGGGATAGAAGAAGAAGAATCTTATTTCCCTGATGAAATGATCAAAAAGATACTTGAAAGCACCCAAAAACACCACCAGTTTACATAATCATGATGATGAACTGCAACAATTCATAACATCACAGTGACGGATAAAGAAACTCCAGTTACACCATGATGATGTGACGGATAAAGAAACTCCAGTTACACCATGCTGATGTGAAGGATAAAGAAACTCCAGTTTAGCCATGATGATGTGAAGGATAAAGAAACTCCAGTTTAGCCATGATGATGTGAAGGATAAAGAAACTCCAGTTTAGCCATGATGATGTGAAGGATAAAGAAACTCCAGTTTAGCCATGATGATGTGAAGGATAAAGAAACTCCAGTTTAGCCATGATGATGTGAAGGATAAAGAAACTCCAGTTACACCATGATGATGTGACGGATAAAGAAACTCCAGTTACACCATGCTGATGTGAAGGATAAAGAAACTCCAGTTAGGCCATGATGATGTGAAGGATAAAGAAACTCCAGTTTAGCCATGATGATGTGAAGGATAAAGAAACTCCAGTTACACCATGATGATGTGAAGGATATAGAAACTCCAGTTACACCATGATGATGTGAAGGATAAAGAAACTCCAGTTACACCATGCTGATGTGAAGGATAAAGAAACTCCAGTTTAGCCATGATGATGTGAAGGATAAAGAAACTCCAATTAGGCCATGATGATGTGAAGGATAAAGAAACTCCAGTTACACCATGATGATGTGACGGATAAAGAAACTCCAGTTAGGCCATGATGATGTGAAGGATAAAGAAACTCCAGTTAGGCCATGATGATGTGAAGGATAAAGAAACTCCAGTTAGGCCATGATGATGTGAAGGATAAAGAAAATCCAGTTAGGCCATGACCATAAACTGCAACAGTTCATAACATCAGATAAACTGCAATGACTGATGGTATCACAGTGACGGATGGCATCAACATTCAAAGTGGCAGAACATCAAACTTCAACACAGTAGAAAAAACTGACTTCACAACATCAACACCAAGGCATCCAGTGAACAGACCATACACAACAATCACAAAACCATAAAACAGCAGACTCACTTCAACTTCTCTCTGGAAGGAAGAGTTATCACGTGGTGCTCAGAGCCATTCCCACTTACTATTCCGCATCTGCACTGCCCATTAGGGAATACTTGAAAAAGACGATGATGCAGAACTGATGACATGACATTTCAAAGCAATGATGCCCTCCCCATACATAATAAACAATGACCTGTACCAAGGAATGTCAAAACCATAAAACTGGAGACTCCCTTCAACTCATCTCAAAACACTGTGATGAACCAGTCGTAACTGCCTCCCTTGCAGAAAGAGTGTGAGTGCAGTGCCGTGTTTCAAACTTTAGAGACACCAGCAAATTAGGCAAGCTGTGTTAAAGTGGGCAGTAGGCCCGACATGTCCCTAAACGTACAGCATCTCTGCAGTGAAATGCTGAGTGCCTGAAATCCCTGTAGGGAGGCTACAATTCCCAGGATTCTAATTGTGCATTGTATCTCTCCACTATGCTACAACAGGATCAGATGGCGTTGAGCATTGCTCCCCATTCACTAATCTATATGACTGCAAAGCTTACGGAACAAAGAGAGCCAACCTAACTTATGAGACTATGTTCTTGGGATGGAGTGTCAGCAACAGAAGAATGAGGGGTGGAAGTATAGGATGGAAGGGGGGAGAGTAGGAACAATCATAGACACAAGTACGTAAAACACACACACACACACACACACACACACACACACACACACACACACACACACACACACACACACACGCATGCACATATACTTACTTAAAAGTATGGCAGATGTTAATTTGTCCAAGGAGGTTGGACACAATCTCGCCCTCCTTCCATGCCTCTGCCAGTGTTTTCCGGAGCTTCCATTTTGGCTCCAAAAAAACACTGGCAGTCTCCACCTGGCCAGTATGACGATTGATGATATGTTGTCTGCAACAAATGAAAAAATGCTCATCCATGAAACAGAGGTACCCTACACCAGTTCATCATCATCACTCTTCCCTCACCCATAATGACTTCTTAAAACTCCTTGAGAGGAATAGTATGCTAGACACTTCTCCGATACTCTTTCAGTGTACCACCCAAACAGACCACTCCGCTCATCCTCTGACACTAGAATCTTGAGAGTTCCCAAAGTAAAAAAAACAGCACAGCGAGCGCTCATTCTCTCATGTAGGTCCCACTCTTTGGAAAGCACTTCCATCTGAAATAAGACACACTGACTCTACTTCCTCCTTTAAAAGGTTACTCAAAACACACCTTCTTATCCGATTCTTGTCCCTGACCACTGATCAAAATTGATTTCCCATTTGACTGACTCATCTCTGACCCTAATGCTGGTCTTTTGCTGTTTTGGGGATATGATAAGGTTCTTCATTTCTATTTTACTTCATCTTATTATTATTATTATTATTATTTGTTTTTGGTTAATGTTAATACATGCATGGGTGAAAGTGAAAAAATCTCTCAATCCTGAAACCCAAATTTTTTTTTGTCCTCTGGACATTCCAAATCCTGAAAAAAAAAATTCAATCCTGAAGCAATTTAAGTACAATTCCACCCTTATATAACTGTATTTACATTTCCATGTGTGTCTGTGATGCCCCATCAAGTTTCAGTGTTGCAGGGATAGGAATTGACAGACTCCCAAAACTGTGAAAGGTGGGGGTGCTGGGGTCAAGGGGCAGAGCCCCTTGTGGGGGTCAGGGGGCAACGCCCCCTGAAGCTGAAGGTTTTTTAACAATTCTAGCCGTTTAACGGCCTCTCCTTGAACTAATTTCAGTTCTTGATACTAAGCAATTTCTGCCCTGAAATAAGCTCTCCAAGTATGACTTTTTCTGTCATTTCTTCAATCTAAAGGAGATTCTATTCCCAAGTAATCACATAGCAAAAATGAGTATATTTCTAGACAAATGCGCACTAATGCAGATAGAGGAAGAAAGAGAAAGAAAGGACAGACACACATAGAGAAACAGAGAGAGAAAGAGAGGGGGGGGGGGGGGGCGAAGAGATGTGTGTGTGTCTGTGTGTGTAAGAGACAGGGAGAGGTGGAGAAAATGAGAGAGAGACAGAGAGAGAGAAGTTTTTTTTGTGTGTGTGTGTGTGTGTGTTGTGTGTGTGTGTGTGTGTGTGTGTGTGTGTGTGTGTGTGTGTGTGTGTATCTGTGTAAGTCAGTCATTTACTTCCAGTGTGTGTGTGTGAGTGTGCGTGTGTGTGCGTGCGTGTGTGTGTGTGCGTGTGTGTGTGTGTGTGTGTGTGTGTGTGTGTGTTGTGTGTGTGTGTGTGTGTGTGTGTGTGTGTGTGTGTGTGTGTGTGTGTGTGTGTGTTAGGAGAGAGAGAGAGAGAGAGAGAGAGAGAGAGAGAGAGAGAGAGAGAGAGAGAGGAGAGAGAGAGAGAGAGAGAGAGAGAGAGAGAGAGAGAGAGAGAGAGAGAGAGAGATGGGGGACTTCTTCCCAGAATAAGAAAGGGGAGGCTGGTTGGCCTGCCCATTGTTATGTAAACATTGCTCTCTGACCCTAAACACTGCTAGTCTATAAAATGATTTTCTGAAACAGGAGGAGAGAAGAGAGGAGAGAGAGAGAGAGAGAGAGAGAGAGAGAGAGAGAGAGAGAGAGAGAGAGAGAGAGGGGGGGGGGGGATGGAGGGAGGGAGGGAGGGGGGCGGTTAAAGTTTTGTTTCCAGATTGTGGTACATTCAGATGTAGAGGGATACATACTACATAGATTCAGCAGGATATGCATTATTTGTAAACAAGAGAGAGAGAGAGAGAGAGAGAGAGAGAGAGAGAGAGAGAGAGAGAGAGAGAGAGAGAGAGAGAGAGGTGGAAGGGAGGGAGGGAAGAGAGAGAGAGAGAGGAGGAGGGAGGGGAGGAGAGGAGGAGGAGGAGGAGGGGAGAGAGAGAGAGAGAGAGAGAGAGAGAGAGAGAGAGAGAGAGAGAGAGAGAGAGAGAGAGAGAGAGAGAGAGAGAGAGAGAGAGTCAAAGTCAAAATTGTATTTCCACATTCTGAGTTAGAGAGAATCAAAATTGTATTTCCACATTCTGAGTTAGAGAGAGTCAAAATTGTATTTCCACATTCTGCTTTGGAGGGAGAGCTAGATCTAGATTTAAAAAGAGGAGTCAAAATCAGTCTTACCCCACATCCCTTTACCTTATGAGAGAGAGAGAGAGAGAGAGAGAGAGAGAGAGAGAGAGAGAGAGAGAGAGAGAGAGAGAGAGAGAGAGAGAGAGAGAGAGGGGGGGGGGGGAGGAGGAAGAAATGTCAAAAGTCAATTTTGTATTTCCATTCAGAGTTGGAGAACTAGATTTAGATCTAGATGAGAAAAGGTGTTAAAAGCCCTGATCAAAGTCTTTTTTTCCCCTCCCATATGGCAGAGAGAGAGAGAGAGAGAGAGAGAGAGAGAGAGAGAGAGAGAGAGAGAGAGAGAGAGGAGAGAGAGAGAGGAGAGAGAGAGAGAGAAGGGGGGGGGATGGGAGGGCAAAGTCAATTTAGTATTTCTCCTTTCAGAGTTAGAGAGATCTAGATCTAGATGAAAAGAGAGGTGAAAGCCAATATCAAAGTCTTGCCCCTCCCCATGAGAGAGAGAGAGAGAGAGAGGAGAGAGAGGAGAGGAGAGAGAGAGAGAGAGAGAGAGAGAGAGAGAGAGAGAGAGAGAGAGAGAGAGAGAGAAGCAGGATCAAAGAGGTCACTTGTCTCAGGAGTACAGGGCTCCTTTGAAAATGACGTAATGATGCAAACGCATAGGTTTATGACGTCAGAACAGCCACTCTGTCATGATTGTGAGGACTGTAGGCACTAATCAATGCATCTTGCCGTCCCGGGTGTATCAAATAATGACCAAGGCATGTAGGCCTTGCGTTTATTGTTTTTGTTTTTTAATTTTACAAACGGCAGCTGCCACGGTGCACTGCACGGTTTGTTCAAATATGCCCTATCCACAGGTTTTTTGCTTCTGTTAGGGCGCACTGGTCACAATATTTTGTGGCAAAGACAAGTTGAAAAAAGTGCGGGAATCCCGCAAGGGTGCATGCACCCTAGAATTAACGCTGAAGTTTTGAATTCCATTTTGCGCGATGCCGTGCTGCTTTGTGCATCTTGTCTTTGGTGTGGATGTTGAGCGCTCGTTTTCCACTCTCTCCGTAGTTTAGTGTCTCTCCACCCAAGCCCATAGCCATTTATTCTTTACGCTACTTTCAAGCATGGAAACGTCAACTCCGAAGGATATCTTTCATATTTTGTTTAGTAGGCCTAAAACACAACAGTGCTGAAGTGAATCGTAACTGGATCTAGTCGCCCGCGAATGCGTTTCTAGAAATAAACTGCACATGCACAATAGGCAAGGCCTACTAGTCTCCCTTCAATTTGTATTTTCCCTATGCAAAGACAGTCAATGAAGAGTGAAAAGCGCGTTCGGGACTAGGTCTAGAGCGTTTTCGGGACTTTCCACAATTTATTTGTCAATCAAAACATATTTTGACGCAATTTCGAGGTGTATCATTTGAAGTATGCCAAGGCAAGGATGTAATTCTGGCAGGCTGATGTACATTTTATCTGATACTTGGTCTGATTTTTTATATATTTTTTTTAAAGAATAGCAATCCGGAAATTGAGGTCGCCAATCCGGAAGACCCTTCCCATGCAAGTTCAACAATCCGGAATTCCGGAATAATCCGGAACCACTTTCACCCCTGTACATGTAACCTCAGATTTGCAGATGACATTGACCTCATAGGCAGCAGTAAACAAGAACTGCAAATCCTCACAGACAGTCTAACAGATCGAGCGAGCGCATACGGCATGGAGGTCAGTACAGAGAAATCAAAGATCATGGTCAACAGCGCAAGTAATGACAGCACGGAAATAAAGATGAATGGAGAAATACTGGAAGAGGTGAGCCAATTCAAATACTTAGGCTCCATCCTAACAAAAGATGGCACATCAAACAATGAAGTGAAAGCTTGCATTGCAACAGCAACATCTGCTCTAGTCAGACTCAAGAGGATCATCAGAAGCAACATCAGCAGCTTCTGCACCAAATAGGCATTCGAGAGCAAGTGCCACAGAAGACTCCTCAAAATATCATACAAAGAACACAAGACTAATAACTATGTGAAAGAAGAAATCAAAAAGCGTGTGGGCCCCCAAGAACCTTTGCTCTCCACCATAAAGAGGAGAAAGCTGATGTGGTTTGGTCTCACCACAAGACACAACACCTTAGCAAAAACTATCTTGCAAGGAACAGTCGAGGGCAAGAGAAGAAGAGGCCGCCAAAAGAAATCCTGGGTTGACATCATCAAAGACTGGACCGCCCAACCCATGCAACACCTCCTACTAGCCACACAGGATCGTGAAGCATGGAAAAAGATCTCTGTTGCGTCTTCTCTCATGTCCCCCCTACGTCCTTTGGGACATGGGACTGAGTGAGTGAGTGAGGAGTGCATGTAGGGTAAATCCGTGAATGTGCCGTTTTCTTTGTTATTTCAGGTTGTGTGTTTTGTGATTGCGTGTAATTTTTGCACGTGCGCGCACATGTGTGTATGTGGGGTGTGTGTGTGAGTGTAGTGTGTGTGTGTGTGTGTGTGTGTGTGTGTGTGTGTGTGTGTGTGTGGTGTGTGTGTGTGTGTGTGTGTGTGTGTGTGTATGCATTGTACTGCACTGCACATTTTCTTGATGATATTGCTCTTATTTTACTTTTATTCTCTGGCCATGTAATATGCTGTGTATTGTATGTGCATGCATTTTTTCCTTATTTTTTTGTGCTACTCAAATTTTTCACGTCCATATATAACCTATTTAAATTGGTTTGATTGTACAGCGCGGTGAGCCCATGTTTTTGGGGAATTTGCGCTATATAAGCCTCCATTCTATTATATTATATATTATTATGGTAACTGTATGGATGTCCCAGTCTGGAACCATCTTTTGTTAACATTGAAATCAGTGATTATTTTTAGATATTTTTCCGTTTGAAAGACAGATTTAAAGGAAAAGAACCAGCTATATTTACATTTGCTTTCCATATCTGAGTGCCAGTTTTGTTTAACCGTCTTAGCCCCGTTGCGGCTGCAGCCGGCCGTAACAGCCCTGCTGCTAGATTCCGTTGCGGCCGTAGCCGGCCGTTGGTCCTGACCACGTAGGCAGTACTTTTCCATCACACACATACCTCGTGGTTCTCACACAATGTGTCTGAAATTTGGTGGGGCGATGCAGGGAAGGTTTCAGATGGTGCCAGTGATAAATTTAGACCACTAACAGTGTGTACTTGGGAGGGAAGGAAGAAAGCAAGGCTGGCGATAGAAACGCCTTTCACTCATAGCGGTTGGCGAAAAAAAATGGCGCCTTCGTTGGTAGCAGATGATTCATCTAACTATCTAGACAAGAAAATGAACGTGTTTGCATTGGAAGTAGAAAAAAATTCAATGATAAATATTAAGTGAGTCAGAAATAAAAAGCTGACGGGGGAGAAGAGAAAGGAAATAACGCAGTTAGAGAGAAGAATGAACCCGACTACACGGCACATTCCTGCAAGCGTGGCGACCTGTGCTACCCACACGCTGTGGAGAAATTTGACCTGGGGGGGGGAAGGGGGGAGGGGGGAGGTCCGCAGCATAAACGCCAGAAAAATGTGACGCCTTTTGTCTATTTTCTAGTTAATACCACACTTTTTATTTGAAACTCAACGGACAGATTTGCTGATGACGAAAATAGCGAGAAGGAAAAGAAAATAGATCTCCAGTCTGCCAAGGTGCCACTGGTGACAGCGATAGGTAACACCCCCCCGACACATCCACATTTTGTGCTTTCTGTGATGTGATGTGTCCCTGTGCCATCACTATGACTACTTTAAAGGCTATCACGATTAAAATTTTGTAGAATTACAGAAGTTCTGTGTTGTTTCATGTTTGTCACACCTGTGTGGTGACACTGGTGACAATGTGACACTTATGTACAATAATACACTTCTGTGCACTTAACAAACATGTGGTAAGACATAGACATCTGAAATGCAGTATATAGGTAAGATATTGATTGAATATTCCTTGTTTTCAAAAGACAAAAAAAACAGTTAAACAAAAAGTATGCCTCATCAAGACATATAAAACAACAGGTGTTATGAGGACATTGTGTGACACATCCTTGAAGTACAATTGCACACAAACATTAATAAACACGTTAGCTAGGCATCAGTTCATTATTCAACACTTACATGTATGAATTTGTGTCTATTCCATATATATTTTGCTGGTTTATTGTATACAACATACTTTTACCTGTGATTGGTGACAAATAAGGTGACAACGACACGACATTTTGTGACCAGACATGTAAACTTGCCTTAAAATGGAAGTACAAAGATATATCTAGCTTGTGACAAAATTTCAGCTTGATAGCTTGTCATGCACACAGACAATTGTCTCAGGAGTAGACTATGTCAGTTTGGGGTAGAAAACTTTAAAAGAATTCAAAATCTACAGGCAGTTTAGCTCTGTAGAATTCAACAACAAGAGGGTTAAAAGAGCAAATAAGCCTATCTTTAAATTCCGAAAGAAACTGATGCTTATTACCTACTTCCTGAGACATCCACACAATCCCAAAGCCATGTTCCACAAAACTCTTTTAACTTGATAAGCCTAGTTCTCTTTACTCAACTCCATCTGTATAATCAACATATCGTATGACTGTCTGCATAATCGTGTTTGTGGAAGTTTCAACAACTTTAACAATACTTAATACATTTCACAAAGGTTCTTATATACAAGGGATATCTTCCTGTCTCTCCATAGAGTACAGTATTTGATGAATGTATTGGCACATTTAAAAAGCCTTTCATGGCAAATGTATGAACTTTTTCCATTTGTGTATATACACATAATCCCCATATTTCTGCAGCGTATGTAAGTAACGGTTCAATCTGTATATCAAATAATTTCCAAAATAGGGAACAGTCTATCGAATTCAGCTTTCGTAATGTTTTTAGAATTTCTATTACACCTTTTTCCCCTTCTTACAAGATTCCTGCCATGCAAAATTTAGACTTAGTCTTGTTGAAAACATCATTCCTAAATATTTATACATATTATTACTATTAACTATTTTGACCAACATTTCCATAAAACCATTTTTCGCGTACTGATAGATGTCCACCCATTCGAAGAACAATAATGTTTGTTTTATCCATATTCAGTGTTAAATCAAAACGATCTGCCTCCTGTTTTAAGATATTTAACTGATGTAAACCAATAACAGTCTCAGACAAAAGGATAATATCATCAGCAAAAAGTAACAAAAACACTTCGATTGCTCCCAGAATTATTTGAATGCCGTGTTTTCCTTTTTTTGATAGTTCAATAGCTAATTCATTTATAAAAAACGAAAACATTTGTGGGCTTAAAATACAACCCTGCTTCACTCCCTTGGGGCATTCAAAGAAATCAGAATATTCATTACCTGCCCGCACACACGCTAAAACAGAGCTATAAATAGCTCTAAGTGCCGTATATAGTTTGCCATTTACCCCATTTTTTCGTAGTACATGCCCCAATATATAAATTCTATTTACTGAATCAAAGGCCTTTCTAAAGTCCACAAAAAGCGACGTATAATTTTTTTTACTCGAAAGCAAATGTTTTTGAACAACAGAGTAAAGAGTAAATATATGATCCACAGTGCTGTATTTTGCTCTAAAGCCCGCTTGCTCTTCAATTTATTTTTCTTCATTATCTGCCCATTGAGTTAATCTCTTATTTAGAATGCGAGTAAAAAGTTTACTTAATATACTGGTGAGAGCTACTCCACAACAGTTATCAGCATTATTAATATCTCCTTTTTTATGAATCAGAATTATTACTGACTTTGCCCATTCTAAAGGGAAAGCACCACTTTCAAACAGATGGTTAAATAACTGAACGTGAGAGAGAGAGAGAGAGAGAGAGAGAGAGATGGAGAGAGAGAGAGAGAGAGAGAGGAGAGAGAGGAGAGAGAGAGAGAGAGGGGGGGGGGCTCTTCCTGGAAAAAGAAAGGGGAGGCTGGTTGGCCTGCCCATTGTTATGTAAACATTGCTCTCTTACCCTAAACACCCTAAACACCGCTGAAGTGGAGCAGCCAGTGAAAGCCCCTCCCTCTTCACCCTCTGCCTTAGGCCTACAGCTACTGGTCCATCCTTTTTATGAAACTTAACACCCTTTTGTCAACAGATACCTATAAGACTGGTAATGTAAAGAAGAGAAGGGAAGTAATCAGACTGGTTTTTGTTTTTTCTTTTCTTTTCTTTTCTTTTTTTTTCTTGCATCATGAATTGCGAATTTGCAGAGATGTACCATGCCTGGTTTTCACATTACACTAAGGAAAGAGTGTGATGTGTGGAATGAAAAACTCAAGTGTGTGTGTGTTTATTTATTTTTTTTTATACCACAGCAGAGAGAGAGAGAGAGAGAGAGAGGAGAGAGAGAGAGATGAAGAGGAGAGAGGGGGAGAGGAGAGAGAGAGGAGAGGAGAGGAGAGTAGAGAGGAGAGAGAGGAGAGAGGAGAGAGGTCAAAGTCAATTTAGTTTTTCCACTTTCAGAGTTGGAAAGAGAGAGAGATATATATATCATCTAGATCTAGATGAGAAGACAAGTGAAAGCCAATATCAAAGTCTTGCCCCCCCCCCCCCCCCCCCCCCCCCAATCCCACCTGAGAGAGAGAGAGAGAGAGAGATGAGAGAGAGAGAGGAGAGAGAGAGAGAGAGAGAGAGAGAGAGAGAGAGAATGTGAATATCAATT
>CM060325.1:28557083-28574583 GCA_030674155.1 Stramonita haemastoma
TACGTCAGGTAATTTTTTAGCCCCATCCTGGGCACTTGAGGGTAGCTGATGGCAATCTCGGTTCTTCTGATCTGCCATTTATCTGCACATACAACAGACTGTTAACTACATCCAAGACATTACATTCATCTCACTCCTCTTTCAAACATGTTCAGTAACAAAAACTTTTTATTAAACAAACCCAAACCCCAACCCTTTTTATTTCAAATGTGTTTGATTAGGAAGTTATAAATTAAGTCTTTAAAAAGTTGATACCAGTATCACTATATTTTCCTTTTTTCTTTTTTTTTTTCTTTTTTTTTTTGTGCTTCAGCCCGACACTAAGGCTACAATATGGCAGCTTAAACTGCATCAAAGAAAAACATTAACAATGTCAGATTTCATATACTGATATAATATATATATTATATATATATATTATATATATATATATATATATATATATATATATATATATATACACATACATAATATATATATATATATATATATATATATACATATATTATATATATAATATATATATATATATATATAATATATATATTATATATATATATATATTATATATATACACATATATATATATACACACATACATATATATATTATATATATATATATATATATATATATATATATATATATATATATATATATTATCTATCTATATCTATATATAAGGTAGTTACAATGGTAACTGTGTAAAAACTATATATAATATTTTAACCCTTTCGCTGCTATCACATTGTGCTCAGGCATATGCTGGACAAAACAGAGAGAGCATTGAATCATGACGAACCCCGATCGTCAACTGAGCATTGCTGGTGACAGTTTCTGTGACGAACGCTGTTCATCAAAAGTGCAGAAAAGAGGTTAAACAACTGAAAAGCAGTTTTTTTTTGTTTTTTTAAAACTGAAATAAATGACAGATTTTTAAGATTTGTATTGCTCAGAGGAAACTGTTCTCAATTGAACGCTCAGACAGCAACTACTGTTGTCTGTCATACGAGCAAAAATGCGTAATCCTGCTGTCACGTGCATGACAAGTCAGGCCCAGTGCATCTGACTTCGGTGTGGGGAAAGCATTGATAAGTGAGGATTTTCTTGGGGAGACAGCACACAGAAAACATTATTACTATCACTGAGTATCAGAAAAGCAGAGAATATTACACTATTTATTTAATGAGGACATGACATACACAGTATGAATAATTTTTTTTTTTAAAATGAATCCCTATACACATGCCAATTTTCAGAAAAGAAACTAACTGAAACCACTGTCAGTTCACTGCTTGACCCTGCCCATCCATCCTGCTCTTTCCCCCCTACTCCCTCTATGCAAACATTCATGAAAATAACGTTCACCTTTCTCTTCTTCCTGTTCCTCTTTCAAAGGAGCATCGCCGTTTTCCTTCAGGTTGGGCTCTGCAGGTGAGGTGATGCCAGGGATGTCCAGCATATTTGCAGGAGGACTTTTTGCCAGAGGAGAATTTCGACATTGTAGGAGGAAGTTTCTTTCATACACAATACGTGTTCCTGCAGACACAGTAAGTATTTATAACTGAATACAATTTTGCAAAACAAGTTGTACTTTATCCATCAGAAATAAAAAGGCACAATGTACAATCACTACATGTCTGTCATATTCAATAATGTAATTACACTGGTATCTGTTACACTGGTAACTGTTAAAAACACTATGAAATTACATTGGTATCAGTTAAACACTATGTTACGTATGTAATTTGACATTGGTAATTAAACACTATGTAGTTTACTGGCTATAACCTAATTACACTGGTACCTGTTAGTGTTACACTGGTAACTGTTTAAAAACACCATGAAATTACATGTTGGTATCAGTTAAACACTATGTAATTTGACATTGGTAAAGTCTATTATTAAACACTATGTAATTTATTGGCAAGTTCTGTTTTAAAACACTATGTGATTTTACATTGGTAATGAATGTTCAATGAAACACTATGTAAATTTTATATTGGTTAACTGTGTATATATTATATATATATATATATATATATATATATATATATATATATATATATATATATTATATATATACATGAATATATATATATATATACATGACATATATATATATATATACATGACATATATATATAATTATTTGTAGCTGCTCTGTTCAACGCTATGTAAAATTGCATTGGTAAAATTTTGTTAAAAGTACTTAAACACTTTGAAAATAATCACACTGGTACACTGTGTATGATCTGACAAATAAGTACAGTAGTGCTGACAGATGTCAAAATCAAAATGCAATTAACCCTTTCCCTAAGGGGAAGCTTGCTTAGTCACAAGAACTCAAGATCTGACAGCAGTGGTAGATCTAAACTACCAGCAGTGGTAGTTTTTAGTTTTTAACTAAAAACTGAATGTCAAAGTCCTTCAGATGAGACTATAAACTGAGGCTTCATACATGTGCAAATACATGCAGAACATTTTGCAAACATGTTTAAAAAACAAAAACAAAACCGATTTGCCCTTTCAGAAGTGCCTATTTTGTGCTGACAAGAACAGATCATGTTGGATGGCAAAGTCTCAAAAACCCATGCACACACTGACACAGGTGTAGTGTTTAGGAAGCACCCCTTGAAGTTGGAATGTGGCTACCTAAATACTAAATAGCCGGAGTAAAATGGTTGCATAGGCAAAAAATTCACCATTGCTGCAATGTCATTGGTGAACCCCAGAGCTCTTGGCTCTTGCCTAGGAAAAAAGACAATATTTACTCATGAATGCATGGGATAAAACTAGCACAATGAATGATAGCTTGCAACAATAACATGCAACATTTTAAAGCTTTTAAGTTAAAAAAAAAAATGCTGGAAACCAGGAAAGCCTACAGAAAAATGTCAATTTTCAGAGAAAACAGCTACAGCAAAAACAAAAACAAAACAAAACAAAAAGATGAGTTTTTTTCTTTGTCAAACACTCTGAAAGCAGCTATTGTCCCATCATATGAAATATTGTGATAGATCATATTCCCTTTGGCTGCAACCTGCATAAGGACCCGTGGTCTAGAGGTAACAGTCTAACAGTAACACACCTACTTACAAAGCAAGAAGTGTGGATTCGACCCCTTTTTGTGCCTGAAACTTCCCCCCCATCCACTACACTTAAGTGGTACACTGGTAGTCAGGATGCTAGGTGTTCAGCTGAGTTGATAAACTGAGGTCCAATGTGCAACTCGTGTTTACCACACAAAAGGACCCACAGTAACAAGAGAGTTGTCCCTGGCAAAATTCTGAAGAAAAAAGACACTCTGACAGTATACTAGTATTTTACACAACACAGACAAGAAAATGTTTTCTTGTGGTGACTCACTCTTCCTGGGGAGAGCAGCCCTTATTTCATGTAAAAAATGCTGTGACATAAAAGTGGTACTGTATACACATTATATTGATTTTTTTTTTCTTGAATGGCCCAAGTAGCTGTTTGAATTAAAATATATATTATATATAATCTATTGATTTTACATTACAATAGTTTGAATAATAACTTTTATCTACTGGAGCCCAGTGGAGGGGGTAGGTCCAACACACCCCAGAATGTTTGGGGCTCTGCAATATATCACATTCTATACAGCCCATCACAAAAGCTGCAGGTTGATTTAATTAACTGAGTCATAATTATTTTCAAATTTCCAGCATGAAGAGAATGGGCTTTCACTTTGTTTCAATGTTTGTTCATCACTTAATGTCACAAGCAATATATCTTTAAAGTTACACTTTACAGTAAAAAGCTAACTCACTTCCTACCCCTGCCCTCCTTACTTCTGTCAGCTATAAACTGTGATACAAAATTGCATGCAAGTTGTGAAGTGATGTTCTGGCTGAGGATATCGACATCAATCAACTCTCTAACACTTCATTTTCCCCACTGAATCAAATAGTTCATCACTACTATCATCATATTCACTGCAGTCATCGTAACTTTCTTTTACAATATGGAATGGATTTAGTGGTTTTATCTGGATAAGTCGATAAGTCGGTGTGACACTGGGGTTTTCCAGGAATAGCCTAGGCCCTACCATTCTGAAGCAGGTGGAGTCAAGTCGACACTCAAGTCGGCCGAATCTGTAGCGTTCACAACCACGCTTGAATTTTGTAAACTGCGTAACTTTGATGCAATTTTTCGCTTGTTTTGACCCTCTGTTTCCATGACATATTCCTTTCACAGGCCTCTTTCTTGTTCGTTTAGGATCACAAGACATCACAGCGAAGGAGTTTTGAAAACAATGATAAAATAATCGAAACTACTAATCGCGCTTGAAAACACACGTTGGGCGAGAAGAAAAGACAACTCTTGGAGTAGGGTAGGCCTAGCCTAGGCTAGGCTAGCATAGACACATTAGGAGGTGCTCTGTGCGTAGGTCGTTATCAGTCTAAATAAGATATAGGCATCTAAAAACTATTTTGGACAAGACAGGGCACACCTACCCCCTTTTGACAAGAGGGTTGCTTGGGTTTGTATTTGTTTGTTTTTTTAAACTTAAGAGACTTAATCGCGTGTATGCGTAAAAAACAACAAAAATGATTTTTTAAAACAAAAATCTATATCTAGGTGGTCATGTTGATGTTGTAGGTTAGCTAACCCAACAAACATTAGTAGTAGGCCTAAGTTATACGGCATGAGGACGCGCAAACTTAATCCTCGTTGTTGTGATTAAGTTACTTTCAGCGGAGATTTCCGAATTTGGTAGATATGATCGATAATTTGGTAGATATGATCGATAATTTACGCGACTGCAGTTTTTAAGTCGATCTTCGGTTGTATGCCAGGGATAGGCCTACCTGTTTCAATGTAATTTACATGCTTTTGCTTCTTTAGAGAACAACAAAGGAAGTAATCTTAACCACGCAGTAATAATCTCAATAAATCTTTACCAGGACTACCTCCTATTTCTCTAAGAGGCCTATCTCCTGATTACCTTAATGGCCTACCTATTTTACAAACCATGACAGAATATGTGCTGAACACAATTCTCTTGAAAACTAGATATCTAAATACATTTTGTGGATCCGAAAATATTTTAAACAAGGAAATAGGCCTACCATTAATGAACGTAGCTAAAATTTATCATTGGCTTCTTGTTGTGATTGTACTTACATCCCAGGGGAGATTTTGGATTTAGAGACTGTTCAATACCTTCAAGGCTTAAAACTAGTAGCCTAGTCGTGATCCAGATAATGTGGATAGAAATATAAAATTATACTCGGCTCCTATCTTTACACAGAAATGCCTACAATGCTACCACTGAAAGACATTATTCCCTAGAATTTGTTTTCATTTCATTTATTTTTTAAAATTTGAATCTCTGATAAGTCATTTTCAAAATGATTGAGAAGTTGGTACCTGCACTTTTCTTTCCTCACTACTTTTTCCTCAGTAAAGAAATCACTTTGCAAGAAAAGTATTACTTGCTAGATCTAGTTAGCCACCTAAAATAATAAATCCGAACTACTACCTCAGGCCCTGTATCTGAAATGGTCCCTTGGACCCAAAATCACAACCACCCCACCACCACCCAACCATTCAACCATATCATCTCTTTAGGAAAAAAAACAACAACAACAACAACAAAACTAGAAGTAATACTAACCTGTCATGATGCTTCTTGAGTGTCACTTTTAAAAGAAAAAAATCACAGAACACAACAGCACCTGTATACACAAGACACCACCTGCTTGCTGTGAGAGTAAATACCTGAATAAACGAGTCAGAAAATGGCCTACTAGGAGGTGTGGATTGTGGATAGATACCTAATTCTTTTCCCTTCAAATCACGTGGCTTGTGACACAATCATTGTACAGACAATCTGGATGGTTATTGGCTGGCATGGCCCCTTGGGCCTGGAAATGAGCTACACCTTCAGAGGCTGATTGGCTACAAGGAATTGATTGTTGGCTTACTGTTGTTGTTGTTGATGACACGTGTTGACAGGCGTCTGTCTGTCTGTATGTATGTCTGCCTATCTCTCCTATTTCCCATTCTGTGTAGGCGTCTGTTTGTCTGTCTGTATGTATGTCTCTATCACTCTCTCTGTCTCTGTCTAGGCATCTGTCTGTCTGTTTGTAGGTCTGTCTGTCTGTCTGTCTGTCTGTCTCTTCTCTCTCTCTCTCTCTCTCTCTCTCTCTCTCTCTCTCTCTCTCTCTCTCTCTCTCTCTCTCTCTCTCTCTCTTAAAGTGATACTCTTAAAGCCTTCCACCTTGTCACCCCAAGACTATACTAGATTGGACATTCTCCCCCTAACTTACCATCTGGAATATAATAAAGCAATCATAATGTATCGTATAATGAACGGTCTTGCTCCATCTACCCTGACTACTAGATTCCCAATTAATCAGTCAAGATACACCAATAATATAATAATTCCTAAACCAAGGCTCGACCTCTATAAAACAAGTCTTCGCTACTCTGGAGGAATTATTTGGAATTCTTTACCAAAAAATATTAAAGAGAAAAGTAGTATTGTATCTTTTAAGCGTAACTATAAATCTTTCCTGTTTCAAAAAATACTCAAACATGCTCCTAAACTATAGTCATTATCATTATTAGACATGTTAAAATTGGGACAACAAACAGCATCGACAAACTATTCATGACCTCGGGTCTCGTACATATGTATTCTGCTTCTGTATTATGATTATTGTATGTTATGTTATAGTGATAATGTACTCTGACTGCTGATGTTGTTGTTGGGTTTTTGTTGTTGTTGTTGTTGCTGGATGTTGGGTTTTCTTTGTTTTTAAATCAAATTTTGTAAGCACCTTCTTCAGAATGTATTATACATCAATTCTAGCTAAAATTGTAATGCCATGTGCTCATAGATTCTTGTTTGTATATAAGTCATGCTTTAAAGACTGGAAAGAGGTAGTCAGAGATGTGGGTAAATAGCATGTCGATTTGTGTGTGTGTGTGTGTGTGTGTGTGTGTGTGTGTGTGTGTGTGTGTGTGTGTGTGTGTGTGTGTGTGTGTGTGTGTGTGTGTGTGTGTGTGTGTGTGTGTGTGTGTGTGTGTGTGTGTGTGTGTGTGTGTGTGTGTGTGTGTTACATCCTCCTCCCTCCCTCTCCCTCCCTCTCTCTCTCTCTCCTCTCTCTCTCTCTCTCTCTCTCTCTCTCTCTCTCTCTCTCTCTCTCTCTCTCTCTCTCTCTCTCTCTCGTGAATCATTAAATTGATTTTAAAAAAAAAATCTTTTTCTGTACCCTTCGTATTTAGTATTTGCTTGTTCGTTTGAAATGATTTTCATTATCTATTTCATATTGTGTACATTGTGTACACCTTTTCATGTTTATTGTGGGGGGGTTGCTTGCTTATTTGACTTTTGTTTCCGGGGCGGGGGGGGGGGGGGGGGGGGGGGGGGTTGGGATCTTTTCCGAGGGCTGAATGTAAAAAAAGCAATTGTTGCTTATTCTATTACCCTATTTGAATAAAAAAAGTTTCAAAGTTTTCAAAAAAAAGTTTCAAGTTTTTCTCTCTTCAACTTAGTATGGTTTTCGCTCTTGGTTTTGCATATTTAATTGTTCTTGTTTAATTAAGGTTTCTTTTTCTGGATTTGATCACTGAAATGGCGGATTGTTTGTTAAAACCATGAGGCTTACATATTGTGTTTATATTATCCTGATAAAGAATGCTGGCCTTGCACTTGTCTCTCTCATTGTCTAGCGTCTGTCGTCTGTAGCTCTCCCCCCTCTCTCTCTCCCTCTTCTGTCTGTCTGTCTGTCTGTCTGTCTGTCGTCTGTTGTCTCTCTCTCTCTCTCTCTCTCTCTCTCTCTCTCCTCTCTCTCTCTCCTTCTCTCTCTCTTCTCTCTCTCGTCTGTGCTAGACTATGTGTCATGTTTGATACTGACTCTCGATCTCAGTCATCTCTCTCTCTCTCTCTCTCTCTCTCTCTCTCTCTCTCTCTCTCTGTTAGACTATGTCAGTGAACTGACTGATAGATCTCTACAGAGGAAACTGCGGAACACACCAAGGAATCAGACTTTTCGCTGTGTGTTGGTTTCTGAAGATAGGCCCTCTACAGTGATCTGTGAAAGTGATGACGTGATATTCCAGTTTGACTGGACAGCTGGAAGTGGCGTGCCTACCGATATCTTTTGGTTTGCCAAAAGGGACACTAAATGCATGAACCATAAAGAACGGGAAATCTACCCAACCTGCTGACCGCCAGAAGATCAAAGACTGGATCAGTGCAGGACTGCACGACTTACACATGGTTATGAATGTAGTCAGATTCATTCTGGGATAAGCAGGACTTGTTACTTTTTGACTAAGTGTGGAGTGTATAAGTCTGCATCATCTGAAGATATTCCAGACACGTCCAGTAACCAGCCAGCAGTACAACCACGACAGTTCTTTGGTCCCTGCTTCGACATCCGTTAGCGGGTTATTACCAGTGACATTCGCACACATGTAAAACCATGTATAAACAATAGGGGGTTTGGTTACCACTCGGGAAGAATCATTGATATTGTACAGTGTTCGACTTTGTTGTACCTTTCCATTTGGTCCCTTGCCCTAACTACCCCTTTGTGAATAGGTTGACAAGCCTGACACAATAAATCTTTGTCATTGTCTCTTTCTGTGTCTAGGCGTCTGTCTGTCTGTCTGTCTGTCTGTCTGTAGGTCTGCCCCCGCCCCCTCTCCCCGCGCCCTCTCCCTCCTCTTTCTCTCTTACTTAGAATATGTAGATGTTCATTCTTATGACTATACAAGAATTTGATAATTGTGTTTGACTAGTTAATGATATCTCTCTGTCTGTTTCTCTGTCTCTGTCTGTCTGTCTGTCTGTCTGTCTATCTGTCTCTCTCTCTGAATGTGTCACCTATTGTCTAAACATGTTTACCATTCATATTGAGAGATGTTTTATTCATATTTCGTACTCTGTAGTTTGATAATCATGTGTGTTGAATGTAATTGAGTTTGTGTAAACTTTTTAATTAACGATCTTTTTAGGTAAACTGAATAACTATGTCCATCATGATTATAACATGGTAAGAAACCTGATTTTTTTTTAATGACAATAGTCATAAGATTGTTTAAGGTATTGGAATATACTTGTCCTAAGATATGTGCCTTACAGGGGAGAGGTTACTTTCCTGTTGTGTTCCCTTACATGATTTCATTTAAAATTCAAGAGATAAATTTCCCTTAGATTGAAGTTTATTCATGACATGGCATGAACATGTGTGTGTGTGTGTGTGTGTGTGTGTGTGTGTGTGTGTGTGTGTGTGTGTGTTGTGGAATTTTTTCTCTCTTTTATCAAAACGTTAGGATTTATATGACTTATTTTGTTGATAGATGGTGGTGGATGCGTGTTTTCAGTTGTTTACCTGATTATATTCTCTTGTTTGCTCTTTGATTATTAGCATTAAAAAAAAACTAAATCATAGTTTGAATCTTATTTCTTATTTTCGTTCTCTGAATGAGTGTATTTTTTATTACCATATTACTGTCTTTCTGTCCTTATTTCTTGTCTGTTGTTTGTTACTGGGTACAGTGTCTTGTCCTTGGTATTTGGATCATTATTATTGTTGTTTTTTTAGTTAGAGAAGTGGGTTTTTTTTAATCTTGATGTTATCCCTGATAAGGGCGGGGACTGGATGTAAAAAAGCACACAAGTGCTTATTCATTTAACCTCGAAATAAAAGAATTTGCATTGCCTTGCTTTGCCTTGCCCCCCCCCCCCCCCCCCCCCCCCCCCCTCTCTCTCTCTCTCCTCTCCTCTCCTCTTTTCTCCCTCTTTTTCCACCTCTCTCTCCTCTCTTCTCTCTTCTCTCTCTCTTTCTCTGTCTTTTTTCTCATGTCTCTCATTCTTTTGTCTCCGTCTGTTGTCTACTGTCTCTCTTTTAGTGTCTCTGTCTCTTGTCTGTATGTCTGCTTAGTGTCTCTGTCTGTCTCTAGTGTTCTGTCTGCTCTGTGTCCTGTCTGTCTCTGTCTGTGTCTCTGTCTGTCTGCCTGTCTGCTGCCTTGTCTCGTCTCTTTCTCTTTTCTGTGTGTTCAAAATAGCACTTGTATGGCACAGACGACCATTCATATACGTTACACACACACACACACACAACACACACACACACACACACACACACACACACACACACACACACACACACACACACACACACACACACACACCCGGTTTGATTCCCGTTTGAGATTTTTTTCCTGGAGTTAACATCAGTGGTGATTCCACTCTCTCCTAAAGTCCTTCGGATGAGACTAAAACCGAGGCCCTATGTGTGAACGCACGCAGGACATCTTGCGCGCACACGCTAAATCCTGTTCCATTTTTCGTAAGAGTAGGCCATCGCGTGCCGGTGGAAACAGATGACATTTACAAAACTGCATACACATGGGGACTGGATGTAAAAAAGCACAAGAATGCTTATTCCATTATCCTGTATATAAAAGACTAAAATGAAAAATAAATAGATCTAGATAAAAATTAAAAAAACCCACACGCGCGCACACAAGCGCGCGCACACACACACAAGCAGCATGCACGCGCGCGCACACACACACAACGCACGCACCACACACACACACACACCACGCACGCACGCACGCCACGCACACACACACACACACACACACACACACACACACACACACACACTGCACGTGTATAATTATTGATGATACAGTTTTATGTCAATGAGATATTTTGCTGGCACAGGGTTTTGAACTGTGGTCCCTATATTTGGGGGGTGGAGGGGGAGGGGGGGGGATCCGAGATCCTTCGCTGGGACTGGAGTATAGCTTATCCTCAACAAAAACCTTCTTCAGCTGGCTAGTATTACCCTCATCTGCAATAGTCACATGTTATTTCTCCCTCCTCTGTTTGAAAAAGAAAAGAAAAGTTAAGCTGACTGGTTGGTGTAATCAGTTGGTATAAAGCTTTGAAAAAGAAAAAAACAACAACAGAAAAACAAAGTATATATATATATATATAATATATATATATATATATATATATATATATATATATATATATATATATATATATGTATATATATATATAAATAATAATGATATAATAATAATAATAATAATAATTAATATTATTAATATTAGTTATATACTACTATTATTAATAATCAATAATCTCTATACATTAATTATCAATTAATAATTTATATAACAAAAATAATGATAATAATAGATAATTATTAATTAATAATGAAGGATAATGATAGTGTAGAGATAATAGGCATATAGTTGTGAGATATATTGTTATTTTACTTTTTATCAGATACATAGCACAATATGCTCCCGTCCTACATGTAAATCGCATCTGTGACACCACACATGGCTATTACGAAACGGAAGGATTTAGTGTCAAATGTTTGCTGCGTATACCAAAAAAACAAGGAGATAGATAGATAGATAGATAGATGAGATAGATAGATAGATAGATAGATAGATAGATAGATAGATAGATAGATAGATAGATAGATAGATAGATAGATAGATAGATAGATAGATAGATAGATAGTCTCGTTTAAAAAAGAGGGAATAATGCCTGTGTCGTCAGCACAATGTGTTGTGTGTGTGTGTGTGTGTGTGTGTGTGTGTGTGTGTGTGTGTGTGTGTGTGTGTGTGTGTGTGTGTGTGTGTAGAAAATTGTTGACCATACATAACATTACCACCCTCCCCCCAGTCCCACCCTAAAATGATCGAAGAAACTGAGAAGGAGAGGAAGGGGGAGAGAGAGAGAGAGGAGGGAGGGAAGGGGGTACAAGAGGAAAAAGGGAAAGGAAGAGAGGTAGGTGATAAGGGGAGGGGAGAGAGGGGAGGAGGAGAGAGAGAGAGAGAGAGAGAGAGAGAGAGAGGAGAGAGAGAGAGAGAGAGAGAGAGAGAGAGAGAGAGAGAGGAGAAGAGAGAGAGAGAGAGAGAGAGAAGAAGACAGACAGACAGACAGACAGACAGACAGACAGACAGACAGACAGACAGACAGACAGACAGACAGAGAAAAGTAATGCATGCTCAATTCATGTCCATCACAATAACAATAGAAAAGCATAAAAATTATGTTCCTACTCCTTAGCCTAAAGATGTGACTTTATGATATCCTAGTTGTATTATTAAAAAAAAATGACAATCAGATCTAAAAACAAAAGAAGATAATAAAACAATAAAAACAGCAACAGTCACTTTTCAATCAGTCCCTACAATCATGGAAAAACCTCAGCAGGAACGTAAATAGACCTACCTGACCACCACCATCAACAACAGCAACAGCAAAAGCTTTTTGAGCATTGCATCAACGTATACCAACCAACCCCAACCCCAACCCTGTCTTAGCTTGTCCTCCATGGGCTCATTAAAGATAATCTATGCAAACCTCTATTTATTTTATTTTATTTTTTATTTTATACCTCTTTATTTCACAGCAGATTTCTCTGCGTGGAATTCGGGCTGCTCTCCCCGGGGAGAGCGCCTCGCCACAAGTGCAGCCCCTACCCATTATTTTATTATTTTTTTCCCCCTCAGTCAGGGATGGTATCTAAACACGACACCTGTGTGCATGCTGGGTTTGTTTGCACACGATGGCCTGCTCTTCCGAAAGGCGGAACGGGGTTTTAACGTGTGGGGAAGGTGTTCTGTTCTGCGTGCGTTCGCACACGGGGCCTTGGTTTATAGTCTCATCTGAATGACTTCTATATATATATATATATATATATATATATATATATATATATATATATATATATATATATATTATAATATATATATATATATATATATATATATATTTTTATGTATGGCTTAACGTCCTCCTGGGTCACCCCATGTGGGATATTGTCTGTTGATAATAATAATGATAATAATAATACATGGAGTTTATATAGCGCTATATCTTGTAAAAACAAATCAAAGCCCTTGCACTCGACCCTCACAACAAACAACCAATAACAATAAATAATTCTAGCAAATTCGAAAGCACACACACGCGCGCGCACGCACGCACACACACGCACGCACACGCACACACACACACACACACACACTTATAGAGGTTATACATTTTGACAGGGTGAATGGAATTTCAAATGTTGAAGGCAGGGACAAATAGGAGATGATATGCCACATAATGAAGATTGGGTGTGTTTATACTTCATGCAAAGCTCTTCAATTTATTCCACCCTTCTTGAGAGATACCACCTGTATGTATTGTCAAGTGAATAATTTGCAGCCATTGTAGAGTAAACAGGCTGTATTTGTAATTCCTGAGTGCATTGATTATAGGGCACAGGCTTCATTTACATTTTCTATCAGTCCTGGGGGTGGGAGGGTGCGTACCCATACCGTTGCCCATACCCATACCGTAGCTTCTACACAAAAATTATATAACAAGGACGACCACGAGTATGTGATTATGTCGTCTTCTGCTCGTGGACAGTTAGACCTATTTGTATCATGTCAGCAAGTTTCTACTCTAGGTAAAGAAAGAAATGACAGACTGATACGGCCTACTATAAAGTAGTATAGTATAGGGCCCATACTGGAGGTGGCTGTATCTCTGGGGCCCGGTTGACATCTGGATATAATTATTATGATAGGAAGCCTAGAGTACAGCCTGGCGAAGTAGTCTCAAAGCAGATGCACAGAGTGATTCAGTTGACTTGCAAAGATAATTGATTAAAAAGTTTACACAAAATAAATTACATTCGACATGTGATTATTAAAGTAGTACAAAATGTGAATAAAGCATTTCTCAATATGGATGGTAACATGTTTAGATAACAGGTGGCACATCCAGAGAAGAGAGAGAGAGAGAGAGAGAGAGAGAGAGAGGAGAGAGAAGAGAGAGAGAGAGAGAGAGAGAGTGCCAATGACAAAAAGGTTTATTGTGTGAGGTTTTTCAACCCATTTACGATAGGAGTTTGGGGGTAGGGATCGAAAAGTACACAAACAAAATGGAACATTGTACAAATAGTTATCTTCGCGAATGGAAACTAAAACACGGAAATGTATAGTTTATGCAGTTACACAAATGCTTGAGCTTGTATTACTCGCTATTTCCACAGCTGTAGGTATCCAACAGGAATTATCACAAAATGTCACTATCGATGTGGCTGTACCGCTCTCCGCGTTGACTGGTCACCAGGTGTGTGGGAGAGCTGTCTATCCTCGCCAATGTCTTTCATCTGTGACCACATGCTGCGACTCAACTTGTTGGCTCCTTCTTGAAATGCTTCCATGATTGCCCTCATGTCAGTGGATAAAGTGCTGTCATTTCTTGAGTCATTGTTTGAAGTTGCACTGTCCACTGTATTTATCCATTGTTTGTCCTCGGTCACGTTTACAGTAGAATCCTCCTTTGCCAGTGTCACAGATGGTATTGTGTTTGCTGTGAAGAAGCGGTTGTCATTTTCAACATCGTTGTCAGGATCGCCACTTTCGTTTTCAAGCTCCAAGTCACAAGGCGGCACTGTCACTGACATAGGATCCACACCACACACATTTATGGGCGACTGGCTGCCTGGTCGTGCTGCACGTGAAAACTGAACAGCACGTGGAGTGAGGAGAGAGAGAGAGAGAGAGAGAGGAGAGAGAGAGAGAGAGAGAGAGAGAGAGAGAGAGAGAGAGAGAGAGCGAGCTAACTAGTGACACACACACATCAAATTGTAATTTAGTTATAAAAATGAACATCTACACATTCTAGATAAAATACACATAGTTTATACATAATGTCATGATCAATCTTTTTGAATAGCCTATATATTCATAAAAATGAATATCTACACATTATAATTAAGATACCTACTTGGTAAACTTAAAACATCGAAATAATAAAATAACATTTACTAAAGCTCAATAACAGTCAACTTGCAGAATGAAACTGGAAACATAAAAATATCAATACAACTCTTCATTAAGCTAGAGAGAGAGAGAGAGAGAGAGAGAGAGAGAGGAGAGAGAGAGAGAGAGAGAGAGAGAGAGAGAGAGAGAGAGAGAGAGAGAGAGAGAGAGAGAGAGAGGAGTACACAGTACATTTTAAGCCAGGTAATGTTGGGTGCAATTTTCAATTGACCTATAATGTCATCACTAACACTATCTTTCTAGATATACATAATACAGAAAATATACCATATGATAAATATGTTTGTTATACGAAAAAATAAGATATTAAATTTACTATTTGAAATCAGTTACAACTACACAATAAGATAGATACATATAAAAACATTTACACACACACACACACACACACACACACACACACACAACACACACACACACACACACACACACACACACACACACACAGAGGGAGAGAGAGAAGGGGGAGAAGAAGATGGGGATATGTATATGTGTGTGTATACACACAGACACAGACACAGACACAAACATAGACACACACACACACACACACACACAACACACACACACACACACACACACACACACGCACACACACACACACACACACACACACACACACACTATACTCAGGCCCTGTACTGTGGAACTCCCTTCCCAATTCAATTAAACAGCACCAATCATTGACAACCTTCAAAAATCACCTTCTAACCCCCTTGAGGCATCAAGAGTAATGAACCAGCACTCATTCTGTTTGATTTGGAAGACATTGTTTGTTATTTTTTTGTTTTGTATTTTGTACCACTTTATGTCACGGCAGATTTCTCTGCGTGAAATTCGGGCTGCTCTCCCCGGGGAGAGCGCGTCGCCACATGTGCAGCGCCCTACCCATTTTTTTTTCTTTTTCCTGCATGCAAGTGTATTTGTTTCCCTATCAGAGTGGCTTTTTTCTACAGAATTTTGCCAGGACAACCCCCTTGTTGCCGTGGGTTCTTTTACGTGCGCTAAATAGTGATGTGTAACACACGGGACCTCGGTTTATCGTCTCATCCGAAAGACTAGCGCCCAGACCACCACTCATGGTCTAATGGATGGGGGAAAAGTTTTGGGTCCAAACGGGGTACGAACCCTGCACACTCCGACCCGGACTTCTTGCTTTCTAGGCAAGGCGCGTGACCACCTAGACCACCGATCCATTATTTGATTTATGGCCCTCCAAATAATTTTTGAGTTCTGTTTGGAAGATGATAAATCTTGGAAAGATTTCTTTTTTTTCTCCAGTTTCTGTGAGTTTATGGCACTTGTAATCTTTTTGACTCTTCGTGGTTTTTATGTTCTTTTAAAAAATCTCTTAAGATAGCATTTTTTAAATATTTTAGTTCTTTCTTTATTTTATTTTAGTTATTTATTTTATTTAATTGTTTTATTTCGAGGATAATGGGACAAGCACTCTTGTGCTTTTTTACATCCAGTCCCCGTGTGCATGCAGTTTTGTAAATGTCATCTGTTCCCACCAGCACATGATGGCCTACTCTTATGAAAAGCGGAACAGGACTTAACGTGTGCGCAAGATATTCTGCGTGTGTTTTTCACACACGACCTTGGTTTATAGTCTCATCAAAAGAACTTTTGGGGAGAGTGGAGTCAGCACTGATGTTAATCCAGGGGATAAATCCCCTCGAATGGCGGGTCGTCAGATTGCGAGTGCAATGTTCTGACCACTAGGCTATCCCATCCCTCTTTTGTGAGCCAAGGTGGTTTGGGGACATGTTTGATCCTTATGGTTTTAAGTGGAGCATATTTTTGTAAATTTCAGAGAAAGTTTTTATCCAAAACTCGATGGCAAAGTTTGGATCAGTAATGTTGAATGTTTCTGAGAGCATGAGTTACTTAGTTCGAGAAGGAAAAAATGTTCATTAAATTTTGCAAAAGAAAGGTATGGTTTTATGGCCAGGTTTGGGAATTTTTGTTCTTTTTTTTGACCATGTAGTATAGACTGGGTAGTGAGGGCTGCAGTTATAGACAGGGGCACATGTTTCTATGATGTTTTTAGGATTTGATAGTAGATGTGATCAATTATTGTGCTTGAGTTTGGTGTGAATCTCGTGTGTAAACTAATTACTTGGTGAAGGTCGAATGAATTAGTAATTTGTGTCCATGTATTATTTACTTTTGTTAGATAACCTAGCAATATTACTTACCTGGATTCTAATAGGACTACATTCATCATTACATCAAACTTGTCTACCAATTTTTCCTTTCTGCAGAATTCCATTGCAGTAGGTGGTGAACCTTTCATGGAGACTTCTAAACAGACAGATTCTACATCATAATGTTCTAGATGAATGAGAGCTTTAATGTTATAGATTCACCAATGTATATGATGATTCCTGTTTCTTTTCGCTTTTGTGGATCCTTTCGTATGATTTTACATCCTGGGATATATAAATCAGTATCTACTATGTGCTTCAAAAGTCTTGATTCAGATAGCCCTAGTATGTGAAACCATTTGCCATGGTTTCTAATAAGTGTTGATAAATCTTCAATTTTATTAACTGCGTGATTTATATTTACATGGCAAATTCGTAGCTCTTCCTTAGAGGGCCAGTATTGTGCCTTGAATGCATCT
>CM060325.1:28577083-28584583 GCA_030674155.1 Stramonita haemastoma
TGTTTATCCTTTAATCTAATGTTTTATCTTTTGTTCCTAATCTGCGTGAATTTCTCTGTTTTTGGTAATAAAGTATCTGACATTGAATTTCGATTTCTTTTCATTTGTGTTTTTTTCCGATTACCACACACACACACACACCCCACACACACACACACCCCACACACACACACACACACACACACACACAACATACACACGCGCGCGCGCGCGCGCGAGTCCTTCGGATGAGACTGTAAACCGAGGCCCCGTGTGCGAACGCACGCAGAACATCTTGCGCACACGTTAAATCCTGTTCCGCTTTTCGTAAGAGTAGGCCATCGTGTGCCGGCGGGAACAGATGACATTTACAAAACTGCATACACACGGGGACTGCATGTAAAAAAGCACAAGAGTGCTTATCCCATTATCCTCGATATAAAAGAATAAATCAAATCAAATCAAATCAAACACACACACGCGCGCGCGCGCGCGCACGCACGCACGCGCACACACGCACGCACGCACGCACGCACACACACACACACACACACACACACACACACACACACACACACACACACACACACACACACGGGGACGGGGTGGCCTATTGGTCAGAACATTGCACTGACAATTTGACGACCCCGGTTCGATTCCTGTTCGAGGGGATTTTTCCTCTGGAGTTAACATCAGCGCTGAATCCACTCTCCCAAAAGTCCTTCGGATGAGACTGAGGCCCCGTGTGCGAACGCACGCAGAACACCTTGCTCACACATTAAATCCTGTTCCGCTTTTTGTTAGAGTAGGCCACCGTGTGCAGGTGGGAACAGATGACAAGATTTACAAAACTGCAAACACACGGGGACTGGATGTTAAAAAGCACACGAGTGTATATTCCATTATCCTTGATATAAAATAATAGTAATTAAAAAAAAGTAAATGACACACACACACAACACACACATTCATGGAAATTCTGCTTTATTTCTTTTTACTCATCCTTTCGAATTTCGCACTCATGTGTATCAAACAGAGATTTATTTTTATCAAACAGTAAGAAAGCGTAGAATATTAGTTATATACATAAATTTAAAAAAAAGCGAAATATTAAATACAACAGCTTTGATAATAAAAATAAAAAGTATAGCTGTCGAATTGGCTTTTTTTTTTCGATGCTCAGCTACAGCTACGAGGTTCACCAATGGTGACATCAATTTTGTGTATGTGCCCGTGTTGACCCAACACTAAGGTAGCCACATTCTAACTTCGGGGGTGGTGTTTAAACCCGAAACCTGAGTACATGTGTTTAATAGAAAGAGGCAGCCGTCCCTGCGGCGCAGCTTTAAGAACTGTGACATTTTTGGGGTGCATGGCCCCAGATGCTGAAGTGGGAGAACTCGCCGAAGCGTGGGACCTCTGACTTTCTGGCTTCTGACCACAGTCCCGATATCAGAGAAATCTGGAAAGGACTATAATTCGACTATAACATAACAAATAAACATAACCCTGCCGCCCACATGGCCTTTAGTTTATAGTCTTATCTGAATGACTTCTGGGAGGGGAGGGAGAGAGTAAAATCGACATATAAAACAGAAGAAAAAAAACCGATTGCGGCTCAAGAAGAAAAAGGAAGTTACTTATTCCATGTGTTCTGAAACAGAGTATCCCCACTATTTAATGCAAAAACAACAACAACAACAACAAAAATAGTTATAGGACATTGCGTTATGTACAGCCTGTGACACATGACACAGAGAGACAGAAAGTATTTCTTTTTTTTTCTTATTTTTGTTTTAATTGTTGTTGCTTTTCATGAGATGGACAGCTCATTGTCTTTGGTTTGAAGGCTGGAGGGTCCTCCGAGTCGCGGCCATAGAGTTTCATGGTTAACGGGGGGGGGAGGGGGGGGGGGCAAAGGGTCAGGCTAGATTCTCTCTCGGAGTGCTTCATGTAGCAGAGTGGACTGGACTGTACCACAGTCATGTGCTCTTGTCTGGTTGTCAGCCTTGCAAGAGTATTGCTTTGTAGGTTGTGTGTGGTGTGTGTGTGTGTGTGTGTGTGGTTGTGTTGTGTGTGTGTGTTTGAGTGTGTGTGTGTGTGTGTGTGTGTGTGTGTGTGTGTGTGTGTGTGTGTGTGTGTGTGTGTGTGGTTGTGTTGAGTGTGTTGTGTGTGTGTGTGGTGTGGGTGTGGGTGTGTGGGGTGTAATTGTGTGGGTGTGGGTGTGGGTGTGTTAAATGTGTGTGTGTGTGTGTGTGTGTGTGTGTGTGTGTGTGTGTGTGTGTGTGTGTGTAAATGTGTGTGTGTGTGTGTGTGTGTGTGTGTGTGTGTGTGTGTGTGTGTGTGTGTGTGTGTGTGTGTGTGATTTCAATGTAATCTGGTATAATCTTTACTCTTGAACTATATCTACTTACGAATTTGACAGATTTCGACACGAAAAATAAAGAAAGAAAATGGGGACCCCCCAAAAAACAACAACAACAACAACAAAAAACCCCAACACGTTTGTTATTATCAAATTATAACATTCATCGACATCAGAAACTTGAGTAGGTGATGATAAACTTGTTCCACTAACACTTTATTCACTCAAAGCCTGATTATAAAAAAAAAAATCACGAGCACTCTTGCGTATGAAGAAGTGTTACCAAAACAAGCCGCTCCCCCTCTTGAAGCGTTTATTACAAGGGGAGCCTACTCAGGCCTCTAACTTGCGAGGGCATGGGGGCCCAGGCATGTGTATAATCAACAGTTGCTGGAGAGGACTGTGCGACCGTTGATTGGCTGGACAGGTCTGACGTTACCATATTCGGAGATCAGGTGACCTTCTCTACGGGACTCCAGTAAGCGCAGGTTGTCCAGCTGAAAATACATGAAAAGTTTGGAATTGTTTAGCGGGACAGAAACGATGTGAAAACCCTCGTGGTTAGGAAGCGTTTTCCTTTTGCTCTTTGTTTATGCCAATATGCCTGCTAAAAATAAACCATTAACAGCCCCCCCCCCAAAAAAAAAAAAAAAAAAGGGAAAAAACCCAACCAAAACCAAAACCAAAACAAACAACAACCATTAACAGCCCCCCCTCCCCAAAAAAAAAAAAAAAAAAGAAGAAGAAGGAAAAAACCCAACCAAACAAAAACGAACACAAACAACAACAACAAAAGTGTCAGCATTAACGCCGTCATCACCATTAACAGCAGCAGCAACAGCATTGTAATCATCTCCGTGGTCGTTATCATCATCATTATAATCATCATCATCTTCATCTTTACTAACAGTCTTACTATTATCATTATTGTTACCATGGTTTAAATAACAACAACAACAGCAGCAACAACAACAATCATACTGATGATTACTTTCATTAGGATAAAAATTTGAAAGGCAACCATGACAACAACAGCAGCAATAATAACGAAATTAATGAAGCGTATTATTTGGTGCACTCGTCTATGCTTAAAGCACATTACCCAACTATTATCATGATGACGTACTTGTGTGTGCGCACCCCCTCCCCCCCCAACACACACAGACACAGACACACACAGACACACAGACACAGACACAGACACACACACACACACACCACACACACACACACACACACACACACACACAACACACACACACACACACACACACACTCACACTCACTCTCACTCTCACTCAGTCCCATGTCCCGAAGGACGTAGGGGGGACATGAAAGAAGACGCAACAGAGATCTTTTTCCATGCTTCACGATCCTGTGTGGCTAGTAGGAGGTGTTGCAGGGGTTGGGAGGTCCAGTCTTTGATGTTGTCAACCCATGATTTCTTTTGGCGGCCTCTTCTTCTCTTGCCCTCAACTGTTCCTTGCAAGATGGGTTTTGCTAAGGTGTTGTGTCTTGTGGTGTGACCAAACCACATCAGCTTTCTCCTCTTTATGGTGGAGAGCAAAGGTTCTTGGGGGCCTACACGGTTTTTGATTTCTTTTTTCACATAGTTATTAGTCTTGTGTTCTTTGTATGATATTTTCAGGAGTCTCCTGTGGCACTTGTTCTCGAATGCTTGGATTCTTCTCTCTAACTCTTCTGTCAGAGTCCATGATTCACAGCCATATAGGAGGATAGATATCACGAGGCATTTATAGAGGTGGTATTTGGTACAGAAGCTGATGTTGTTGCTTCTGATGATCCTCTCGAGTCTGACTAGAGCAGATGTTGCTGTTGCAATGCGAGCTTTCACTTCATTGTTTGATGTGCCATCTTTTGTTAGGATGGAGCCTATGTATTTGAATTGGCTCACCTCTTCCAGTATTTCTCCATTCATCTTTATTTCCGTGATGTCATTACTTGCATTGTTGACCATGATCTTTGATTTCTCTGTACTGACCTCCATGCCGTATGCGCTCGCTCGATCTGTTAGACTGTCTGTGAGGATTTGCAGTTCTTGTTTACTGCTGCCCATGAGGTCAATGTCATCTGCAAATCTGAGGTTGCAAAGGGGTCTTCCACCAATGTAGATGGAGGTGTGGTGGTTTTGCAGTGTCTCTGTCATGATGTTTTCGAGGAAGAGGTTGAAGAGTACAGGTGAGAGAAGGCAGCCCTGGCGGACCCCAACCGTGGTCTTGAAGAACTCGCCCACGTGATTGTTCATGAAAACTACACTTCTTGCGTTCTGGTACAGTGCCTTGATGTACTTCTTGTTGGCTTCTTGACTTGTGAACTTTTGTTTCTTAAGCTCTCTTCTTTTGTCGCAGAGGTCAAGAACCTCATTTGTCACCCAGGGGTGTTTCTTTGTTCTGCTTCTTCCTAACGTTTCTTCTGCTGCTGTCGTTAGCACTTCTTTGATGTTACAAATCCCTCGTGATATCTATCCTCCTATATGGCTGTGAATCATGGACTCTGACAGCAGAGTTAGAGAGGAGAATCCAAGCATTCGAGAACAAGTGCCACAGAAGACTCCTCAAAATATCATACAAAGAACACAAGACCAATAACTATGTGAAAGAAGAAATCAAAAAGCGTGTGGGCCCCCAAGAGCCTTTGCTCTCCACCATAAAGAGGAGAAAGCTGATGTGGTTTGGTCACACCACAAGACACAACACCCTAGCAAAAACCATCCTGCAAGGAACAGTCGAGGGTAAGAGAAGAAGAGGCCGCCAAAAGAAATCATGGGTTGACAACATCAAAGACTGGACCGCCCAACCCCTGCAACACCTCCTACTAGCCACACAGGATCGTGAAGCATGGAAAAAGATCTCTGTTGCGTCTTCTCTCATGTCCCCCTACGTCCTTTGGGACATGGGACTGAGTGAGTGAGTGAGTGATGTTGTTGGCTAGTGTGTCCACATCATTGTCGATGGCAGTGAGTGCGGCGAACTTTCCTCCAATGTTGGCTTGGAGGATCTCAAGCACTGTCGGGCCTTTGAGTTTTTCCAGATCAAATCTTAACACACACACACACACACACACACACACACACACACACACACACACACACACACACACACACACACACACACACACACACACACACAAAGTCCGCCCTCGATATGTTGGCCTAGGCTATAGAAAAGTTGAGGTCTCTGACACCTCGCTCCCCAATGACCGACCACCTGGGTTGTTTTGTTTGTTTCAGTCTAATTATAGTCCTTTCCAGGTTTCTCCGATATCAGGACTGTAGCCAGAAGCCAGAAAGTCAGAGGTCCCACGCTCCGGCGAGCTCTCCCACTTGAGCGCCTCGGGCCACCCTAAAAATATTACAATTTTTGCAGCAACTGGATGAGATGCCGCCTAGGTTATGGGAACACCTTTACCTTTATACGTCCCGTAGACGAACACTATAACCTAGAGGTTAAAACCATTCGATTTCAATCCCATCGACCTATGAAGTCATGGATTGGATTCAAACTTCGGTGGTGTCAGGTGAGTTAAGGAAAGGGATTTTTACCATCTCCCAGGTCAACTTCAAGTGCAGACCTGCCAGTGCTTTAATTCCCTTTGTGTATAACACACGTGCAGGAGCTCAAAATATGCACGTTTAAGATACCACAATTCATATGTCAGTGTTGGGTGGATTATGGAAATACGTGCACACCCAGCTTTTAAATCGGAATGTGGCTACCTTCATGATGGGCAGAAAATTGTCGCATGCCGAAATATCTCACTATTGGTGAAATTTGGAGCTTTAGCCAAGGAACACACACAAAAAACAACACCCAAATAAAATCACCCCATAAAACCAAGACATTGCTACCTATCTGTCTGTCTGTCTGACTATCTCTATGCCTGTCTGTCAGTAAGTCAGTCTGTCTGTCTCTGTTTGTCTGTCTGTCTGGGTCTTTCTATGTGTCTGTCTCTTTGTGTCTGCCTGTCTGTCTCTATTTTGTATGCCTGTCTGTGTCTCTCTCTTTCTGTCTGTCTGTCTGTCTGTCTGTCTCTGTCTGTCTGTCTGTCTGTCTGGGTCTTTCTCTGTGTCTGTCTCTTTGTGTCGGCCTGTCTGTCTCTATTTGTATGCCTGTCTGTGTCTCTCTCTTTCTTTGTATCTTTCTGTCTGTCTGTCTCTGTTTGTCTATCTGTCTGGGTCTTTCTCTGTGTCTGTCTCTTTGTGTCGGCCTGTCTGTCTCTATTTGTATGCCTGTCTGTGTCTCTCTCTTTCTTTGTATTTGTCTGTCTGTCTGTCTGTCTGTCTGTCTCTGTTTGTCTGTCTGTCTGGGTCTTTCTCTGCGCCTGTCTCTTTGTGTCTGTCTGCCTCTATTTGTATGCCTGTCTTTGTCTCTCTCTTTCTGACTGTCTGTCTGTCTGTCTGTCTGTCTGTCTGTCTGTCTGTCTGTCTGTCTGTCTGTCTGTCTGTCTTCTCTCTCTCTCTCTCTCTCTCTCTCTCTCTCTCTCTCTCTCTCTCTCTCTCTCTCTCTCTCTCTCCTTCTCTGTGTGCCCCTTCTCTCTTTCCAACTATACTTACACTCTCCCTCTCTTCCCCCTCTCTCCTCCCTCTCTCCCTCTCTATCTTCCTCTCTCTCTTTTTCTCTCTTTTTTCTCCCCCCCTCTCTCTCTAATTCATCATCATGACCCCTGATGGCTGTTGCAATCATGATCCTCAAAGAATTAGTTGTTGTTTTTCATGTTTGATCACATTTTGCATACCATTATACTGATTTTCCTCCTTTCCCCTCAAACTCCGTATTTTGTGGCCTAAGGTCAATGTATAAATATATTTAATTTTTTTTTATTTTACTTTATACCACTTTATGTTAAAGCAGATTTCTCTGTGTGAAATTCGGTCTGCTCTCCCAGGGGAGAGCGCATCGCCATAAGTACAGCGCCACCCATTATTAAAAATTTTTTTCCTGTAAGCAACTGTATTTATTTCCCTATCTGAGTGACTTTTTTCTAAAGAATTTTACCAGGGACAATCCTCTTGTTGCCGTGGGTTCTTTTACGTACGTGCGCTAAATAATGGTGTGTAACACACGGGACCTCGGTTTATAGTCTCACCCGAGAGACATTTTACGTGCGCTAAATAATGACGTGTAACACACGGGATC
>CM060325.1:28589583-28592083 GCA_030674155.1 Stramonita haemastoma
ACCAAACATAGATAATTCTGTTTGTAACAACCAATTATGTAACTTAATATTCATAACTGTAGGGGGGGGAGAGAGAGAGGAGAGAGAGAGAGGAGAGAGAGAGGAGAGAGAGAGAGAGAGAGAGAGAGAGAGAGAGAGAGAGAGAGAGAGAGAGAGAGAGAGAGAGAGAGAGAGAGAGAGAGAGAGAGGAGAGAGAGAGAGAGAGAGATTATAGCAGCATGATTATGAAAAAAATAAGACGAATGTTTAGTATTTTGTTGTTTTTTGTTTTTGTGATGATGAAGATGATGATGATGATGATGATGATGACGATGCTGCTGCTGCTGTTTTGGTTTCTCCTGTCTACAGATCTTAGGTTCACCAAAAAGTGTGTTGTGTTGTGTTGCATTGTGCAGTGGTATGTTGGGTTGTGCTGTATTGTACTGTGTTGTGCTGTGTTCTGCTCTGTTGTACTATGCTGTGCTGTGTTATGCTATGTTGTGTTGTGTTGTGTTATGTTCCGTTGTGTTGTGTTATGTTTTACTATGCTATGTTGTGTTGTGCTGTGTTGTGTTATACAGCGTTATGCTGCGTTGTGCTGTGCTGTGCTGTGTTATACTGCGTTATGCTGCGTCGTGCTGTTATGCTGCGTCGTGCTGTGTTATGCTGGTCGTGTGCTGCGCGCTAGTGCTGTGCAGCATTGTCTGATGCGTTGTTTCTGTGCTTAATCAAAGCTGTTATCTCTATGCTTGTTGTTCTGCAATGTGCTAAGGTGTGTCCTGTGCTTATTCCGGCCTAAGGTATTCTATGTTATTGTGTTCACTGTTACGATGCCAGCACGCACGGCACACGTGCGTGTATGTGTGCGTGTGTGAGGCTGAGTGCGTGTGCGCGTGCGAGTGTGTGTGTGTGTGTGCGCGCGCGCGTGGTGATACGTCGCTAGAAAACAAAACTGTCTAAATAAGCCTTGCAGCGGAGCAAGTTGCTGAATTTAACATCTAGAATTAAAAACACAGTATAGGCGGTTTCTTACCACTGGAGTCCTTGATTTTCTCCAGGTAGTCTCGTTTCAGCAACCTGTCCAGCTCTGCATTCCTCTCACCTTCCGTCAGCTGTAGTGACAAGGAGGAAAAGGTTTGAAAAGAAGAATTTAGAAAAGAATTTGAAGATGAAGCAGAATTTGAAGAATTGAAGAAGAAGAAGAAGAAGAAGAAGAAGAAGAAGAAGAAGAAGAAGAAGAAGAAAAAAAACAACACAACACAACAAAACAAGAACAAGAACAGAACAGACAAGAACAAGAAGAACAAGAGAAGAGAGCAGCAGCAGCACACAGCAACAGCACAGCAGCAACAACAACAACAACAACAACAACAACAACAACAACAACAACAAACAACAACAAACAAACAAACAAAACATCAGTAGAGGTAAAGGTGTTCCATAACCTACGTGGTCGTAGGGGAGTGAGGTATCAGAGACCTCAGCTTCTCTAGGAACCAGCATATGATGGCGGCGCCCATCTCCTCTCCCTCGCTGCTTTACCTTGCCTGACCCTAAAGAGGGCAATAACCCATTTACAGCTGGGTGAACTGGGGGACTGTTACTGAAGCCAAGGCGCACAAGCGGTCATCTATCAAACTGGTAACCACGCTCGATGCTGCTTAACCTTGGCTTGGGGAAAGCGAGTCTTCTGACCACTGAGCTATCCTTACTGTCCCATTCTGTCTATCTATCTATCTATCTATCTATCTATCTATCTACCTACTACCTACCTACCTACCTACCTACTACCTACCTACCTACTACCTACCTACCTACCTACTATCTATCTATCTATCTATCTATCTATCTATCTATCTATCTATCAATTTTATCTATCTATCTATCTATCTATCTATCTATCTATCTATCTATCTATCTATCTATCTATCTATCTATCTATCTATCTGTCTGTCTGTCTGTCTGTCTGTCTGTCTGTCTGTCTTCTATCTATCTATCTATTCCTTAGTCTGGCGACCATGGGGGCACCTCTGAAGACTTGACAACCATGTTTCTCCATTTTGTTGAGTTCTAGGCCTGTCCATTCGCTGATGTTGTCCTCCTATCTCTTCCTTGGTCTGCTCTTTATCTCCCTCCTAGGCCTGTGCCTTGCAGTATTGTTTTTGCAAGTCCTCTTGATCTTGTGACATGCCCTTACCATTTTAAGTTTACGCTTCTTTACGATTGGTAGAAGGTTTTCGTAGGGACCAATGGTTTGGGAACCAATGATCCGTCCCTTTAAAACATAAAACAAAGAAACAAAAAGGCTACACTCACAGAGAGGAAAAGAAAAAGCGCTACACTCACAGAGAGGAAAAGAAAAAAGCGCTACACTCACAGAGAGGAAAAAAAGAGCGCTACACTCACAAAAAGCGCTACACTCACAGAGAGGAAAAAAAAGCGCTACACTCACAGAGAGGAAAAGAAAGAGCGCTACACTCACAGAGAGGAAAACAAACAGCGCTACACTCACAGAGAGGGA
>CM060325.1:28594583-28604583 GCA_030674155.1 Stramonita haemastoma
AAAATACCCACCACCCCCTATACTCACAGCCATCTACCCCAACAAAACAAGTATAAGCCTCTCCCTCCCTTCTCTCCTTCCCCCCCCCTCTCTTCCACTTTCCATCTCCACACTCCCTCCCAACTCAACCCAACACCCACCCCACCCCACCGTGTACCTCCCCTTCTCCCCATCTCTCCTTCCCCTCCCCCTCTCTTCCACTTTCCGTCTCCCTACTTCCTCCCAACCCAACCCAACCCCAACCCACCCCACCGTGTACCTCCCCTTCTCCCCCCCCCCCCTTCTCTCCTTCCCCCCTCTCTTTCCACATTCTATCTCCGTACTCCCTCCCAACCCAACCCAACCCCAACCCAACCCAACCTCCTACCTCCCCCTCTACTCCCACCCCCCCCACCCCCAGCCCTATCCCCACCACCCTACTCTCACTCACCTCAGCATCATAAGCTTTGCCGCTAACGTAGTGGGCGGAGCCGTGTTCCCTCCTCTCGCCATGGTGGATGTGGATGTTGGTGAAGACGTAGTACGGA
This sequence comes from Stramonita haemastoma, assembly GCA_030674155.1. Taxonomy (NCBI): domain Eukaryota; kingdom Metazoa; phylum Mollusca; class Gastropoda; order Neogastropoda; family Muricidae; genus Stramonita; species Stramonita haemastoma. The sequence continues at coordinate 28,595,111 of CM060325.1, forward strand.
GACCAGGACACGGCGCAGGTAAAGGGCACGTTGGTCAGCACCAGAGGGTCCACGTAGTCCTCTGCCTCCACGAAGAACTTGGGGTAATAGCCTTAGAAAGGGGGGGATAGGATTTTATTAAAAAAAATAATAATAAAAGGTAAAAAGGTGTTCTTGTATGTAACCTATGCCGTGTTTATTATTATTTTTTATTTATTTATTTTTTTTGTATCGAGGGTGATGGAATAAGCGGTCATGTACTTTTTTTTTCTTTTTTTACATCTAGTCCCCGTGTGTATGCATATTTTGTCAATTTTGTCATCTGTTCCCATCTGCACACAAAGCCCTACTCTTTCAAAAAGCGGAACCTTTGTGTGCGCAAGATGTTCTGGGTGTGCACGCACATGGGGCTTCGATTTATAGTCTCTTCCGAAGGACTGTTGGGGAAAACGAGGTGTCATAGACCTCGGCTTCTCTAGGGGTCAGCATGTTGAGGATGGCACCCATCTCCTCTCTCCTTCGCTGCTTTTTCTTCCCTGACCCTAAAGAGGGCAGGTACCCATTTACAGCTGGGTGAACTACTGGGGAGGGTTGTATTAAAGCCAAGGTGCACAAACGGTCACCCATCCACCTGGTAAGCACACTCAATGCTGCTTAACCTTAGAGTTGGGAAAGCTAGTGGTCTGACTGACCGCCGAGCTATTCCGTCCAAGCGGAATAGTAGGATAGGATTACACACAACACACACACACACACACACACACACACACACACACACACACACACAACACACACACCAGCGGTTCTCATAAGTTCCATGCAAGGTTTTGGCGGGCTGATAGTAGAAAGGTGCGGGCATTCCCGATGGACAGCTGACATCTTCTGCAGGAATGTTGATAGGAGACTGGTACTTCCCCCCACAGCAACGGGTATTACCGAACCCTTCATTCTGGTTGAAATAAAAAAAGAATTAAAGCTAAAATTAAAACACAAAAATAATGATTGACCAGCAAAATTTTTGCTATCAAAAACTCAGAAACATGAATGAACAAACAAACGAATATTTTTTTTTTCTGGGTAATAGATTTAGCATCACATGATTTTTGTTGTACAACCAGCCTACTCTCTCTCTCTCTCTCTCTCTCTCTCTCTCTCTCTCTCTCTCTCTCTCTCTCTCTCTCTCTCTCTCTCTCTCTCTCTCTCTCTCTGGTGATCTCCCTTGGAGGTAGGCAGGAATATTATTTTGCTGTTAACTTGTTCATCAAAATAATACATTTCCACCGAAACAATGCCCGTTGTCGGTTTGCCAACAACGTTGAATGTTACGCTGGATGCCCTGCTCCAAGAAAACCACCTCACTTCGTGGAAAAATTGCTGGAAGTGGCGATAGCACAGTCGTTGTGCTGCGACTACAGGCCAGCCCAGCCAGCAACAGCAACATGGCGCAACACGACACCCTTGTCAGCTCCCACAGCTACCGACGAAAGCCGCCAAGTCAGATTGACAGAGACAGACGGAGGACAGAAGAGAGGAGAAGGACAGCACAAAGGCAAGAACAGGAGGCAGGTGAAATTGTTGTGACAGAGGAACAATCACAATGTTTATTTGTGCCCACACCTCCTTCAAGCTGCCCTGTGTTTTTCACTGACACACCCCTTCTGCCACCAACACGCTGTCACAAGAAGACGCACGTGAAATCCGCCATGCACCAAGCGATGTCAAACAGGCAGAGGACGTCATGCATGCTGATGTGGAACGTGGTGACATTGACCTTGCGTCTGTGTTTACGGCGGAAACCACGGATTGTGACGATCGTCTGGCGAAGGTACAGCAAGTTGGAGCAAGTGCTGATGTCATCAAGGACTATGTAGCTGCACTGACGGATAGAACCTTGCAGAGGAGGCTTAAGGACACTCGCAGGAACCAGGACTTTCGTCGTGTGTTTACCAGCAAACGGCATACAGACACGCTGGTTTGTGAAACTGACGATCTTGTTTTTCAATTTCAATGGACTGCTGCTGGAGACACGCCCCCGGATTTGTTTTGGTTTGTGAAAAGGAACACCAGGCTGATGACCAACGAGGAAAGCTTTGTCTTCCAGAAGCTGAAGCTGTGGTGCCTTGCCGACCGGGAGAGATTCAAAGATCAAATCAGTGCCGGGCTTGATGTGATGCATGTGATAGTGGACGCTGTTCGATTCTTCCTTGGTTAAATCCGCGCGCGTATGTGTGTGTGTGTGTGTGTGCGTGCGTGCGTGCGTGCGTGCGTGCGTGTGCGGTGCGTTGTGTGTGTGTGTGTGTGTGTGTGTGTTTTGAGTACGTGTGTATGAGTGCGAGCGTATATGTGTGTATGTATGTGAATTTGAGGGTGTGTATATGTGCGTGCGTTCGTGCGTGTGTTTATGTGTGTGTATGTGTGTGTGTTTGAGCTTGGGGATATGTATGTTTGTGTAGGTATTTATGTATACGTTTGTGTATGAATATGGATGTGTGTGTGCGTGTATGTATGTATGTGTGTGAGTATGTGAATGTGTGTGTTTGAGGGAGGGAGAAAGTGTGTGTGTTTTGTGTGTGTGTGTGTGTGGGGGGGGGGGTATGCATGAGAGAGAGAGAGAGAGAGAGAGAGAGAGAGAGGAGAGAGAGAGAGAGGGAGAGGAGAGAGAGAGAGAGAGAGAGAGAAGAGTAGCTGAACCGGACATGCCTCCTGTATTATCACGGATCTGTCACGTGTTAGTGGTGTACAGTTGCACAAGCCATGTAAAAAGAGGGACGAAGATACATCGTAACAGTTTTCTTGTTGCTGACCAGTTTGTTGTTAGATGTTGACTTTTGGATTTGTACTATTTTGTGGAAATTCATCCCCCTTGACAATTTCAATTGTAAGGGTTAATCAATGCTTATGAAAAAAATTATCTAAATCTATCATGTAACCATGTTATGGTATCCATGACATGATGACCTTTGGGTTGTAATTAAGAAAGCTCTCAGTACATGACATTTTGTGTGTTGTGCCCAGCCCCCCTCCCACTGTCCCCTTGTTAATGGGCATCCTGCTTATAACAATAAACTTTTGTCATTGTCATTGTCATTGTCTCTCTCTCTCTCTCTTCAAATCATGTTTCCCCAGTGGGGATGGGTGGGGGTCTGTCAGCATAAATAGCATCCCCACCCTCTGGAAATTCTGTGCTAGGATTTCCCTCTTTTCTATCCCTCTCTCTGTCTCTGCCGTGTTTTGTTTTGTGTGATTTTTTTTCTGGGTTTGAGGACACTGACTGACGGTACTAACGAGTCAGTAATGAGAACGTAGGGAAAAAAAATCAACACGTAACGATTGCTTGTGCTGCTACGACCAGTGATCCTATGTATGTACTATAGGCAAGCAGACAATAAAAATTGGACGGGTAAATGTTGGCTTAAAGTAAAAGTGTTCTGTCAAACTCATGGGATTTTGTTTTTGTAAAACCCAATAAGTTGTAAATCAAGACATGTCTCTTTTTTTTTTAAAATCAATTTATTATTATTATTATTTTTTTATATACTAAAATGGTTTTGATTTTCGCTCATGCGGCTCTCAAACGTTATGGGGTGGCTTGAGCATTACGGAGATTATAAGTCCAAGTGGTTATTATGAAATATGGAGAGTGTGATCTATCTCCAGCCACATAACATGCTTTGTCTAAAAGGTTCCTTGTTCCTTATGCTTGCTGAACACGTGTTTCTATTGTTGTGTTTGTCATTCACTTATGTCAGTTGCGATTTTTGTCTTCTTTTGTATTGTTTTGTTACGTAGTTTACTCTTCAATGATCTTTTTTTTTAATGCATAACACATCCCACGACAGATCAATGTAAGCGCCACAACATCAGATAAAGTAAAAGCAGGAACAATTTCTTCTTTTTCTTTCTCGTCTATAGCTTCCGGGTTTCACTAATGGTGAGAACTTTGCGTATGCCACCATTTTTTTGCTCACCCTTAGGGTAGCCGCATTTTCGCTGGTGTGACAGACAGCAATATTTGCTGTTCGTGCATTCAACAGAAACGGATAAGAAGAAGTTTCCCCGGGTCTTCATAAAAGTGATGAAAACATTGTGTTTCTGCATTACTTTCAGATACATTTATTCGTATTGTTCGTGACAGATTTTTGTACTCCTTTTTTGCCCAAAGAAACCCTCTTGGGTCTTTATAAAAGTGATGAAAACATTTTGTTTCTGCATTACTTTCAGATGCATTTATTCGTATTGTTCGTGACAGATTTTTGTACTTTTTTGGCGCCAGGAAACCCTCTTATAACATAAGCTTGTTGTACATTGAATGCCGTCTGTATATTTCTTCTGTACGTTCTGTAAAAGATCACTACATAGTCTGTTGTGGAACTACAAATTTTCCTCCGTTTCTCAGCTAGAGCTCTCAGGTTCAGCAAATGGTGAGGTTTCGTGTGCAGGACCGTGTTCACCCAGGGTTACGGTAGCTGTATTCCGCATTCAGGGAAGAACTACAAATGAAAACTGGAAAGAAAAAACAACCTAAAACAAAGCCAACACTATTTACCTTGATATCCACGTCAGTCTCCGCACCCTCAACGTCGGCTTCTCTGTTCAGGTTGTGAACACATACCCAGTTGGGGGGTCCTGCACATGGTAGGTAAATCATCATCCTTATCATCGTCATTATTGTTACCACCACCACCACCACACCACTACTACCATCATCATCATCGTCATCGTCATCATCATCATCATCATCATCATCATCATCGTCATCATCGTCATCATCGTCATCATCGTCAACATCGTCATCATCCTTATCATTGTCATTATTGTTACCAACCACCACCACCACCACCACCACCACCACCACTACCATCATCATCGTCATCATCACATCCTCCTCCTCCTCCTCCTCATCATCATCATCATCAGCAGCAGCAGCATTAATAATGATAAGTTATAGTACTAGTTTAGTCATTCCTGTGTACCTTTTTGATTCTGAAATGGTCACTCTGTCTGTCTTTTTCCTTCTTTCTTTTTTCCTTTTCTTTGAGGACGGAGGGGGGGGGGAGGGGGCTGGTGGTTGAAATTAGATTATCAAAACATTGTTTGACAAATCAAATAATAGCGTTAGGAGGAAAAAAATAAACATCAACAGTTTTTTGAATGCATTTTTTTTAAATCCCGGAAAGACAAAGCGAGAAAAAACAGGACAGAACACGACAAGGAGAAACGGGGGGCGGAACGGGGCGGAACGGAGCCGGGCGAAAAAAACCGAGCCGTTCCGAGCTGACCCGAGCCAACCCGAGCCACCCCGAGCCGTCCCGACCTGAAGCAGGCCAAGTTGAAACTAGACAACCGTACTTAAAAGAAAAGATCCTCCACTCAAGAAAACATAACACTTCTTTTTCTCTTCGTCCAATGCTCTGATAGCAACCGTTGTTGTCTGTCATATGAGCGAAAATGGTTGTGCTGCCGTTAAGCGCCTGGACAGTCAGGCCCAGCCATCAAATTTTTTGGCGTGGGGGAGAAAAGTGATCTTGTAAAATACTTTTTATTAAAAAAAGCAAGGACAATGGACAAAGAAGGCATAACATAGGCAAGAAGGAGGTGACAAAAAGAAAAGGAACAAGGCAGAAACAAAGAGAGAGAGAGAAAAGAGGGAATTCCTAGCATAGTATTTTCTATTAAGGTCTCCCCCCCCCTCGCATCCAAACAGGGGAAACCACAACACAACACACAATAAAAGAATAGATATATAAATAAAATGAATAAATAATATACACACAACACACACACACCCTTCCCGACCACACGCACACACTATCACCACCAACCATCACCAACCAGCCGACCAAACTAAAACCAAACCAAAGCCAAAACCAAACAAAAATAAAAACCAACACCAAAACCAAAACCAAACCCAAACCAAACAGTACCAAACAAAACAAAACCAAACCCAAACCAAACAGTACCAAACAAAACAAACCAAACCCAAACCCAAACCAAACAGTACCAAACAAAACCAAACCAAACCCAAACCAAACAGTACCAAACAAAACCAAAGCCAAACCCAAACCAAAACAGTTACCCAAAACCACAAAAAAAACCAAAGCCAAACCCAAACCAAACAGTACCAAACAAAACCAAAGCCAAACCCAAACCAAACAGTACCAAACAAAACCAAAGCCAAACCCAAACCAAACAGTACCAAACAAAACCAAAGCCAAACCCAAACCAAACAGTACCAAACAAAACCAAAACCAAACCAAAACGAAAACCAAACTATAACCAACACCAAAAACCAAACCCAAACCCAAACCCAAACCCAACCCCAAACCAAACCAAAACCAAAACCAAAACCAAAAAACACAAAACCACACACACACACACACACACACACACACACACACACACACACACACACACACACACACACACACACACACACACACACACACACATTACCCCCCTCCTCACACACACAACACACACACACACACATACACCTTACCACCCCCACCCCCATCACACACACAACACACACACACATACATACACCTTCCCCCCTACACCTCCTCCCCCCCCAACCTCCCCCCCCCCCCCACATACACGCAAACTCCAACCTTACTCACCCACACACGAATCGTTCCTGTACTCGAAACAGTAGTGCAGGCTAGCATCGCACTTCATGAAGTCTCGGAAGAACTGCAACCCTTCCCCACAGCCGGCACATCCCCTGGGCCTCGGCCTGGGCCTGGCCAGATCGTCTTGGGCCACAGGAACCCAGACACCTGCAGGCCCTCCCCTCCCCACCCGCACCCCCACAGCACAGCCACCCCGAGAAGGAGAAGAGGGTGATGATACCCAAGAGCTGAACGTGAACGCGGTCCCGTTCCCATCATGGTCATCACCATCACCACCATCACCATCCTCAGGTCAGGTCAGGTCACCTGGGGTTGGTTTCGCTGGTAGGCTTAGCTTGAAGAGGGAAGTAAGACTTAGGTAGGAAGTGGGAGAGAGAGGAGTTCAGACCTAGCTAGAGAGAGCGAGAGAGAGAGAGAGTGAGGGGAGTAAGATAGTGTCCTCTCGTCTCTCTTGCTGCTGCTGCTTCTCTCGCCTGCCTGCCCCCTAAAGTTGCAGCAATGTAGAGTGTCACTTTGAGCTTTATATAGGTTGAGAGAAGTTTGGGGGGTCGTAGTTGTCTTTTAGGGAAGGAGGGTGGAAGGTGGGGGGTTGGAGGGGGGGGGTGGGGGTGGGTTGAAGGGGGGAGGGGAAGTGGGGGGTGGGGTGGAGGTGGAGGTGGGGTGAGGCTAGTGTAGAGGACTGTGATGTATGTGTGTGTGTGGGATGGAAGGAAGGGTGACGGGGGGGGGGGGGGGGGGGGGGGCGTGGTGGGGGGGTAGTAGTATGATGTGATGTATTGTGGTGTGTGGTGAGGTGTGGTGGGGTATGGTGTGGTGGTGTGGTGTGGGTGTGGTGTGGTGTAGTGTGGTGTGATGTGATGTGGTGTGGTATGGTGTGGTATGCTGTGATGTGGTGTGGTGTGGTGTGGTGTGGTGTGGTGAGGTGAGGGGGTGTAGAATGATTATAGAGTGGTAAGATAAGATGTGGTGTGAAGGTGCGCGCGTGTTTGTGTGTGTGTGTGTGTGTGCGCGCGTGCGTGCACGCGCGCGCGTGTATGTGTGTGCGTGCGTGCGTGCGAGCGAGCGCGCGCGACCGCGCGTGTGTGAGTAAGTGCTTGCGTGCGCATGCATCGCTATGACAGAATCCTTTATATCAGTTTTTTTTAGCTATCTTTTCACAGGAGACAGAATCTATCACATGGACAGGTTAAAACCGACATCCGGCTTTCGTCTTTTTAAAAAAACACCACCACCATTACCTCAAGAAAAAAACCCACACAGACAACTTAAAAATACGTTTCCCGTCATTTCACTCTTTGGAAATAAAATGCAAACCGCTAAAAACGATATTGTACAAAAGAAAAAGGCCAAATTTACAGACGAAAGGAAGCAAAAAGAGGGAAACGGGCATATCAAAGCTTTATTTGCATGCACGCCTGTTTCCACGTGGGCAATCACGTAACCACACAGAGAGAAGTCTCTTTGTTGGAGGCTTTCTGCTTCTTCTTCTCTTTTTTTTTCTTGTAATGTGATCTTTGGAAGAACATGACTGTACATGTAAAACTCCAACTTTTAAGCATTTTAAGTCAGCAATAACTAATGCCACAGAGCGAACAGCATATACAAAAGACAAAAGGGAAAAAAAGCACTAAACCAAGAAACCGCAAGAACAAACAAGATTCCACATGATCTAAACAGCATTAACGAGTGCAACATTTTTTTTGTCACAGGAAACAACGCTAAACAAGGAAACAAACTAAAAGACGAATTATGAATTCAGACGTAATATCAGCGACAATCACTGCAGTTATCATTAAGTAAGGAATTCTATCCCTGATGTATTAAACCTACAAGAAAAAAAAATTGACCCATTAAGTTTACTGACGTTGATTTAGGCATTATATATATATATATATATATATATATATATATATATATATATATATATATAATATATATATATATATATATATATATATATGAAAAGGAAATCAAATCAAATCACGCCTCATAAAAAAAAGTGCGATCAGGTGATTTCCGCATGGCTTGTCTGATGAAGCTGCCAAATTAAACTGCAGGCTCATGCTCATACTGAAACATTGATGGAACAAGTCAAACTTTCAACTGTTTGATGCCCCCTCTTTTTTTTTTTTTTTTCTCTCTCGTTTTTTGTGTTCCTGGTCTAGAGCTCCCATTTCAGGATCATGCAGCAACAGGTTTGATCCACTACCATATAATGAGTCATATTGTACCCGAGATCAATTCTCAATAATTGTTAACATGTTGTTAATCTACAATATAAGAAAACAACAACTATCCAGTAATACTTTAAAACAAAAAACAACACCCAGATTGAACATCGGAAAATATTATAAAAATGTATTACAAATAAAAACGCTAGACTCCAGGCAGTGTCAGAATGAGAAAATTGACGAGTTCTGCATCCTAAAAGTGGCCAGACTAAGGAGTTGGGTGCTTAAAAATTTTTTTTAAAGCAAAAGGAAATCAAACCACGCCTAAATACTTCAGTACAAGGTAAAAGAAACTTCATTCAATCAAAATCCCCAAATCGACAACCTGATCCCTACCTACCTAAATTGACTCCTAGGGAAAATGGGTCAGGTGCAAATCAACTCATTTCCTGGTGGATCCCAATTATTACTTGAACAGGATTTCGCCCAACAGTGTTTGACTGAGCGTGATAAAAAAAAGAGTACAGGACAGGTGGTGAGAGAGATTGGTAAAAAAAAAAAATTAAAAAAGCATCACATTAAGATACATAACATTATTTTGGTTTTTAGAGCTTTCCTATAGCAGGCATGACATTTTCTAAGGATTTGATCATCGTGGGTAAGATCGACTTCAAAATGGACATTTAAACAA
>CM060325.1:28612083-28624583 GCA_030674155.1 Stramonita haemastoma
AATGTTAAGCAGCGTTGAGCGTGGTTGCTTAGTGGATGTGTGACCGTGTGTAACGCCATGACTTCAGGACAGTCCCCCAGTTCACACACCTGTAAATGAGTACCTGCCCTCATCCTATTCAAGGGGATTTTTTTTCCTGTGGATTTAAAAATCAGTGCCGACTCAATTCCTTCCAAAAGTCTTTTGGAGGAGACGATTAACTGAGGTCTCGTGCACAAATGCACGCAGAAGCTCTTGCACACATGTTGAAGCCTATTCCGCTTTACGATAGAGTAGGCCATTGGGCACAGGTGGGAATGGATGACAGAATTGACGAAACCGCTTGTACACTGGAAGTAGATGAAAAAAGCACAGGAGTGCTTATTTAATTCTCCCTGAAATGAAAGAAAAAAGAGAATGAAATAAAACACATGCACACACACACAACACCCACCCCACAGATACACATACAGACACACACACACACACACACACACCATACCCCCCTTTACTCACACACACACATACGCGCGCGCGCGCGCACCACACACACACACACACACACACCACACACACACACACACACACACACACACACACACACATACGCACAATCCCACCTTCACACGCACGGACAATGACTGTAATCCTACTCTTGTCACCCCTCATCCACCTTTAAAATCAACCGCAAGACAGTCACCTACCACACAGAACCGGATGAGAAATATACATGTATGGTCTTTTCCCCAGAATTTTTGCTTATAATATAGGCAGCCATACCATCGACTTCAGACGATTTTTTGCCTTAAAAAGAAAGTTTAAAGTTATTATGTTAGGATCTTGTCATAGATGAAGGCAATCTCAACATGTTCATATGAAAGTCATAACAACATATACACGCAGACTTTTAAGCAGAGAATTTGGGGTGAAATCGGTGGTCCACAGGCCCAGAGAGGCAAAATCCGGGTTCGATGCCCATCCGTTTGTACCCAAAACTAGTTCCCCCTCCCACCCCCTCCCCCAATTACTAGATCCCGTGCAGTAGTGGAAATGAATGCCCATTTGTGTTTGTTTTTTCCGATGAGATGATAAATCATGTCCCGTTTAACAGGATTGGGGTGCAACGTAAAAGAACCCACGGTAACAAGGAAGCTATCCCTGGCAAAATGCTTCTTTTAAAAAGCCTACTCTGGTATGGGAAAAAAATACACATGCAACAGGAAAAGAAAAGAAAAGGTAGTGCGCCTCTTGTTGCCAAATTGCGCATTCTACGAGTAGAAGGCAGACCGAATTTACCCCCGCCCCCCCGCCCACACACACAAAAAAAAGGTAAACAGGATGAAGATGTTCCCATAACCTACGCTCCATTATGGAGCAGGGTGCTAAGAGCTCATATTTCCTCCAGGGCCAGCATATTGTGGAGGCGCCCATACTCCTCTCCCATCGCTCTTTAAACCATACCTGACCACTAAAGAGGGCAGTAACCTATTCACCAGCTAGTGAACTGCACCAGCGGGGATTGTACTGAACCAAGGCGCGCAAAAACGTCACCCCATCCACTGGAACTTGATAACGATGCTGTACGCTGCTTAACCTTAGCTTGAGGAAAAAACGAGCCGCTCTGACCAACCAAACTGAGGTGTGTACAGAATGACAGTGGTGTTACCAACAACAGACAAAATCCTTCGCTTGTTCATCAGTTGAGGGACACAGCCTGGAAGCTGACGCAGGGGCCATGCAGCCCCCCCCCCCTTTTCCCATCCCCACCCACACACTCCCTACCCCACTGGGTGCGTGCTGATGTTCAAACCTGTGTTGTGCTAAAATTGATTTTTATTTTTACGTGGGGTATTTGTTCTTTATATATTATGGCTTTAACCCACAGGAATTTCTCTGCTTTAGAGATAATAAAGTATGTTGAATTTAATAGAATTTGAACCTCAGACCACAGCGATTGATTTTATTTTTACGTTGGTTTTTTGTTCTTAATATTATTGGCTTGTAACCCAACAGGAATTTCTCTGTTTTAGAGATAATACAGTATGTTGAATTTGAATGAAATTTGAACCCCAGACCCCGAGCATCCTTACTGTCGGACTGCCTCCAGCGGGCTACATCTTAGCTGTGTTCGATGCGTTCGATCTTGTTTGCCGAAGATGACCTTGGCGGCTGCATCATCACGTGGATGATGCGCGGGCAGAAGCGGACCATGGGAGTCCCAGAAGGGGTCCGTTGTGGCAGACGGTCTGCGTTGCATCTCCATCAGCATGGGCAGGGCTGCACACAACACACACACACACACACAAAGCGGGGGGGGCGAGGGGTAAACACACACACACAACACACATACACACACATACACACACACACCACATACAACACTATACACACATATACACACACAAATCACCACACTTACACACACAAACACACACACACACACATACACATACACACACACACACACGCCATCAACACACACACACACATACACAACGCGCAACACAAAAAAACACACACACACATACACACACATCACACATCACAAATGACACACACACACACACACAGCACCACACACACACACACACACACACACTCACTATTATGTAAAATTTGGGGGTTTTTTTTTTATCAAAAAAAATGTTATGTATGTACAACAGAACGCGAATGGACAGAGATGCGTGTGTAATAGAACAGTTACAAGGACGAACCTTGAAGGCAGTGAGTGCCACAGGAAAATTCACTGGGCCATGCACAATCCTTGCCTACATACCAGATTTGCGTCGTTGCAAAATCTCAAAGGCTTTACACATGCCGACTGTGTGCGAGGCAAGTTTGCCTCAGAACCAACTTTTAGAAGAAACAACAGACAGACAAACTTGGTGAATGATTGCAAGACCAAGAAATGAACTCCATGCAAATGAAAACAAGGTCCTAAGCAGATGATGGCAAAATAATCAAGAAGCCAGAATCAATGATCTAAAGACTATGGTCTGCAACTTAGAAAAAGCAGTCAGCACAATGGCAGAGAGCATGAACTCCTCAATCATTGACTTGAAATGGCACAATGCAGACCATGGTCACTATTTCTGAAACTCCAAACACCAATGCTGCAGTTTCTAAAAAAGACGTAAAGGAACCATCAACAAACATGACGCCGAAATATATGACAGCCCAAGCCAAAAAAGAAAGAACAAAAAGTGCAAAGTAAATCCATCAAAACGAAATCTAGACAAACAGCAAGAAAAGGATTGAGAACAATGAGAAAACAGCCTACAAACCTTGACAGAAAGTTCAACAAACGTTACCTGTGTCAGAAACATCCTCCCTCTGCTATATCTATCCGATGACGAAACCAAAAAGAAGATCATACAGTAGTGTCACAGAAGATAGAGCTCTAGACTCAGTACTGAAGAAGAAAATTTTGATGAAAATGATCTCATGAAAACATAACATCAAGCAGATCTCCCATACTTACTGATGTTACATGATTCTGTACTGGATGGTGTTGACGCAGAAACCTTGACCCTAAAGAAGGTTAGGTACCCATATACAGCGCTGGGTGAACTGGGGGACTGTAACTGAAACCAAAGGGCGTGCAAACGGTCACGCCATTCCCAGTTGAGGTAACCACGCTCGTACTGCTGTCTTAACACTGGCTGGGGAAAGCGAGCGCTCTGACCACTGAGGTATCACCGTCCCCTAGGGTTAAAAGTTAATACTGGGTTAGGGTACAAAAAAAGAGGATCGTAAAACGCAACAACATTTTTACCATTTGGTGAACATCGACTCTGCGCCGAAGAATGAAAGAAAAAAAAAAACTCCTTTAAAAAGAAAAAAACAGAACGAAAGAAAAACAGTTATTTCTTGTGTGGAATATATTAGTGTAGTGGAGTGCCAGTGTATGTAAAGTGGAAGTGTAAGATGTGGTGTAGTGTACGTATTGTAGTGAAGTGGAGTGAAGTGTATGTAGTGTAGTGGAAGTGTAGTGGTAGTGTAGTGTCTTGGAATGCTTAGTGATTTGACCTGACTTGACAGTGTATGTAGTGTAGTGTAGTGTATTGTAGTGTAATGTAGTGTATGTAATAGTAGTGTAGTGTAGTGTAGTACAAGTTTTTCTCAATGGAGTCGAGTGGAGTGGTGATGGATGCAGGTCTATATCTTGTCTCGTCTTGTCTCGTCTTCTCTCGTCTCATCACGTCTCGTCTACGTCGTCATCTCGTCTCGTCTTGTCTCGTCTCGTCTCAGCCTTGTGCTGGTCTTGTCCTTGATTTGTCTTGCTTGCATGTAACATTTTAGGGTCAGAAGAATGCTCACGAGCACAGACTTGCCAACAGTCGCCTAGTGGTTAGTCATATATGAACTCAGAATCTCACAGCCTGGGTTCAGCCAACCACCGAGTCATACGCTCATAGAAAACTCCACCGAGGCATACCTCAAGAAGACAATTCCCCTGGAGTTTCACATCAGTACTAAATTAACTCCACTTCTGAAAGCGTCCTTCAGAAAGACTATGAACAAGAGGTCCTGTGTGCAGCGTGCACACACAGTTGAAATATAAACCCCGTTCTAACCATTCACAAGAGTTAGGCCAGTTTTGCCAAGTAAGAACGCATGTGAGGATAAAAATGCAAGCGCACTGAGACGTCGCGTTTAGATATCATCCCCGCAGGCGGGAAGCGGAATTACCTAAATAGATGGGTTTATTAAAACGGGTGGTTGCGCATAAATAGTACCTCACCACTGGTGAACCATCGGAGCTCTAACTGAGGAGTGGAGTGATGTGTGGGTGGTGTGGTGTGGATGTGGTTGTGGTGTGGTGTGGAGTGGTGTGGTGTGGAGTGGAGTGGTGTGAAGTGGTGTGGTATGGAGTGAGTGGAGATGGAGTGGTGTGGTGTAGAGTGGAGTGGTGTAAGTGGAGTAAAGTGGAGTGGCAGTGGAGTGATGAAGTGGAGTGTCCTCCATCGCCGCTGTCGTCGGTAGGAGCTCCACGCAATGCTACTCAGGGTACACCGCAATCTCTCTCATCTTTGTGTTTGCTTGAGTTTCTGTGGGGGGGGGGGGGGGGGGGTACCACCGTCCTGTAGCCCTCCCCAAGACCAATGATTTCACTGATAATGGCAATGTAGATGTTGGTCAGTGGTCCTGCCTCTTTTTACCTCTGTTTGCCCTCACCTAACATCGAGAACAGTCCGCATCAGATGTGTCTGCCGTGTTTCTGTTTTAGCATCACCTCAACAATAATTATCTCAGACTGCGCTTATCAACTTCAGCCAACATGTTCTTTGCACTGAGAGTTCATCAAGCATGCGTTTCGTGGTGTTCTTCTGTCTGACCATTTTTGAACTCTTTGAAGTTGCCAGTGACCACATTTCAGCTGATCTCTTTCTTTTTTCCAGTGTTCGTAGTGTCCAGGCTCCTAGACCCATACAGGCAATATTGGTGTTTTGACAAATCTAATTTAAGTTATTTAGGTGTGCCTCGGGACGGGTTTAGCTCAGTGGTCAGAAACACTCGCTTTCCCCCAGCCAATAATAAGCAGACTATCTGAGCGTGGTTACCGATGGGGATGGAGTGACCGTTTGCGTGCCTTGGCTTTCAGTAAACATTTCCCCCGGAGTTCACCCACTGTAAAAAGTACCTGACCTTTTCAGGGTCAGGGGAAGGTAAAGCAGCAGGGAGAGGAAGATGGGCGCCGCCCTCAACATGCGTGGCCCCTAAAGAAGCTACGGTCTCTGAATAGCCCGCTCCCCTACGGAGACCATATAGGTTATGGACACTTTGCCTCACCTTTTTAAAGTGTTTCTTTTTTTTTTTAAACAGGTATGGCCTCTTCTTCCCAAATCTTGCTAGCCGAGGAAGGTTTTTTTTTTTCTTTTCTAATGAGAAACGAGCCCCATCTCACCCCCCCCCCCCCCCCCCCCCCCACACACACACCCCCAGACACAGTTATGTCACAAGAAGAACACGACACGTAATAGAATAGCGTTGTCGTGGTATTCTATCCTCCGCTAACATCCTTTTGATCCCAAATGTTAAAAGCCCCCCACCACCCACCCTCCCTTCAAAAACAAACACATAACGACCCCCGTGTATCTTTATATCACTATTTCACTCACTGGTGGGCGAATGCACGTTGCCAAGTTCTCTCGTTCAACCCTAACACAAGTCAATGGTAAAAGTGTGTGTGTGTACGCACGTGCACCGAGCACGCGTGCGTGTGTGTGTGGTGAGTGTGTGTGTGTGTAGTGTGGTGTGTGTGTGTGGTGTGTGTGTGCGCGCGCGTGGCGCGTTTGTGTGTTTCTGTGTTTAGTTGTGTGTGGTGTTTGGTGTGTGTTTGTGTGTGTGTGTTGCGTAGTGCGTGCGTGCGTACGTATCGCGTGCAGGCATGCGTGCATGTGTGGCGAGTCGGCGCGTGCGTGTGCGGTGGCGTGCCATTCTCTTTTATATGTATATATGCTTATTTCGAAGATAATGGAAGAAGCACTCTCATGTGCTATTGTTTCCTACAATCTGGTTAGTATCATTAAACGGCACAGGAACAAAATACCTTAACATCTCCACACCACTGCTTGTTCTTTTCTAATGGACTTTGACCCCCACTTCAAACACCATGCAACCATACAGTTTAATTCATTTTTGATTAATTTATCATTTTTGACAACATGTAATGTGAAAAAAATCATAGTTGCCAGTTTGATGCCAGACCTGGGGCACGGGATAGAATCTAGACCCGGATCGAATACCATTCAAAGAGGATTTGGTCATTATGGAGTTAACATCAGTGCCGACAACCACTCCTCCCAAAAAAATTCCTTGGATGACACTTTACACCAGGTCCCTGTGTGTTGAACGCACGCAGAAACATCTTGTACGCACGTTAAAACCCGTTCCGCTTTCGGAAGAGTAGCACATTGTGTGCCGGTCGAATGGATGACCAAAATTGACAAAACTGCATACACACAGGGACTGGATGAAAAAAAAAACACATGTGAGTGCTTATTCCTTTATCCTCGAAACAAAGAATAATAATCAATTAAAAAAAAAATGTAAGAATATCACGAGAACCCAGACTTTAAACAACCATTAGAGTAATGTAGGACATATCCTTTTATTTATTCGAAATTGATATCAATCTTCAGATGTGAGGGTGATCCCGCATTATGTTTTACAGTTTTCCTGGAAAAGAATGCATAACGCCCTTCAAGCCTTCTCATTCAATTTGCTTGTATGCAGTGCAAACATTGTCCCGTGATTAATGTGAATGCTTGTAACACACACGCACGCACGCGTGTGGCGAATGCACACACACACTAGACACACAAGAGAGCGCACACAAACTCACACACACACACACACACACACACACACACAACACACACACACACACACAGAGTAACACATAGAGCACGCAAAAATTAAATGATAATCGCACCCGTGCACAACACATACATGCACCCACAGACACATCAGACACACAGACAGCACACGCACGCACGCGCGCGCTCGCACACACACAGCAGACACACACACACAAGACACACACACACACACAGACACAGACACAGGACACACACAACTACACCACACACAAAACACACAGAACAAACACACACACACACACACGTCGCACGCACGCACCAACACACACATGTGCATCGATTTTTTTTTTACCAGAAGAAAAGCGAATTGTTTAGATTCTTTATGAATCGGCAGCTCTTAAGACATTTGGCAGTTCATTTCTTTAATAGTTTCCCTGCAGAATAACTCTTCCTCTGACTTCCTGACAAAACCTTCCACACTTGGCAAAAATAACGCACACAAAGAAAACAAGAAAGAAAACTTCTTAAACCAAACAATAAAAAAAAACACAAAATACAACACAACCCCCAATTTTTTTTTTTTTTTTTAAATAAATCAAATCATCTAAAAATGGATGTCTTTTATGTAAGCCATACAACCAGACTTGAGAGTAGAGGGAAAGAGAGAGAGAGAGAGAGAGAGAGAGAAGAGAGAGAGAGAGAGAGAGGAGAAGAGAGAGCGAGAACATACAGACAGACAGACAGACAGACAGACCAGATCAGACAACAGACAGACAGACAGCAGACAGACAGGCAGACAGACAGCAGACATGACAGACAGACACAAAGACACAAAGACACAAAGGCACAAAGACAGACACCAAGACAGACCCAAAGACAGAGAGATACAACATAGAAACCGAGACATAGAAACAGAGAGACAGAGACAGAAAAAATATACAAACAAACAGAAAGAAAGAAAGACAGACAGACAGACAGACAGACAGAGAGATAGACAGAAAGACAGACAGATAGTATGACAGAAGAGAGAGAGAGAGAGAGAAGAGAGAGAGAGAGAGAGAGAGAGAAAGAGAGAGAGAGAGAGAGAGAGACGAGAGAGAGAGGAGAGAGAGAGAGATTCTTTTCAGAGTAGGAAATTCAGAATGTATGAAAGCCTGCCTTTGTGTTCGTAATGAAATTCACCTATGCCTGTCGCCTCCCTTCAAGGATTCTTTAACAATGATTGGCCTTTCTGTTAGGTAGGGGTGTTAAAGGTGGGTGCCCTCAAAAACGCAGCAAGTTCGTGGTGAAACTTGTGCGCGACCCTGCATGGTGTAGAATGATGTGAAGTCTTTTCGTTCTTCTTCATAATTAGTATATTATCATTGATTTCAATAAAAATTAATAATAATAATAATAATAATAAATAAATAATAATAATAAGAAATAACACAACAACAACGATAATGATAATAATAATGTGGGGGACTAAACCAACTACACAACTGAAAAAACCAACACGAACCTAAAAAAACCTCACACCACCAACACCTCCACACCACACCACCACCACCAACTCCAACTAACACCCACTTCCCACACCAACACCACCCTACACCATGACACACAACACCACCTACCCACGCACACACAACACCACCTCCACCACAACACCACCCCTCATAACACCACCTCCACACACCACCACAACACCACCACCCCAACCACCAACCGCCACCACACAACAACAACCCCACCACACTGACACAATCTACTACTGATAAAATGATGTATGATAATAAAAAAATAATCATAATACTAAAATAAAATAAAAAAACTAAATAAGTAATAACAAACAACAACAAAACAACCCCAATACAACACTACCAATACTACTACTACTACAAGCTACTAACAACTACGCACAACTACAGCACTACTACAACAAACTACTGATGATTGTGATGATGATGATGATAAATAAAAATAAATAATAAATAATCAATAATAAAAATAATAATAATAATAAACATAATAATAAAATATAATAGTTATAATAATAAAAAAGAATAATAATAAATAAAAATAATAAATACAATAAAATAGACAAACTACTAACAACTACTAGAAATACTAACTACTACTACTACTACTACTACAACGAACTACTAACCAACATACAACAAGACCAGTACAAGTAAGAAAATAACACATGCACACTGGTGTTGTTTTGTGGTTAGAACAATCATTCCCGAAAGCAGAAATGCAGCTACCTTAATGGTGGGGAAAAAGAGTAGCATAAGCAAACATTCCACCGTTGGTGGACGGACCACGGAGCTGTAGAAACAGAACGAAAAAAAAATACCCACAAATAAAAACAACACTAAGAAGGCTTTCTACATGAAGTTTGTAAAAAAAAAAAAAAAAAAAAAAAAAAAGGACAGTATTTGTCAACGAAGTTGACTTGAGGTTTCTTAGACAGTAACCTACGCACACGTTAATGACTTTTTATGACCGAAATGGACAAAACAAACCCAACCCAAACAAAAGAGATCATCACCCCAACACACACAAATAATTATCAGTGATTGGATGATGGTTTAATCTGCATTTAAAAGAAGAAGAAAACTTCTTCCAAACGCCGAAAACAAACTCAACTGTCTCTGCATACGTTCGTGCGTGGGTGCGTGTACGCGTGCGTGCATGCTTCGTGTGTCTGTCTGTGTTTTATTTTTATTTTATTTATTTATTATTTATTTTATTTCATTTTATTTTATTCTTCTATATCGAGGATAATGGCATGAGCAATCTTGTGCTTTTTTTTTTTACATCCAGTCCCCGTGTGTATGCAGTTTTTATAAATGTCATCTGTTCCCACCGGCACACGATGGCCTACTCTTACGAAAAGCGGAACAGAATTTAACGTGTGCGCAAGATGCTCTGCGTGCGTTCGCACACGGGGCCTCGGTTTAGCCTATAGTCTCATTCGTTTATAGTCTCATGTGTGTGTGTGTGTGTGTGTGTGTGTGTGTGTGTGTGTGTGTGTGTGTGTGTGTGTGTGTGTGTGTGTGTGCGTGCGTGCGTGCGTTGCGTGCGTGCGTGCGTGTGCGTGTGGGTTTTTGCCCTTTAGCATCTGTATTGTTATCGTGATAGCATGGACAGTAAAAGGGGAGCAGTCATTCGTGACCCACCCCGCATGGGGCATATGCAGGGTAGGGTAGGGTAGGGTAGGGTAGGGTAGGAACAGTCGTTGAGCCCTTTGCAGAGGTAACCTTACGTTGGTAGTGTGGTGGTTTTTTTTATACGCAGTAGCCTGGGTGGATTTCTACCTGATCAGTTTGTTGCGGAAGTTCCATTTTTTCCTCCACTCATCAATATCTCTTTGGGATTAACTTGTGTCAATAACTTTTTTTGTCTTTCTGTGAGTGTGTGTGTGTGTGTGTGTGTGTTAATTTCGTGTTAATTAATAAAGTGGTGTGGTTTCTCTTTTGCGGCTGATTCGAGGTGAGTTATTTCCACTCTTTATTACGATACTCTGTGTGTGTGTGTGTGTGTGTGGTGTGTGTGTGTGTGTGTGTGTGTGTGTGGGAGATAGAGAGAGAGAGAGAGAGAGAGAGAGAGAGAGAGAGAGAGAGAGAGGAGAGAGAGAGGAGAGGAGAGAGAGAGAGATTTAGTGGGATATAACTCCTCCTTGAAATTAGACTGTAGAGGGGGTGGGTGGGGTAGATAGTAGGAACCACCTACCCGAAAATCTGATCTGTAGGCCATACTGTGCAACGTCACACATACCAGTATATATGGCAATTTGACACAAAGCAACCCTTGTCCTATATATAAGTGTCTTTGTGTTTCAGTTGATTTTGGTTCTACCCTGTGTGTTGAATTATATCAAATTGTTTGCTTGTTTGTTGTTGTCGCTGTTTATATCATGGTAGAGTTCATTATAATTATCATGAAGTTTTGGCTTCTCTATGTTATTATTTTATACCTCGTATGTTTGTGAAGGTTTCTCATGTGAA
Organism: Stramonita haemastoma; assembly: GCA_030674155.1. Lineage (NCBI taxonomy): Eukaryota > Metazoa > Mollusca > Gastropoda > Neogastropoda > Muricidae > Stramonita > Stramonita haemastoma. Next base: position 28,623,386 of record CM060325.1, read on the forward strand.
CCAAATTTTCAACGAAAGTAACGTTTTCCTCCAGGCACACAAATGAATTCTCTTTAAATCGTTTACATCGAGTCTATTAACTTTATGAGCGGTGGTGGTGAGGGTCATGGGGGGTAGGGTGGTGGGGTGGTGGTGGGGGGTGATGGGTGGTGGGGGTAGGGATATCCTTGTGGGCAGAGTGGTGTTGCTTCTGTGGTTGACGGCTTGAGATCAAGCCACCTGGTCAAGGGTTGTTTTTTTTTGTCTTCTGAAGTGAACATCAGTACCGACTCTGCTTCCCTGGAAAGTCCTTCCAATGAAACTAATAAACTGCCCCAGACCAACAGCTTTGTCAGTTCGTGATGTCAGCTATTTGCTCAATACAAGGCCTACACTCAAATTTTGTCATGTTGTAGAATGTTGTGTTGAGATTTGCCTTCAGCCATGACAGGCTCTTAACATAACAACCTACACTCTCCTTAAAAGTAGTAAAAAAAAAAAAAAAAAAAATCCCGTGAAATCGGTGTATGGCTGTCTATATGGCGAGGTACTTGGAAACAGTCATACACAGCAACATTCTCAATCAGTGTGCAATTTCAATCTCACAGGAATTCCCAGGTAGGATGAATGAGTCAGAATGCACATTCTGGGTGACCCCCCTAGAGTGTTAAGCAGGGGAACGTACAACAACAGCAACAGCAACAGCAACAGCAACAACAACAGCAACAACAACGAGCTATAAACTGCAGTCTCGTAAGCCAAGCCACGCAGAACATTTTACACGCACGTCAAACCCCGTTCTGCCTTTCACAAGAATAAGCCATGGCGTGCCAGTGCGGCATGAGCGGACGACACCATTTTCTGTAAAAAGCAAACAAAACCAACAAACCCACATGCACACTGATGTCGTGGTTAGACATCTTCCCCGAAGTCAGAATGTGGCTACCTTAATGGTGGCCAAAACCAGTCGTACATACACACACACGCGCTCGCGCGCTTGTTTTTCGTAAGAGTAAGTCATCGTGTGCCGGTGGGAACAGATGACATGATTTACAAAAACTGCATACACACGGGGACTGGATGTAAAAAAAGCACATGAGTGCTTATTCCATTATCCTCGATATAAAAGAGTAAATAAATAAATAAAATAAATACACACACACAGAGCACAGACACAGCACACAGACACAGACACACACACACACACACACAACACAAA
>CM060325.1:28640879-28653379 GCA_030674155.1 Stramonita haemastoma
TGCGCATTCTACGGAGTAGAGCAGCCGAATTTTAACCCCCCCCCCCCCCCCCCCCCACAAAAAAGGTAAACAGGTGAAGATGTTCCCATAACCTATGCTCTCATTAGGGAGCAGGGTGCTAGAGAGCTCATTTTCTCCAGGGGCCAGCATATTGTTGGCGGCGCCCATCTCCTCTCCCTCGCTGCTTTACCTTCCCTGACCACTAAAGAGGGCAGGTACCTATTCACAGCTGAGTGAACTGCACCAGGGGATTGTACTGAAGCCAAGGCGCGCAAACGGTCACCCATCCACTGGACTTGATAACGATGCTGTACGCTGCTTAACCTTTAGCTTGAGGAAGAAAACGAGCGCTCTGACCATACCACTGAGGTGTGTACAGAATGAGTGGTGTACCAACAACAGACAAATCCTTCGCTTGTTCATCAGTTGAGGGACACAGCCTGGAAGCTGCGCTGGGCCATGCAGCCCCCCCCCCCTTCCCATCCCCACCCCCACCCCTACCCCACTGGGTGCGTGCTGATGTTCAGAACCTGTGTTGTGCTAAAATTGATTTTATTTTTACGTGGGTTTTTGTTCTTATATATTATGGCTTGTAACCCACAGGAATTTCTCTGCTTTAGAGATAATAAAGTATGTTGAATTTGAATTGAATTTGAACCTCAGACCACAGCATTGATTTTATTTTTACGTGGTTTTTGTTCTTATATATTATGGCTTGTAACCCACAGGAATTTCTCTGTTTTAGAGATAATACAGTATGTTGAATTTGAATTGAATTTGAACCCCAGACCACAGCATCCCTTACTTCGGACAGCCTCCAGGCGGGCTACATCTGAGCTGTGTTCGATGCGTTCGATCTTGTTGCCGAAGATGACCTTGGGCGGCTGCCTCATCACGTGGATGATGCGGGGCAGAAGGCGGACCAGGGTGTCCCAGAAGGGGCCGGTGGGCAGACGGTCTGCGTGCACCATCAGCATGCAGGGCTGCACACACACACACACACACACACACCACCACACACACACACACACACACAACACACACACACACACACACACTACACACACATACACACACACACACATACACACACACACACATATACACACACAACACACACACTACACACACATACACACACACAACACAACACACACACACAACACACACACACACACACACCACACACACACACACACGCACACACACACATACACACGCGCACACACACACATACACACACAATGACACACACACACAATGACACACACACACACACACACACACACACACACACACACACACACACACACACACACACACACACACTTTATGTATGTATGTATGTATGTACAACAGCGAATGGACAGAGATGCGTGTGTAATAGAACAGTTACAGGACGAACCTTGAAGTGCAGTGAGTGCAACAGGAAAATTCACTGGGCCTGCACATCCTTGCCTACATACCAGATTTGCGTCTTTGCAAAATCTTCTAGGCTTTACACATGCCGACTGTGTGCTGAGGCCAAGTTTGCCTCAGATCAAATTTTAGAAGAAATAGACAGACAGACAGAACTGGTGAATGAGGCAGACCAAGAAATGACGTCATGCAATGAAAAAAGGTCATATGCAGATGATGGCAAAATAATCATGGAAGCCAGAATCAATGAACTAAAGACAATGGTCTGCAACTTAGAAAAAGCAGTCAGCACAATGGCAGAGAGCATGTACTCCTCAATCAATGACTTGAAAGGACAATGCAGACCATGGCACTATTCTGAAACTCCAAACACCAATGCTGCAGTTTCTAAAAAAGACGTAAAGGAACCATCAACAAACATGACGCCGAAATATATTGACAGCCAAAAAAGAAAGACAAAAAGTGCAAAGAAATCCATCAAAAAGAAATCTAGACAAGACAGCAAGAAAAGGATTGAGAACAATGAGAAAACAGCTACAAACTTGACAGAAAGTACAACGTTACCTGTGTCAGAAAACAGCCTCCCTCTGCTAGATCTATCCGATGACGAAACCAAACAAGAAGATCTACAGTGTGTCACAGATGATAGAGCTCTAGACTCAAGTACTGAAGAAGAAGATTTTGATGAAAATGATCTCATTGAAAACATAACATCAAGCAGTCTCCCATACGTACTGATGTTACATGATTCTGTACTGGATGGTGTTGACGCAGAACGACTTGGAAACTCTTACGGACTAGCCATCAGGAAGAAAAAGGCCTTCACAATAAATGACTGCGAAAAAGAAATACAAAAAATCAAGGCGACCCCAGAAGTGATACTGATTCACTGTGGTTTGAACAACTTGAAGAATGAAACAGCAGAAGCAGCGAGTCAGAAGATGATCCAAATACTCAAAAAGATTAATGAAGACTTCAAAGACACCCAGCTGGTCATCAGTCAAGCCATATCTACAACCGATAGAGAACTTGAGGCCAAAAGAAAATTATATAACGCCTTTATGTTCGGAGAGTTGTTCAGACTGACCAACATTTCTTTTATCGAACATAACATGAACCCCCAAAACAAATCTCTGTTCCGGGACACTATCCATCCATCAGAAAGAGGCAGTGGTGTCCTGGCGGGAAACATTGGCCGACACCTGCACTCCCGTTGCTGGACAGTGAGCAAGAAACAGCGGCCGAGACCCAAGTTTGTAGAGAAACTTGATAAAGAAAAGAGAGACTCTGGATGGCAGAAAGAAAAATCACAGGGCCAGTATTCAAATGAAAACAGACTAAATGACGGACAGCAAACAGAAGATGACAGAAGGAACTGGAGAAAGCAACACCAGTGGAACCAATACAGAATCAAACGAAATGTGACTTATGAGCCATTTCACCAATACCGGAGAACTGCTACACCTGGAAAATACGAATGGAACAGAGACAGACGACAGTGGAGTACGAGCGCACAGTACGAAGACAGAAGATACTACAGCAACAGAACAACACGACCGTGGACTGACAGATGGAGCAACAGCCAGGAAGAGAGAAATCGACGAGGTTGGAGAGGTGACTGGAAAGACAATGTCAATGACTGGAAAAGCAGCAGATGGTACGACAACACTGAGAACAACAGACAAAGACAGTGGGGTGAGAGGTACTATCGTGGAACCAGAAACGGTGCTGATCAATTGACCAGAAGACCACACAGTTACCATCTACAGAGACTTGACTGGGGATCACATCGACGCTATGATTGGAGAGATGCAACGTGGGATGTATCATCAAAGACTGACGGAAACAGATATCAACGATAAAACAGATAGGTCAATCACATAAAATATACAATCCATAAGAAACATAAATACTGAATGAGCACCCCTCCCCTCCAATCCATATACATGCACCCGCCCACCTGATACATACACACACCTGCACACACATACACAACCTACCCACACACACGCACTCACAATTACACACACACACACACACACACACACACACACGCACACACGCACTCACATTTACACACACACATGCATGCTCGCGTGTGCAAACACACACACATGCATGCTCGCGTGTGCAAACACACACACACACACACACACACACACACACACACACACACACACACACACACACACACACACACAATTTGAGTATCAGAAACAAATTACAACATTGCAGACTTAATGCAAAGATGACTGGCAATTACGTCATCAGTCAGTGTGTAGGACATATTTTGTGTGGTGGTGTTTTTTTTTGTTTTTTTTTGTTTTTGTTTTTGTTTGTTGTTTTTTTGTTTTGTTTTTAAGCTGATCTACCCAGTCCTATATATTCTCTATGGCATAAGTAGATTTACGTGTTTATAGAGAAAAAGCAAGTTCCACAAGACCATGAAATATAGAAAGCATGTAGGTTACCACACACACACACACACACACACACACACACAACGTGTGCATTTGCTTGCTTGTGAATCTTTTACAAATTGGCATTAACCAAAGGGAAGTATACGCCAGTTAAGTATATTGAACCTATGTTACATTTGCTTATATTTGTTAACAGATACAGGGAAGTTACAATATCATTCAAGTTCGTTGGTTAATTGTTAAAATGTGTCTACTTCAAAGTGTTAGATTGTTGTCTTGCTAACATTTAATGATGATGAATTTAGTTGCTATTGTTGTTGTTTTTTGGTATGATTGACAGTTAATGATAAGGATGAAAAGTTTTTTCAATATGTAGAGATATCAAAATAGAAAAAAACAATGATAACTCATAAAAATGATGTGCACATTTTTGTCTACCACGTTTAAAGGGTCTCTGTGTTCACAATGCCAATTAACAAATAAGTAAAAAGAAAATGAGAATACTATCGTGGAATATTAGAAGTAGATATGGAAAAGTGGATGGAATTAGTGTAAACAAACTAAATGATGTACACATAAAAGACATGTTGACATTATACGATTTAATATTTTTACAGGAAACACATTTAGATAAAAAAGCTGTAGAAGATGTAACTCTACCAGGATATATGTCTGTGCACTACTGCAGAAAAAAAAACAAATAGATCTGTTAGTGCTTCAGGAGGTATTTCAGTTTTCATTAAGGAAGGGTATCGAAAAAGTATAAAGTTTTTACCGCAAAATAATTCAGATATTGTGTGGATACAAATCACAAGGCACAACTCATTAAGATCATCTAACAATAGTATTTTTATAGGATGTACATATATTCCTCCCGAATTTTCTTCTTTTGGAAGAGTTCATTCAAGAAAAATATGGACAATTTAGAGCAAGATATAGAAAGTTTATCTAAAAGAGGTCAGATAATCCTGTGCGGAGATCTAAATGCGCGATCCGGGAGACTGGCTGATTTTGTAGAAATAGATCTAAGACCAAGTTATTACAATTTACCTGAGGAAACCCAATACGACCATTTATATCAAAGGTGCTCAATGGATAGAAATGTACAAAAATATGGCAGGCTATTAGTTAATATTTGTATAGAAAATCAATTGTATATATTGAATGGGAGAACATTAGGAGATTTACAAGGTAGGTTTACTTGCTTTCAGCCCCAAGGGTGTAGTATTGTGGATTATTTCATTTGTTCAAAATCATTTATGAAACAGGTAAAACATATGAAAGTTAAAGATTTAATGGATTATTCTGATCATTGTCCACTTGATTTAGATATAAATATACCAAGCGTAGACATAAGTCAGAAGTCCGTCAAAATAAACAGAGATACACAGGCAGATCAGCCGCCGCTGTGGCCTAGTGGTTAGGGCGTTGTACTCGTAATATAAAGGTTGCGGGTTCGATCCCAGCTATTCCGCTATGGCGTTGTGCCCTTGGAAAAGGCACTTTACGGCTATTTTCTCACCCCACCCAGGTGTAAAAGGGGTACCAACCTTGTGTTGGGGGTTAATCCTGTGATAGACTGGCGTCCTATCCAGGGGGGAGTCTATGACTCTCAGTCGCTTAACGCCACAGAAACCGGGATAAGCACCGGCCTGATGAGCCTTAGGCTCGGGACAGACTTTAACTTTAACACAGGCAGATTGTATTACTAAAGATTCACCAGAACAAATACGTTTTGTATGGGATAAAAATTCCAAGGAACAATTTCAAAAGGCTCTTTTACTACCATCAATGCAATTACATATAACACAAATAAAAACTAAAACACATGCAGTATTAGAACAAATAAATCAAAATACAAGGCAGTATGATTCAACAAATGTAGTGAATGAATGTTCCAAGCAACTATCTGATATATTTATCAAAGTGGCGAAATTAAGCTTGAAGACCAGAAAGTCAAAACCTTTAAGAAGAATCAAACGCAATAAAAGATGGTTTGACTTAGAATGTGCAAGTACGAGAAAAGAAGTAAAATATTTACTAAATGCAATGAACAGAACCCCATATAAAATTGAACTTCGACAAAAATACTTTTCAAAAAGAAAACAGTATAATACTTTGATAAAAAATAAAAAGAAATTCTACAAAAATAAGTTAGTATCGCAGTTACATGATGCCATTGAAGAAGATCCGAGTATATTGTGGAAAACTTTACAAAAATTAAAAGAAAGTGAAGATGATGGATTGAAACATCAAAATCACATTAGTAGCAGTAAGTGGACTGAACACTTAAAAACACTTGTTGGAAAAGAACCACAAATAGATCCAGACCGCAAAAAGCAAATACAAATAATGTTCGATGAATTGAAAATAACTGATAATCCACTCCTAGATAAAGAAATTACAAGGGAGGAAATTACAAAAACAATCAAAAGACTGAAAAATAAAAAATCACCAGGAAAAGATGGAATAACAAATGAAATGATTAAATCAGTTTCACCTAGTCTTATAGAGACAATGCGGGATATTTTCAATTTAGTGTTAGAAACAGGTATATATCCCTCTGACTGGAAAGTGGGAGTGAATGTCCCGATCTATAAAAGTGGATGCACATATAATCCGGAAAACTACAGAGGAATTACGTTAAAAAACACTATTGGAAAACTTTTTTGTCAAATACTAAATCAAAGAATATCTGAATATTTAGAAAATAACAATAGTATTGTCAGAGAACAAGCTGGATTCAGGAAAACATGCAGAACGGACCATATCTTTCTACTTAACAATTTAATAGATAAAGTGCTAAAAGTAAAAAGTAAAAGACTTTATTGCTGCTTTGTAGATTTTCAGAAAGCTTTCGATAATGTGTGGCATGAGGGTCTTCTAATAAAGCTAAACGAAATAGGGATAACAGGTAAAACCTATAATGTTATTAAAAACATGTATTGGAATGCAACAGTAGTTACAAACAGGCAAGGAAAACACACTGGTGAAATCAGAGTGAAAAGAGGGGTGCATCAGGGAAATACATTAAGCCCTACATTATTTAATATATATGTCAATGATATAGTTCAGTATATTGACGAGAAAGATTCACCATATATAACTTTGAGAGACAGAATTCCTTGTTTACTATATGCTGATGACCTAGCATTACTATCAACAACCAAAGTAGGTCTTCAAACTAAATTGAATAAACTTCAAGAATACAGTTCAAACTGGGGCTTAAAGATAAACAAAACCAAAACAAAGGTAATAGTCTTTACGAGATCACCACCTAAAATTCCCATACATTTTAAGTGTGGAGAGCATGTAATTGAAACAGTAGAAACTTACAAATATCTAGGTGTCATCTTTCATCAGAATGGTAAGTTTCAAGCAACACAAAAACATTTAGTAAAACAAAGTAATAAAGCATTGTACGCCTTTAAAAGAGCAGTTCATGGACAAAATTTAAAGACTACTATAATAATGCGTTTATTTGACTCATTAATAACTCCTGTTTTAACTTATGGAGCAGAAGTTTGGTTTCCTTTTTGTTTTAATGGGGAGACAGAATTTCATATTGATGAATTGTTCAAGACATGCTTATCAAATCAGTTTCTGTATGAAACTTTTCATATAAAATTTTCTAAACAAATACTGGGAGTTCATAAAAAAGCATTGGTACTACCCACTCTGGGTGAATTAGGAAGATTTCCACTGACTCTTAAAATCATATGCCAGATAATATCCTTTTGGATTCATTTAACAGAATCAAAACCAAACTCTTATATTAGAATAGTATACGATTATTTGTATCAGACGAATACATATGATAAATGGATCAATACAGTAAAAAATATCCTTTACACAATTGGCTTTAAACATGTGTGGAAAAAACAAAGTACTTTTGATGTTCATCGGTTAAGTTATGCTGTTCAAAGAAAGCTTCAGACTATGTATAAAACATTCTGGAACTACCAGAAAAAACAATTTGCAAAACTAAAATTTTATGATTTTGTAACCAAGGAATACAGACTGGAACCATATCTTATTAACTATGAAAACAAAACTCATAAAAATACTTTTTGTAAATTTCGCTTAAGCTGTCACGATTTAATGATAGAGAAAGGGAGACACCAAAATATGCCCAGAGAGGACAGAAAATGTAAATATTGTAACAAAATAGAAGATGAATTTCATGTACTCGATGAATGTGTGTTATATGATGAACTCAGAAACAATTTGTTATTCAAAGTTAAAACCAAAGACAAAGAACGTAAAAAACATATAGATAAGGTAAGCGACACAATCGCAGTTGATATATATCAAGCAGATATCATTAGATATGTGAATGAATGTTTTGAGAAAAGAGAAAAAGAGAAGAAGAATGCAACATGTTTTTAGTGGACATCATTTTGGGCAGAAAGATAATTAAAACTGATGTTTGTTTTGTTGTGTCACATAAGTCTGCATGACTTAAATGGCAATAAAATATTTTGATTTGAATCTTTGAATCTTTGAATCACACACACACACACACACACACACACACACACACACACACACACACACACACACACACACACACACACACACCAACAACTAACAACAACAAAAATACAAAAAGCGCCTGGGACTTTACTTTATATCGAAGGTCTTGATTGAGCCATTGCATTGACGCTGGGGGGCAACAGCAAAGTGAGAGGCTGTATGATCAGTGGCTTTATCACAGTTCTTGTACCATTGATGCTAGGGGGCAACAGCACAGTGAGAGGCTGTATGATCAGTGGCTTTCTTTCCCACTCATGGAATTCGGCTTAGTCTTTAGTGATCGACTGGCTCTCTGACTAGGAGGCTTCACTTGCACAGTCCTTATTATGTGCTGCAACCCTGGCGGCTAGTTGGCCTTTGGAGAACATCTTCAACACTGACTGTCATTATGCCCTCTTGGCTGAGAGAGTGGGGGTGTGCTGTGGGCAAGGCATTTCCACTATAATCAAATTGATGTCCAATTTTCTAAACAGAAGCTGCCTCCTCTGCTATTTTGTGTATGTTAACTCAGAACAGACGCCACTAAACCAGCAGCAGTGCAGGGCCCCTCTGGCTGGTGGCCCCAAGGCAGTCTAATATTGATAGGCTTCCTGTGGACTTCTGCGACCTTGAGGATGCGACACAACGAATGTGGATGTGACTGTAGCAAGGAGATTGAAATGAGCGGCATGGGAACAGTAGGACAGGAACGTCACAATAGATGAAGCAGCAAAAAACCCCATCTTTTGTTATTGGTATTTCCTTCCAATGTAATTCCTTGTAATACCCTGCCAATGTATTCCTTGTAATACCCCTGCCAAAGAAAGGAAACCTCAAGCAATGTCAGAACTACAGAACCATCAGTCTCATAAGCCATCCTAGCAAGATCATGCTGCAGGTAGTCCTCAACAGACTGAAAAACCAAGCAGAAAAACTCCTGGCAGAAGAACAAGCGGGCTTTAGACCAAAACGCAGCACAATGGAACAAATTTTCAACCTGAGAATTCTGATAGAGAAGCATCTCCAACACCAAAAAGACTTGTACCACAATTTTATAGACTTCAAAAAGGCCTTTGACAGGGTATGGCATGACGGCCTCTGGCAAGTACTCAGGCACTTCAACATTGACAACTGCCTAATTGAAGTCATCAAGGCTCTGTACGAGAATGCAAGAAGTGCAGTTTTCATGAACAATCACGTGGGCGAGTTTTTCAAGACCACGGTTGGAGTCCGCCAGGGCTGCCTTCTCTCACCTGTACTCTTCAACCTCTTCCTCAAAAACATCATGACAGAGACACTGCAAAACCATCACACTTCCATCTCCATTGGTGGAAGACCCCTTTGCAACCTCAGATTTGCAGATGACATTGACCTCATGGGCAGCAGCAAACAAGAACTGCAAATCCTCACAGACAGTCTAACAGATCGAGCGAGCGCATACGGCATGGAGGTCAGTACAGAGAAATCGAAGATCATGGTCAACAGCGCGAGTAATGACAGCACGGAAATAAAGATGAATGGAGAAATATTGGAAGAGGTGAGCCAATTCAAATACTTAGGCTCCATCCTAACAAAAGATGGCACATCAAACAATGAAGTGAAAGCTCGCATTGCAACAGCAACATCTGCTCTAGTCAGACTCCAGAGGATCATCAGAAGCAACAACATCAGCTTCTGCACCAAATACCACCTCTACAAATCCCTCGTGATATCTATCCTCCTATATGGCTGTGAATCATGGACTCTGACAGCAGAGTTAGAGAGAAGAATCCAAGCATTCGAGAACAAGTGCCACAGAAGACTCCTCAAAATATCATACAAAGAACACAAGACCAATAACTATGTGAAAGAAGAAATCAAAAAGCGTGTGGGCCCCCAAGAGCCTTTGCTCTCCACCATAAAGAGGAGAAAGCTGATGTGGTTTGCTCACACTACAAGACACAACACCCTAGCAAAAACCATCTTGCAAGGAACAGTCGAGGGCAAGAGAAGAAGAGGCCGCCAAAAGAAATCATGGGTTGACAACATCAAAGACTGGACTGCCCAACCCCTGCAACGCCTCCTACTAGCCACACAGGATCGTGAAGCATGGAAAAAGATCTCCGTTGCGTCTTCTCTCATGTCCCCCCTACGTCCTTTGGGACATGGGACTGAGTGAGTGAGTGATTTCCTTCCACAAAATCCACGTTTACAAGTTTGAAACACTTGATGTCTCCCAGCTGCCAAATGTAAAGACTGAACCTTTCATTGCTGTTGAGCACATTATAGGCTTTTAGCGTCTGTTGTGGCTCTATTGTAAGTGTGTAGAATTATATGTGATTTATTTAAATCCAATGGTGTTTAAACCATAAAGAAAGGGACAGACAGACAAACATACAAACAAAACAAAACAAAATACACAAACATAAAACTCACCTGCAAAAACCGCGCGGCACTGATAAAAGCCAGGAAAGTGTAGTTCACCAGGGGCCGGCCCCCGAAGAGCACCTGGTGCGAGAGGTTGGGGATCAAATCCTTGCCGTCCAGGTAACACAAGTCCTTCACCGCTCTCTCCAAACACGCGTCCTCGTACTCGTAAGCTGCAGGCGGGGTGTCCACGCTCACCCACTCAAACACCATCCGCACAGGGCGAGACTGCTGACACTGCAGCTTCGCTCTCAGCCTCTGAGAGCAGCTGGGAGGGGAGGGGGAGGAGAACCAGGCACAGGGGAAGAAGGGGGCGGAGAGGGGGAACTTGGAAGGGATGGGGAAGCAGCGTTCACCCGGAGAGGAGAGTAAGGGTGATTTCTTCTGATCATGATGATGTTGGTGAGGGTGAGGATGGGCGAGAGATTTCTTGGGGAGGGTGCGAGAGAGAGAGGGTGGGTGAGGGTGAGGTGAGGGCAGGAGGAGGAGAGGTCGTGTGGGGCTTCTTCGTCAGAGGGGTGTTGGGGGTGTTGGGGGTGGGGGTGGGGGTGAAGTTGGTAGTGCCATGGTGATTCTTGTACTACGATGGATTCTGCGTGTTTTGGGGAGAGAAATAATAAAAAGGGGAGTATATACATTAAGAAAAGGAAGAAGGGAGGAAAAGAGAGAAAGAAAGAGAGATATCATTTGAGAGCGTGCGTGGGCGCGCTCGCAAAACAACAACAACAACAACAACAACACACACAGTCATAATTTTATATTTATATATATATATATAGATATAGATATTAGAATAGATATAGATAATAATATATATATTTATATATATATATATATATACATATATATATGTATACAAATAAAGTGCTTGCATTTAAATCAGTCACGCGGATGCAACCGTTCGCAAATAAAATTAACAAATTTTATGTCCACACACACACGCACGCGCGCCTGCGCGCGCGCATGTATGCACGCACGCATACACATGCACGCACGCATACACATCCACGCACGCACGCACGCACGCACGCATGCAAAAAACAAACACACACACACTCACACACACACAGACACACACACACACACATCACACACTCAACACACACACACACACACACACACACACACACACACACACACACACACACACACACACACACACACACACACACATACACACACACGGCAAAGTGACGGAGATGGAGGAGTCTGATTGAAAGTAGGAACAGATGTGAGGTGTTATGATGGAAGAAGATCCTAGGTAGGAAATAAGTGTGTGTCTTTAGGTTGGATTTGAACGTGTCAAATGAAGGATTTTGACGAAGAGAGAGAGGGAGGTCATTCCAGGTAGATGGACCAGAAATAGTGAAAGAACGACGTCCGACAGTGGATTGTTTAAACCTTGGTATTTGTAAACATATGGTATCTGGAGCAGAACGGAGGGAACGAGAAGGAGTGCATAGGTGAAGACAGTCACAGAGATAGGAAGGTGCAGTCTTGTGTAGACATTTCCATTAGGGCTGAGTGAACTGTACCAGGAGACATGCATGATCAGTCAAGTACATCCATACTGCCTGACAAGTAATACATACTTCTATCTTCACTCTCCCCAGGAGCAGTCACGCTCCGAAACCCACGCAACAAGGTATTTTAAAAAATTATTATAATTATACACATTAATAAAAAAAATATTTAAAAAAAAGATCACCAACCCGTGATGCAGACGAAATGTGTGTATGT
>CM060325.1:28658379-28660879 GCA_030674155.1 Stramonita haemastoma
AACCAATAACAAGCTTCGTTTACCTCGACTTGCCAGATCTTTACATGCAGTTGTGAAACTAAGTTTTGTAGAAAAACAGATTCCTAAGTATTTATATACATTAATCACAGGCAAGACTTTTCCATTGTACAACCATTTTTCATGAACAGCTAAATGACCACCTTTTCTGAATACAACGATTTTGCTCTTATTCAGATTAACCTTAAGATCAAGAGCTGATGCAGCACTGCTCAAGCTATTTAACTGCTTTTGTAAGCCAACAACTGTTTCAGATAGCAGGATAACATCATCAGCAAGAAGAAGAATAAACAATTCTGTGACATCTTGGGAGAAAGTGGCACCATGCTTACCATTATTGATGACTTCTCTGGCTAACTCATTAATGAAAACAGAAAACAATAAAGGGCTACATACATCGCCCTGTTTAACACCAGTGGTACAGTATATTATGTCAGTCAGTTTAGTACCACATCTTATTCTGCTTTTGACATTCTGATACATGGCTCTCAGACAACGTAATAATTTACCCCTCACACCATTTTTCTGTAGAATAGGCCACAACAAGTTTCTATTAACAGAATCAAATGCCTTTTCAAAGTCAATAAATGCCACATAGAGTTTACGGTTCTGAGTAAACTGTTTCTGAACAAACGCAAGCAGAGTAAACATATGATCTATAGTAGAGTATCCTCTCTTAAAACCAGCTTGGTGTTCACCTGTAATATCATTTTTCATAACCCATTCTTGTAATCTATTATTAATGATAGTACTATACAACTTACTACTTATGTCACTAAGAGAGATTCCCCTGTAGTTATTAGGGTTATCAACATCACCCTTTTTGTGTAATGTTAGGATTATAGATTCAGTCCAATTATCTGGGAAAAGGCCATCATCAAAGATTTTGTTAAACAATTTTAGAAGGAAAAGCACAACATTTTCACCTCCATTTTTCAGCAATTCTCCAATGATTTGATCAGGACCTGCTGCTTTATCATTCTTTAGTTTTCTAAGTGCCCAATACATTTCACCTTTAGATATTGGACGATCAAAATCTTCCTCACTTTCATCATAGTCAACATTAGCATTCATGGAGTTGTCTGAAGAATCTTTCTCCAGCAGGTTTTTGAAATGTTGAAACCAGCTGTCAACTGATATACTATTCTTTGGCTGACTATTTCTAAATGATGCCTTCTTAACACTCTTCCAGAACTGGACTTGAGAGGAAATTGAAGACACCATGTCTGCAAGTAATGACATATTATACTGTTTCCTTTTCCTTTCTAGCATGTATTTATATTCCCTTCTTAAGATGCAGTACCTGTTTTTGTCTTCGTTCTTTAACGTTTTTCGGTAAGTCTTCAACAGTTTTCTTACTCTATATTTCATACTTTTACATTCATTATCAAACCATGTAGCATTAGGTAAACCTTTATTAAAATGTACCTGTTTCTGTATACATTTAGCACTGGACTTTATGCAATCATTAAACAAATCTAAAGCTTCATTAATGTTCTCATCAATCATCTGTAAGGCACTTGAAAAATTTACACACATGTCCTCCTCACAAAGATTATCTTTATAAGCTGAGAGTTTGTTTTCATCCCACACAAACTTTTCCACAACGGATGGCTCTTCAGCTGTTATATATGTTTTACACAATGGATTAATATGTAATTCCACAGGAAGGTGATCTGAATCAGAACATTTAGCAACAAACAAACAACATGAGTCAAAAATCTGAGAGAACAAATCATCTGACACTAAAAAATAATCATTAACACTGCATCCTCCATCAGAAATATAGGTAAAGCGTCCTTGCTGATCGCCATTACACATGCCATTCAGAATTTGCAAACTAAGTGCAGTGCACATATTCAATAATAACTTACCATAATTATTGATAACAGAATCTTCAGAATACCGATTACCACTGAGAGACATGCTTTTACTATGAAGATCTGAAATACAGTCATTCGCCACATGATGACAAGAAAAATTTGATGTCCTGCTGTTTAAGTCTCCACACAATATTGTATCTACTTCATCCAAAGTAACAGCACAATTGACTAAATATTCTTCCAACATAGCAATCCCGTTATCATAGTCAAACATGTTATAAAAAGGAGAACCTTCAGGTGGGATATACACACATGCAAGCAAAACATTTCTTGAAGTACCCAACAAAGATTTGTCACAGAGAAAAGAACAAATATTAGGGTATGGAACATCTAAACATTTTACAAGAGCAGCTAACTCATGTTTTATGAAACAAACTACTCCCCCTGATCGCCTCCCTTGATGGCTAACTTTAATTGCCGACTTACAGAAGGCCTTAAAACCACTAAACACATCTGGCTGAATATCTTCTAGGAACTTTCTGTCAGACAAATAAAATCGAAGCTACGCACATACGATACAAAATCTCCATCGGAGAGTTTTGAAAACAACCCATTAATGTTCCAGGACAAAAAAGAAAAAGTTTTATTTGTTTGATTTG
>CM060325.1:28665879-28668379 GCA_030674155.1 Stramonita haemastoma
CACCTGATACCAAGGATGTTCCTAAGACATCTGTTAGTGGATGTCTGGAGTTTGTGGGTGTTGGTCTTTGTTATTTGTGAAAACGTGCTGACACGCTTTTGTTTAAACAGTGTTGACCCCTCAGTGTTGACACGCTTTTGTGAAAACCCTGTGTCATGCTTTTGTGAAAACGGTGCTGACACCTTTCGTTTAAACATTGTTGACCCACTCCCTGTTTACCTGCTTTTGTTAAAGCCCTGTTGACACACTTTGGGGTTTTTTTTGTTATTTTCTACCAAAACAATTACATTTTGTCATCATCCATCCCTACTTGCACGAAATGGCCGACTCTTTCGCAAGGATGCAACAGATTTTAACCTGCAAGGAAAATATTCTGCATGTGTTTGTGCATGAGATCTCGGGTTATAGTCTCCATCTAAAGGGTTATAGTCTCCAGCCAAAGGGTTATAGTCTCCATCTAAAGGGTTATAGTCTCCATCTAAAGGGTTATAGTCTCCAGCCAAAGGGTTATAGTCTCCATCTAAAGGGTTATAGTTCTCCATCTAAAGGGTTATAGTCTCCAGCCAAAGGGTTATAGTCTCCATCTAAAGGGTTATAGTCTCCATCTAAAGGGTTATAGTCTCCAGCCAAAGGGTTATAGTCTCCAGCCAAAGGGTTATAGTCTCCAGCCAAAGTTTATAGTCTCCATCTAAAGGGTTATAGTCTCCATCTAAAGGGTTATAGTCTCCAGCCAAAGTTTAGAGTCTCCAGCCAAAGGGTTACAGTCTCCATCTAAAGGGTTATAGTCTCCAGCCAAAGTTTATAGTCTCCAGCCAAAGGGTTACAGTCTCCATCTAAAGGGTTATAGTCTCCAGCCAAAGTTTATAGTCTCCAGCCAAAGGGTTACAGTCTCCATCTAAAGGGTTATAGTCTCCAGCCAAAGTTTATAGTCCCCCCACCCAAAAGGGGTTAAAAGCTCCATCTAAAGGGTTATAGTCTCCAGCCAAATTTTTTAATTCCCCAAAGCCAAAGGGTTAAGTCTCCACCAAAAAGGGGTTAAGTCTCCAGAAAAAGGGTTTAAGTCTCCACCCAAAAGGGGTTTTAAAGTCTCCACCCAAAAGGGTTATATCTCCAGAAAAAGGGGTTTAAGTCTCCACCCAAAAAGGGTTATATTTCCCAGCCAATTTTAGAGTCTCCACCCAAGGGGTTTAAAGTCCCAGCCGAAGTTTAAGTCCCACCCAAAAGGGGTTATAGTCTCCAGCCAAAGGGGTTTATATCTCCACCCAAAGGTTATAGTCTCCACCCAAAAGGGGTTTAAAATCTCCAGCCAAAGGGTTATGTCCCACCCAAAAGGGGTTTTATAGTCTCCAGCCAAAGGGTTAAAAGTCTCCAGCCAGATAGATAGATAAAATAGATAGAAGACAGACAGACAGACAGATAGATGGATAGACAGACAGACAGATAGATAGATAGATAGATAGATAGATAGATAGATAGATAGATAATAATAGATAGATAGATAGATAGATAGATAGATAGATAGATAGATAGATAGATAGATAGATATTCTTTTATATCAAGGATAATGGCATAAGCACTGGTGTGCTTTTTATTTTTTACATCCAGTCCCCATGTGTAGGCAGTTTTCTAATTCCCGTCATCTGTTCCCACCGGCACACAATGGCCCACTCTTACGAAAAGAGGAACAGGATTTAAAGTGTGCGCAAGATGCTCTGCGTGTGTTCACACACGGAGCCTCGGTTTATAGTCTCATCCAAATGACCTTTGGGGAGAGTGGAGTCATCACTGATGTTAACTCCAAGGGAAAAAAAACCCTCGAACGGGAATCGAACCCGGGTCGTCAAATTGCGAGCGCAACGTTCTAACCACTGGGCTGTCCCGTTGGAATGGTGAATGAGATACTTCCTTCAAAGAATGAGGAACAAGTGAAGGGAAGCAGGAGTGCCATTGCAATGCTGGGCTGTGCATCACAGGTTTTGTCAGTACACAGAGGCGTTGTGCTCAAACTCTACGTTACATTTCATTTCCTTTCATACCACTGTCAAGTCACAGCAGATTTCTCTGCGGTGAAATTCGGGCTGCTCTCCCCGAGGGAGAGCGTGTCGCCACAAGTGCAGCACCACCTATATATATATATATTTTTTTTATTCATATCTGCAACTGTATTTGTTTCCCTTATCAGAGTGGCTTTTTTCTACAGAGTTTAACCAGGGAGAGCTCTCTTGTTGCCGTGGGTTCTTTAACGTGCGCAAAATAATGTGTGTAACACATGGGACCTCGTTTATTGTCTCATTTGATAGACTCGAACCCAGACCACCACTCAAGGTCTCATGGATGGGGAAAAAGTTCCAGGCCCAAATGGGGATTGAACAACCCCTAGGCCGTAGTAGCAGAAGGTATGTGTGAAAACGACTATTGTAAACATCTGACCAGCTATACAGGGATGGCCTTAAGTTGTTGTCTATCCATGATTTGTTTGCCACAACAGAACAATCAAACC
>CM060325.1:28673379-28675879 GCA_030674155.1 Stramonita haemastoma
GAGAGAGAGAGAGAGAGAGAGGAGAGAGAGAGAGAGAAGAGAGAGAGAGAGAGAGAGGGAGAGAGAGAGAGAGAGGAGAGAGAGAGAGAAGAGAGAAGAGAGAAACAGACAGACAGACAGACAGACAGAAGACAGACAGACAGACAGAGATACAAAGAGAGATCAGATAAAATCTTTTATTACGAAGATAATAAATATTAATCACTCATGTGCTTTTTTAAATCTAGATATGAAAAGATAGACATTTTTCCCACTGAAGCACTAAAAAAAAAAGGTTTTATCTGAAACTAAGTTGCTACTGAAACATTGAGGGGTTTTCTTTTATTGAAACATTGAGTTATTTAACTGAAACATTGAATTATTTAACTGAAACATTGAGGGTTTTAAACCCAAACATTGGGTGTGTTTTTTTATTTTACTGAAACATTGAGGGATTTTTTTGTTGCTGAAACATTGAGGGTTTTTTTTACTGGAACATTGACGGTTTAAAAAAACTGAAACATTGATGGGTTTTAACTGAAACATTGAGGGCTTTGAACTGAAACATTGAGCTTTTTTAAAACTGAAACATTGAGGGGGGTTTCCTGACACATTGTGTTTTTGTTTATACTGAAACAATGAGGGGAGTTAACTGAAACATTGAGGGTTTTTTAATTGAAACATTGAGGGGGGGGGGGGGTTCACTGAGGTTTTTCTAAAACATTGATTTTTTTCTGAAACAATGAGATTTTTTCTGAAACATTGAGTGTTTTTTCTGAAATATTGAGTGGTGGGTTCTTTTTTATTATTGAAACATAGGGGGTTTTAACTGAAACACCGAGTTTTTTCTGAAACATTTAGGTTTTTTTCTAACTGAAACGTAGGTTTAAAAAAAAACTGAAACATTGAGGGGTTTTTCTGAAACATTGATGGGTTTTTTTTAAACTAAAACATTGAGCGTTTTGTTGTGTGTTTTTTACTGAAACATTGAGGGCTTTTAAACAGAAAATTGGGGGGGGGGGGGGGGGAATGTAACAGAAACATTGAATTTTTTTTTTACCTGAAACTTTGAGGGTTACTTTTACAGAAACATTGAGGGTTTTTACAACCTGAAACATTGAGGGGTTGTTGTTCTTTTACACAAAACGTGTGTATTTTGTGTATTGAATAAACAATGTTTAAACTAATTTTTAACTGAAACATTGAGGGTTTTTAAACAGAAAATTTGGGGGGGGGGGGGGGTGTAACAGAAACATTGAATTTTTTTTTTACCTGAAACTTTGAGGGTTACTTTTACAGAAACATTGAGGGTTTTTACAACCTCAAACATTCAGGGTTTTTTTTTTTTACACAAACATGTGTATTGTGTGTATTGAATAAACAATGTTTAAACTAATTTTTTTTAAGTGAATCCTCTCTAAGTAGCTACATAATCATGTTTGTGTTCTGCAGGTCAGCCATTCATAGCTAACTGCCCTACTTCTTCCCGAATACAGTGGATAGTGAGGGCATCATGTGTACTCAAGGTGTTCTTGCCTACCTTTTGCACACATGACTTCGGTATGTAGTCTCATCATACGGACTTTTTGAGAAGTGGGGGTAAGCAGTCATATTCGCTCCCTCCAGGGGGGAGGGGGGGGGTGAGAGGGGGGAGAGTCCCATCGAGTACACTCTTCAGGGTAAGACTCGAACCCTCGACCGTCAGTAGGGCGAGGACTACGCTTTAACCACTGGAGTCCCACCCAGGAGGGTCCCCCCCTCTCCCGCCCTCCCCCCCCCCCCCCCCCCCCCCATATACATTTACAGTTCATCATTAAAAAAAAATCGTTTCTCGGCTAGAGCTCCGAGGTACCAATGGTGAGATAATGTGTGTGTGTGTGGTGTGTGTGTGTGTGTGTGTGTGTGTGTGTGTTGTGTGGTGTGTGTGTGTGTGTTGTGTGTGTGTGTGTGTGTGTGTTGTGTGTGTGTGTGTGTGTGTGTGTGTGTGTGTGTGTGTGTGTGTGTGTGTGTCTGTGTCTGTGTCTGGTGTCTGTGTTGTGTGTATGTGTGTATGTGTGTGTGTATTTATTTTATTTATCTATTCTTTTATATCGAGGATAATGGAATAAGCACTCATGTACTTTTTTTACATCCAGTCCCCGTGTGTATGCAGTTTTTGTAAATCATGTCATCTGTTCCCACCGGCACACGATGACTTACTCTTACGAAAAACAAGCGCGCGAGCGCGTGTGTGTGTGTATGTACGACTGGTTTTGGCCACCATTAAGGTAGCCACATTCTGACTTCGGGGAAGATGTCTAACCACGACATCAGTGTGCATGTGGGTTTGTTGGTTTTGTTTGCTTTTTACAGAAAATGGTGTCGTCCGCTCATGTCGCACTGGCACGCCATGGCTTATTCTTGTGAAAGGCAGAACGGGGTTTGACGTGCGTGTAAAATGTTCTGCGTGGCTTGGCTTACGAGACTGCAGTTTATAGTTCGTTGTTGTTGCTGTTGTTGTTGCTGTTGCTGTTGCTGTTGT
>CM060325.1:28683379-28700879 GCA_030674155.1 Stramonita haemastoma
CACACCACACCACACCACCACACCACACCACACCACTCCACTCCACTCCTCAGCTTAGAGCTCCGAGGTTCACCAGTGGTGAGGTATAATTATGCGCAACCACCCGTTTTTAACCCACTATTTAGGTAACCGCTTCCGCCTTCGGGGATGATATCTAAACGCGACGTCAGTGCGCTTGCATTTTACCTCTACATGCGTTCTTACTTGCAAAACTGGCCTAACTCTTGTGAAAGGTAGAAACGGGGTTATATTTCAACTGTGTGTGCACGCAGCACACAGGACCTCTTGTTCATAGTCTTATCTGAAGGACGTTTCAGAAGTGGAGTTAATTTAGTACTGATGTGAACTCCAGGGGAAGAGTCTTCTTGAGCGTATGCCTCGGTGGAGTCTTCTTGAGCGTATGCCTCGGTGGTGGCTCGACCCCAGGCTGTGAGATTCTGAGTTCAAGACTAACCACTAGGCGACTTGTTGGCCAAGTCTGTGCTCGTGGAGCATTCTTCTGACCCTAAAATGTACATGCAAGACAAGACAAATCAAGACAAGACCAGACAAGGCGAGACGAGACGAGACAAGACGAGACGAGATGAGACGAGACGAGACGAGATGAGACGAGAGAAGACGAGACAAGACGAGACAAGATATAGCACTGCATCCCATCACACTCCACTCGACTCCTTTGAGAAACTTGTACTACACTACAACACTACACTACACTACACTACACTACACTACACTACACTACACTACACTACACTGTCAAGTCAAGTCAAAAACACTAAGCATTCCAAGACAACTACACTACACTACACTACACTAACTACACTACAACACTACACTATCACTCCACTACACTACAATACGCTACACTACACCACACTACACTTCACTACACTACACTGCACTACACTACACTACACTATATTCCACACAAGAACAACTGTTTTTCTTTCGTTCTGTTTTTTTCTTTTTAAAGGGTTTTTTTTTCTTTCATTCTTCGGCGCCAGAGCTCCGATGTTCACCAATGGTAAAAATGTTGTGCGTATACGACCTCTTTTTTTGTACCCACCAGTATTAACTATTAATCCTAGGGGACGGGATACCTCAGTGGTCAGAGCGCTCGCTTTCCCCCAGCCAGTGTTAAGCAGCGTCGAGCGTGGTTACCAACTGGATGGGTGACCGTTTGCACGCCTTGGTTTCAGTACAGTCCCCCAGTTCACCCAGCGCTGTAAATGGGTACCTACCTTCTTTAGGGTCAAGGTTCTGCGTCAACACCATCCAGTACAGAATCATGTAACATCAGTACGTATGGGAGACTGCTTGATGTTATGTTTTCAATGAGATCATTTTCATCAAAATCTTCTTCTTCAGTACTTGAGTCTAGAGCTCTATCATCTGTGACACACTGTAGATCTTCTTGTTTGGTTTCGTCATCGGATAGATCTAGCAGAGGGAGGCTGTTTTCTGACACAGGTAACGTTGTACTTTCTGTCAAGTTTGTAGCTGTTTTCTCATTGTTCTCAATCCTTTTCTTGCTGTCTTGTCTAGATTTCTTTTTGATGGATTTCTTTGCACTTTTTGTCTTTCTTTTTTGGCTGTCAATATATTTCGGCGTCATGTTTGTTGATGGTTCCTTTACGTCTTTTTTAGAAACTGCAGCATTGGTGTTTGGAGTTTCAGAATAGTGCCATGGTCTGCATTGTCCTTTCAAGTCATTGATTGAGGAGTACATGCTCTCTGCCATTGTGCTGACTGCTTTTTCTAAGTTGCAGACCATTGTCTTTAGTTCATTGATTCTGGCTTCCATGATTATTTTGCCATCATCTGCATAGGACCTTTTTTCATTGCATGACGTCATTTCTTGGTCTGCATCATTCACCAGTTCTGTCTGTCTGTCTGTTTCTTCTAAAATTTGATCTGAGGCAAACTTGGCCTCAGCACACAGTCGGCATGTGTAAAGCCTTGAAGATTTTGCAAAGACGCAAATCTGGTATGTAGGCAAGGATGTGCAGGCCCAGTGAATTTTCCTGTTGCACTCACTGCACTTCAAGGTTCGTCCTGTAACTGTTCTATTACACACGCATCTCTGTCCATTCGCTGTTGTACATACATCATACATACATACATAAAGTGTGTGTGTGTGTGTGTGTGTGTGTGTGTGTGTGTGTGTGTGTGTGTGTGTGTGTCATTGTGTGTGTATGTGTGTGTATGTGTGTGTGTGTGTGCGCGTGTGTATGTGTGTGTGTGTGTGTGTGCGCGTGTGTGTGTGTGTGTTGTGTATGTGTGTGTGTGTGTGTATGTGTGTGTAATGTGTTGTGGTGTTGTGTGTTGTGTTATGGTGTGTGTGTTGTGTGTGTGTGTGTATGTGTGTGTGTGTGTGTGTGTGTGTGTGTGTGGTGTGTGGGTGTGTGCAGCCCTGCATGCTGATGGTGCACGCAGACCGTCTGCCCACCGGCCCCTTCTGGGACACCCTGGTCCGCCTTCTGCCCCGCATCATCCACGTGATGAGGCAGCCGCCCAAGGTCATCTTCGGCAACAAGATCGAACGCATCGAACACAGCTCAGATGTAGCCCGCCTGGAGGCTGTCCGAAGTAAGGGATGCTGTGGTCTGGGGTTCAAATTCAATTCAAATTCAACATACTGTATTATCTCTAAAACAGAGAAATTCCTGTGGGTTACAAGCCATAATATATAAGAACAAAAACCACGTAAAAATAAAATCAATGCTGTGGTCTGAGGTTCAAATTCAATTCAAATTCAACATACTTTATTATCTCTAAAGCAGAGAAATTCCTGTGGGTTACAAGCCATAATATATAAGAACAAAAACCCACGTAAAAATAAAATCAATTTTAGCACAACACAGGTTCTGAATATCAGCACGCACCCAGTGGGGTAGGGGTGGGGGTGGGGATGGGAGGGGGGGGGGGCTGCATGGCCCAGCGCAGCTTCCAGGCTGTGTCCCTCAACTGATGAACAAGCGAAGGATTTGTCTGTTGTTGGTACACCACTCATTCTGTACACACCTCAGTGGTATGGTCAGAGCGCTCGTTTTCTTCCTCAAGCTAAAGGTTAAGCAGCGTACAGCATCGTTATCAAGTCCAGTGGATGGGTGACCGTTTGGGCGCCTTGGCTTCAGTACAATCCCCTGGTGCAGTTCACTCAGCTGTGAATGGTACCTGCCCTCTTTAGTGGTCAGGGAAGGTAAAGCAGCGAGGGAGAGGAGATGGGCGCCGCCAACAATATGCTGGCCCCTGGAGAAAATGAGCTCTCTAGCACCCTGCTCCCTAATGAGAGCATAGGTTATGGGAACATCTTCACCTGTTTACCTTTTTTTTTGTGTGTGTGTGTGGGGGGGGGGGGGGGGTAAAATTCGGCTGCTCTACTCCGTAGAATGCGCAATGGCAACAAGAGGCGCACTACCTTTTCTTCTCTTTTCCTGTCTGCACGTGTATTTTTTCCCTACCAGAGTGGCTTTTTAAAAGAAGCATTTTGCCAGGGATAGCTTCCTTGTTACCGTGGGTTCTTTTACGTGCACCAAATCCCTGTTACACACGGGACATCGATTTATCATCTCATCGGAAAAAAAACAAAATGGGCACTCATACCACTACTCACGGTCTAGTAAATGGGGGAGGGGGAGGGGGAAGTTTTGGGCACAAACGGAGGCATCGAACCCGGAATTTTCGCCCTCTGGCCTGTGGACCACCGATTCACCCACATTCACTGCTAAAAGCCTGCGTGTATATGTTGTTATGCTTTCATATGACATGTTGAGATTGCCTTCATCTATGACAAGCTCCTAACATAATAACTTTAAACTTTCTTTTTAAGGCAAAAAATCGTCTGAAGTCGATGTATGGCTGCCTATAATTATTATAGCAAAATTCTGGGGGGAAAAGACCATACATGTAAATTTCTCATCCGGTGTGTGGTGACTGTCTTGCTGTGATTTAAAGGTGTGGTTAGGGGGACAAGAGTAGGACTACAGTCATTGTCCTGCTGACTGCCTGGCTTATTTACGTTCACCTAGGGAACGTCTGACAACAGCAAGATCTGGGTTTTCCTTTGTCATCAAGTTATGCTTTACAGGCAAGCAACTTTGCAAAAATGCGGGCGTGTATGTATGTGTCATAAATATATAGACATTATACAACTGTAGTCATACATACATACATACATACATATACATCAAACAACATATCATACATACATACATACATACATACATACATACCCTACATACATACATACATACATATCATACATGCATACATTACTATACATACATACATATACATAACATACATAGCTGAGCAGGCAGGAAGACATCTACACACATGCCTGCACATAGATAGTTGAGCAGGCAGTAGATAGATAGATAGATAGATAGATAGATAGATAGATAGATAGATAGATAGATAGATAGATATGATGATGGATGGAGGATGGATGGATGAGATGGATGGATAGATAGATAATAGATAGATAGATAGATAGATAGATAGATAGATAGATAGATAGATAGATAGATAGATAGATAGATAGATAGATGGATGGATAGATGATAATGGATAGATAGATAGATAGATAGATAGATAGATAGATAGATAGATAGATAGATAGACAGATAGAGAGATAGAGAAAGATAGACAGACAGATAGATAGATAGATAGATAGACAGATAGATAGATAGAAGAAGATAGATAGATGAGATGATAGATAGATAGATAGAAGATAGACAGACAGACAGATAGACAGACAGACAGACAGATAGAAGACAGACAGACAGAGAGAAAAGAAGAGAGAGAAGAGAGAGAGAGAGAGAGAGAGAGAGAGAGAGAGAGAAGAGAGAGGAGAGAGAGAGAGAGAGAGAGAGATGTAAGTGTCTTGCTCTTACCCCAGAGGGGGAGTGGGGTTGCAACATCTGGTTGCAATCACTGCCAGGACAGGGAGCCGACACACCAGTCAGGTCAGGCCAGAGGTATGGCCCTTTCTCAATAACTGCCCAAATGCTGCATTCAAAGATTTATTTATCTTCTTTTGATTAAAAAAAAAATCTTTGACAAAAATCATGTTCATGATGGGAATGAAGTTGTAACTGGTTACCTGCACTTGTTTTTCTCCACTATATTTTCTCATTTATATAATTGATCAAATGTGAAATAGCATCGTTCTGAGATCCGAGCAAAGGCCATTTTTCTGCAACTTCTACTGCCTGTGCCAGCACTGAAAGTGACGGGTAACGTTTGCGTTATTATTGTTATCCAGCTGGGACTAGCCTATCGGCTGGGTAAGGACTTTATGATCTCCCTTGACAATAGCAGAAGTAATTGATGAGCAAGTAATGGAGAATGTTGCTCTTTGTATGAACGATGTAGGAGATGTAGCAGCAGCAGTGGTAGCAGCAGTAGTAGTAGTAGACCTTAACTATCACCATCGTCGACGTCATCATCATCATCAACAACAACGACAAGAGCCACAACACATTATTGAAAATAATTGTATACCGTTCTCATCACAGTGTGTGTGTGTGTGTGTGTGTGTGTGTGTGTGTGTGTGTGTGTGTGTGTGTGTGTGTGTGTGTGTGTGTGTTGTGTGTGTGTGTGTGTGTGTGTGGCGGCGTGTGTCTCTTGTCTTTGTGCATGCATCCGTGTATGTATGCATGCATACGTGCGCGTGCGTGCGTGCGTGCGTGCAGAGTTTGGTGGCGTGTACCAGGACACAGACTACCTCCTGTTAAGCCCCATAGACGACCTGCGGCCTCACAGCGTGGTGATGGGCGAGTCTGTCCCCCACAGGAGCTACGGCAACTGCGTGTACATGGCTAAAGCAGGCGCTCCCTTCCTCCACGCCTGGTACGACTCCTATCGCACCTTCCGCAACTCCGACTGGGATTTCCACTCTACCAGGATGCCTTACAAGATCCATCGCAGCAGACCCGAGTTAGAGTTCCACGAGGTGAAACCTTAGTGACGCCCTATTTCCAGACCATCGAGGCCTTGTTCTACAAGCGGTTTTATAACTGGAAGCGTCTTCATGGCATTCACATTTATACCCGGCTCTTCAGGCAGTATTTCCAAGGGTACTACGAGACAGGCAACAGCTCTCTTGGGCAAGTCTGCAGGCACGTTCTCTTTGGGGACAGTGAGGCCTGTTTGGGGGAGAAGAGGCTGGCTCAGAAGGTGGTGAGAATGGAGTCGTCAGATTTTGGAGACCTTGAAAGCAACTTGAGTTGATTTTTACTTTTTTGTTGTTGTTCCTTTGCTTCTTTGAGTTTTATTTATTTTCTATTTTGGCTTCCAAGAGTGAAGTTGACCAATTGGGAAGACCATGAATGAAACTCGTGTTGATGTTTGTTTTGTTTTGTTTTTGGCTTCAAGTTTAGTTTTCACAAGGAGGCCGCGACCTAGTTTGCAAATTTAATTTTGAGAAAAAAAATGTACACGTTTTTCTGCCAACAAACATGTTTTAGACATGCTTGACTGCATAATGTAGTATGGTAGAACAGCTTCAATTGTCAATCGAACAGCCACTGTTTGTGCAAAGTATGGTATGTAGATGGGAAATCCAGAAACTTAGAATACACACAAAAGGAAGCAGGACTTTGGTGGAGGTCTGCATGAAATGATCTGCTCTGGAAGGTTGTATGACCTTTCAAGCTGTTGTGAATCTCTGTGCTTAGACTAGGAATGCTCGTAGGCATGTCAATACTGTAAACACACACACACACACACACACACACCAACTACGCACACACACACACACACCACACGCACGCACCGCACACACGCACACACACATCACACACCAGCACACAATACACACACGTACATACACACACGTGCACACACGTACACACACACACACTTTCCAATTTATATGTCTGAAATGTATGCCTATTAATAAACCTAGCTGGTTTTCATGTTAAAAAAAGCACGGCAGGGTCACGCTTCTTAATCCAGCTAAAACTGATGTGGGCGAAGTGAGGGGAAATGACTTTTTAATTATCATTACCTTTGAAGATGACACTAAACCCTTGGGAAGAAATTACTTACATCGAAATGACAAACAATGCCTGACAAAGCAGATTCCATATTCCATTTATATGAAGAACAGAGCTCTGAGCTTTTTAATTTTTTTCTTTGAAAAAATCAAGTTTCTCATGTTTTCTACAGTGTCTTTATCCTTTCCTAATCTCATGATACTTCTTGTCAAGGTCTAAAAAGATTTATTTTATTTTTTATTTTCTTTTATACCACTTTATGTACACAGCAGTTTTCTGGTGAAATTCGGGCTGCTCTCCCCAGTGGAGAGCGCGTCGCCTCTCACAGTGCAGCGCCTACCCATTTAAGTCATTTGTTCCTGTGCAAGAATGTGCCATCTCCACAGTCATTTGTTCTCTGTGTCAGAGAATGTGCCATCTCCACAGTCATTTGTTCCCTGTGCCAGAGAATGTGCCATCTCCACAGTCATTTGTTCCCTGTGTCAGAGAATGTGCCATCTCCACAGTCATTTGTTCTCTGTGCCAGAGAATGTGCCATCTCCACAGTCATTTGTTCTCTGTGCCAGAGAATGTGCCATCTCCACAGTCATTTGTTGCCAATGCCAGGGACAGTGCCATCCTCCACAGTCATTTGTTCTCTGTGCCAGAGAAGTGCCATCTCACAGTCATTTGTTCTCTGTGCCAGAGAATGTGCCATCTCCACAGTCATTTGTTCTCTGTGCCAGAGACATGTGCCATCTCCACAGTCATTTGTTCTCTGTGCCAGAGAATGTGCCATCTCCACAGTCATTGTCCTGTGCTCACTCCACATCTCACCACGCAGTTAACGGTGTTGGAGCATATGTGTGTGTGTGTGTGTGTGTGTGTGTGTGTGTGTGTGTGTGTGTGTGTGTGTGTGTGTGTGTGTGTGTGTGTCGTGTGTGTTCTGTCTCTGTCTGTCTGTCTGTCTGTCTGTCTGTCTGTCTGTTATATCTGTCTGTCTGCTGTGTATGTGTGTCTGGACGTGTGTTATAGCTTCCGCCTAGTTTTCATGCATTATGTGATATTTTTTTCAGATCTCAGCTATGTATTCTATGTCTCACATGCGAACCCCCCCCCCCCCCCCCCCTGGTAATGTATTCTGTAAATTCCATATGATTAATAGAAAAAAAATTTGGGGGATACTTATTAAAAGTTTTGGATACCTATTAAAACTTTCACAACCTTTGGCGTTGATATTGCTGTTTATAGCTGTGAGTGTTTCTGACGAGTGACCACCCAATGCCTATACACAAAGACACTAACATGGTCTTGCAGGGTACGTATATAGTGACAAGGTCAGGTCAAATCAGGTCAAAATACTTTAATCATCCCAAGAAGGGCAATTATAAAACTGACAAGACACATCAATGGTAAGCATCATAATTTTTTTAAAAAAGAAAAGAAAAAGAAAACACGAAGAAAAGTGATAATTGATATTTGCTTAAACATTCCAAGATAACTTCAAATCAAGTTTATTCACACACACACACACACACAACAACACACACACACACACACACACACACACACACACACACACACACACACACACACACACACACACACACACACACACACACACAACACACAACAACACCATACAGACACACAACATGCGCGAGCGCGCGCGCGCATGTGTGTGGTGTGTGTTGTGTGTGTGTGTGTGTGTGTTTGTCCATCAAGTTTGACCATTGACAGCAGATCTTCAACTTCACTTCAGTCATCTTCGGTTTAGCAGTCCTTGTCTTTGCTGACCGAAAAAATCATCATCATCATCATCATCATCATCATCATCATCATCATCATCATCATCATCATCACATCACACCACCACCACCACCACCACCACCACCACCACCACCACCACCACCACCACCACCATCATTATCATCATCGTCGTCGTCGTCGTCGTCATGAACATTGTACACACACAGCCATCTCAGATGAACTGCAAGTCATCGTTATGTATCGTTATCACCATTGTTAATAATGGTGGTATTGTCTTCGGTGTTGTCATTAATATATACATAAAAACTTTTGTTTTCAATTAAAAAAAGTGTTTTTTTTTCGAAAGCTCTCACAGTGCTCTGTGTGTGTTGTGTGTGTGTGTGTGTGTGTGTGTGTGTGTGTGTGTGTGTGTGTGTGTGTGTGTGTGGTGTGTGTGTGTGGTGTGCCTGCCTGCCTGCCTGCCTGCCTGCCTGCATGCATGCCTGCATGCATGCATGCATGCATGCATGCGTGCATGTGCGCTCTCACGCATGTGTGTGTGTGTTCGAGCGTGCGTGCGTGTTTGCGTGCGTGTGTTACGCATGCGTGCGTGCGTGCATGCATATGTTGCGCGCGCGTGTGTGCGCGTATGTATGTGTGTGTGTGTGTGTGTTCATGCGGGACATACCCTGCACACTCTTCTCAGAGTTCGGAGGCGTGTACCAGGACACGGACTACCTGCTGCTGAAGCCGCTAGATGACCTGCGTCAGTACAGCGTGGTGATGGGCAAGTCCATCCCCAACCAGACCTACTGCAACTGCATCTTCATGGGCCGGGCCAGGGCCCCCTTCCTCCACACGTGGTACAACACCTACCGTTCCTTCAACGGCTCCTTCTGGGACCTCCACTCCACCCGAATGCCTTATCGGATCCACAAGAGGCAGCCGCGCATCCCCTTCCACGAAGTGGACACGTTAGTCTCGCCCTATTTCGGAAACATCCAAAGGTTGTTCTACAGGAGACGGTACAACTGGACGCGCCTTCATGGCATTCACTTGTACACTCGTCTTTTCATGCTGTACTTCCGAGGGCGCTATGAGCGAAGGAATAATTCTCTGGGTCAGGTCTGTAGGCATGTTCTTTTCGGCGATAGCGAAGCCTGTATGAGGGAGGAGGAATTGGTTCAGCCGGTGATCAGAATGAGTTCAGAGGCGTCTGAGCCGTGAGTAGAGGAACGAATACGTCAGAGTTACGTTAGCGTCCATGAGCCTTTGATTTTTGTTTTAAACCCCACCTATGAACAGTTTTGTCAGAGAGTGTGAAAGAATTCCAGAGAAACGTGCTTTCTTTCACTGCATGGGTTGAGAAATCCACTTAGCATCTGCTGTCAACCACACCGAGCCAACTCCGTGCGCGTGCTTTACTAAACGTATGTGGGTCCATGTTGGCTGTTTTGTGGTTTAAAAATATAAATTTAAAACAAACATGTGGTTTAGATTGCAGGGTTCCTAAACGGAGTAGGCCTATCTTTTTTTCTGGGTGTGTAATAGCTTATATCGTAACAGAAGTAGCAGGACTTCAAACTGTCCTGCTCACAGATAACTTTGAATAAACTTACACCTTTAAGGTTCGGAATTGTTAGTTTAATAATACGCTGTAAAACAATGCGCGCGCATAATCATTAGCTATGAGGTAGAAGGATGAGATCCCTACAAGGAATCCCCCCTGACTTGTTATCCTCCGAAGTTTGGAGGAGACCCGTGTCCATCTTCCCATGTTCGTGGCATTTTCTGTTATTCCATTTTGTTTTTTAAATAAGAGTTGGGGGGTAGGTAAGGGGAAGACGTAAGATACCTTGTTTTGCGTTGGAGATCTGAGGTGCAAATATATAGTTACTTTAGAGGTATGTACTTCTTTTTCCTGTGAGCAAAGATTTACCTTTAAGTATGCGCAAAGGTTTATCTGAGTGATCTGCGCATAGATTAACCTTACAGATACGCACATAGATCTAACATAGAAATTTACTCATGGATTTACCATTGAGACCTGCGCATAGAATTACTTTATCTGCCTGCCGAAAGATTTACCTTACAGTCTAGATCTGTGCATAGACTGTTTACAGTCTAGATTTACCTCGATGTGTAGATCTGCGCATTGATTTACCCAGGAAGTCTAGATCTGCTCGTAGATTTACCTTATAATTTAGATTTGTGTAATGATTTTCTTTAGAGCCTACTTTACCTTAGAGGTCTTCACATACTGTTACATAACAACTTGCTTCTTTTTTACATGGAATTGATTTTTGTCCCTTGTTTTCATTCGTAAGTTTTGGGATAGGGCAATACAGTGTAAAGTTTGATAGATAAAACTGAAATATGCCGAGGCAGGTGAATGTCTTTCATGGGAAATAGAAAACTGACCTGCGTTGAGGACCTGACAAAATCCCCAAACAATATCTGCGGGCAAGAAAGTTTGTTGCTTGTTTGTTTGTTTGTTGTTTGCTTGTTGTTTGTTGCTTGTTTGTTTGTTTGATTGATTGTTTGATTGTTTGTTGATTGATCGTTTTTAGACCTTTGACTTACTGCACAGCTCAAAGTGTGCTAGTAAAATACAATTCTGTGTTGGTTTTTGGGGGGTATTTAAAAATTTTTTTTTATTCTTCTTATTCACTACGCTGAATGCCTGTAATTGATAATGACATATTAAGTGTATATATTTGATCCTCTCCATGCATGTATGCATACCATGAAGAAATGTACAGACAGGTCTCCACATAACCGGGGAAATGGTGACAGGTCTCCAGAGGGCCAAGACCCAACTAGGCACTGCCAAGTTTCACACCCCAGCTTCTTGACCACTGCATTCAAGTTGTGTGGTTTTAGTGACTCACTCTTTCCGTCCTAAGGTCAGGAGTTGCAGGTTTGAATCTTAGGGGTACCTGGTTGATTAGGGTTCTGGGGGGGGTCTAGTCTGCTATTTCTCTATCTTTTTTTTTTTTTTTTTTTTCAAATTTGCCAGTGCTATACATCAGGTATTGTAAAATCCGTTGGGGTTTTTGTTAGGTGTTTTTTTTTGGGGGGGGGGGAATTTTTTTTTTTTTTGGGGGGGGGGGGGGGGGGCGGGAGGCGGGAGAGGGGGGGGGAGGCCGCTTGTTTAGTTTTCGTTCCTGGGTTAGAGCTCCAGGTTCACAAGTGGTGAGATTTTTGCATATGCCACCCGTTGGAGGTGGCTCAGTGGTCAGAGCGTTCGTTTTCCCCCAGCCAATGTTAAGCAGCATCGAACGTGGTTACCAATCGGATGGGTGACTGTTTGCACACCTTGGCTTCAGTGCAGTACGGGGCCTCGATTTTTAGTCTCATCCGAAGGACTTTTGGGAAGAGTGGAGTCTGTACTGATGTTAACTCCAAGGGAAAAATCCCTTCGAACGGGAATCGAACCCAGGTCATCAAATTGCGAGCGCAATGTTCTGACCACTAGGCTATCCCGTCCCCAACGCTCTAGCCACGAGGCTTTTCCGGCCTCTGTGAAATCGTAAAACTGGCTATCACTTTTTATGAAGTTTCTAAAAGTTATAGTTATTCTGATGTTGCCATTAGAAATGTCACGAAATCACCTAAATTTTTAAAAAAGAAGCTTTTATGAAATACGGGATTTATCAAATGAGACAGGCATAAATGTGGGATTTATTAAATGATGTAGCCGTAACTGTTGGGATTTATTTAATGAGATAGCCATAGATATGGGGTTTAGGAAATGAGTAAGACACAGTCGGATTTACTTGATGAGATACAAATTTGGGATTTATTAATGAGAAAGGCATAATGGGATTTATCTAATGAGATAAGACATAGATAAAAGATACGACTTAGATATGGTATTTTTTCTAATGAGATAGACACAGATAAGGTATTTTTCTAATGAGATAGACATAGATAAAGTATTTTTCTAATGAGACAGCCATACATATGGGGTTTATCTGACAAGAGCATATTGTTTTACGTAGTCCCAGTAAAGCCAGATGGTGGGAACTGTGATATCCTTCATTTGTTTTAATACAGACATACTGTGCTGGTTTCTGTTTTTATCTGGGTGATTGTCAGCTATGTGGCAAAGCAGTGGACAGGGATTTGGTGTACATGAAATGGTTTTATCCGTTTACTTTTATTTATTATTATTTTTTTAAATATTTTATTTATTCTTTTATATCGATGATAATGGAATAAGCAATCATGTGCTCTTTTACATCCAGTCCCCCTGTGCATGCAGTTTTGTAAATCTTGTCATCTGTTCCCACTGGCAAGCGCACACAATAGCCTACTCTTACGAAAAGCGGAACAGGATTTAACGTGTGCGCAAGATGTTCTGCGTGCATTCTGCGTGCATTCGCACACGGGACCTCGATTAATAGTCTCATCGAAAGGACTTTTGGAGACAGTGGAGTCAGCACTGATGTTAACCCCAGGGGAAAAATCTCTTCGAACGGGAATCGAACCCAGGTCGTCAAATTGCGAGCGCAATGTTCTGACCACTAGGTTATCCCGTCCCCATTGCCAACGTGTGTATGTTTCCGCTGATGGGGCATGGCATTAAGTTTCAAAATGTGTTGTGGTCGCAGTAGTCTCATTTTTGACGATGATGTACAAAAAGAAATGTTGCTTTACTAAAACTTTACATTTTGCAAATGATGAAAAGAAAGTCTACAGAGAACTGAAGGGACGAGAACTGCGTAAGCTGCGGACTGAAAATGGGTTTCTTGCTCAATTTGAAATGTTGTGTAGTTTTATGTATAGTTGTTCAGTTTTGTGTCTGCACTTACTTTTTGAGAATTGCAATGTGGAGCAAGTGTTTAGTGCACTAACAATATGGTGCTGTTGGATTCTGTTTATGTCAGAAATTGCTTTAGCTGTTATGTTGATTCTCAGTTGTTGTTGTTTTTTTTTTAATGATGTGTTTGAAGTGATAGCATTGTGTACTACCCATGTTTGAAACATTTTCGAATTAACTTCAGAAATACTATGTATTTTGTAAAAAGCAAAAAAAAACAACAACAAAAACACCCCCCCCCCCCCCAAAAAAAACCAACCTTTTTTTTTTTGCTAATAGGATCTATCAGAATTGTTTGATTTCTATATTTGTGGCAGTGCATAAAAACCCGAGACATAATGGACATTCTATGCTTTTTGAGATTTTTCAGCCTAGGTAAAGATCCCCCCCCCCCCTTCTGCCCCCCAAAGTTTGAATATCCTTTTTAGTTTTGATTTTTATTGCTATCTGAACGTTAATATTCATTGGTAACTATTTTGCAGAAAATCAAATGTAAAGTTTTCATATTTTTGAAAATGTCTAATCAAATAGTTCTCAAAAATGTCTAATTATACACTGAAAGCAATTAACTTATGTGTAAAGAGTCGTTGTTATAAAAGCTAAAAATAGTATAAACGTAAATTTGGTATTTTTAGTGTTGGTGAGGAGTTTTTAAGGGTATGTTTTTGTTTTTTTTATATTTTACCCTGGGCTGTCACATTTACTATAGAAGGTAGCAATCAAAAATAAAAATTACCAGGCGATGTCACAATCATTTACTGGGAAGGTTTTAGTTTTTATTTCGTGCGCTGTCACAATCATTTACTAGAAGGTTTCGTTTTCTTTATTTTACCCTACACTGTCCCTTTTATTGGAAGGTTTTAGTTTTTAGTTTACCGTGCCCTGTGACATTCATTTACAAGAAGGTTTTAGTTTTTAGTTTACAGGTTTTAGTTTTCAGTTTATGTGCACTGTCACAATCATTTACAAGAAGGTTTTAGTTTTTAGTTACAGGTTTTAGTGTTCAGTTTATGTGCACTGTCACAATCGATTTACAAGAAGGTTTTAGTTTTTAGTTACAGGTTTAGTTTTCAGTTTCCGTGCACTGCCACAATCAGTTTACAAGAAGGTTTTAGTTTTTAGGTTACAGGTTTTAGTTTTCAGTTTACGTGCACTGTCACAATCGTTTACAAGAAGGTTTTAGTTTTTAGGTTACAGGTTTTAGTTTTCAGTTTACGTGCACTGTCACAATCATTTACAAGAAGGTTTTAGTTTTTAGTTTATTAAAAAAGGATATTCAAACTTTGGGAGGCAGAAAAGGGGGGGGGGGGGGTATTTACCTAGGCTGAAAAATCTCAAAATGCCTTAAATGTCCATTATGTCTTGGGGTTTTATGCACTGCCACAAAAATAAAACCAATCTTGATAGATCCTATTAGCAAAAAAAAAAATAAGGTTTGGTTTTTTTTTTTTTTTTTTCTGGTCGGGAAAGGGTGGTTTATGTTCTGTTTTTTTTGTTTTTGTTTCGTTTTATAAAAATACTAATTTTTTTGACGCCTTAATTCATAAAATGTTTCAACACATGTCTTTGTTGTTTGTTACTCCTAATAATTATATGTTTTAAACTGTCACATTTTACTAGAAGGTTTTGTTTTTTATTTTACCTGCACTGTCTATGAATTAACATTTTACCTATAGAATGCGTGTTTACGTTTTATAGTTTACCTGCGCTGTGACATTGACTAGAAGGTAGCATTTTATTAGAATGTGTGATGATGCCTAGCTTTTTACCAGTTTAGTTATTGAATACAGATATTTTCGTGTAAATGTTGACCTTTTTGGTGATGTTTATATTCACCTTTTGTGCATAGTTCTTTAATGATATAATGCAACCATTATGTGTTATAAAGTTTGTCTTAAGCTCATACATGGGATGGTAGATCTCAACTAAATGTTTGGGGCTTTGATTTAAAAAGAAATCCTAATATGCATTAAGCTGTCATGATTTTTATATTTTCAAAACAAGCACGGTCTGTCTTTATCTATTTTTTTATAACACATAATGGTTGCATTTTTACAACAAAAGATTTCATACCTATGTAGTCTTGGTTTGTTTGCTGTTTGCTTGTTTACTTTTTTACAAAATAAAATAAAAAAACAACATTTTTTGAAAAAAAAGAACAAATGCGTTTGTTTAGTCTTTGGCAGCTATGATTTATACATCACATAACCATCAGACAAAACTCATCTCCATTTTTCTCTTTTCCTAGTGGAAGTGCTCTGAGTTGTTGTTGTTTTTCTGTTCCTGGGATATTCTGAGTGTTCAGGGGGGTACTGTACTGACCCCAGCGCTCAGTATGGCTTTATTTAGATTTTTCACTTTGCACACCATAAAACCCATTCCGCCTTTTGGAAGAGTAGACCATGTCGTGCCGGTAGGAACGGATGACAAAATGATCAAAACCACATTCTCACAGGTGTCGTTTTAGACACCATCCCGGGATGCAGGTACCTTAACTGGTGGGGAAAAAACGGTCCTGTATGCAAAATCTCACCGTTGGTGAACCTCAGAGCTCTAGCTGAGTAACTACCACCCAAAAAAAAAAAAAAAAAAACCCACAAAAAGTGAGGGGAAATGTCCTCAAATAGATGCTTCAGCAGAGACTGGAATCCATGCTCTCAGCTTACACCAGATGAAGAGTGTGTGGTCTAACCACTGAGCTATCCGCCCCGAGCTGTGAGGGATCCTCATTTATCCTATTTAGCCTGATTGTATATAGTGTATCGTCACTAACTTGGTGATGCATTCAATTATTGCTAACTCCAGTTCCAGTGTCCTCAGTTTTGAAAGAGTCCATATCAATCTTATACATAGCATAGTTCTGGACTTACATATTCGGTGTAGCCTTTATTGCTTGAGTTTTATCTAATTTCATAAATAATTCTGTCGAGCTTTTTGTTTGTCTTCATTCTTTCTTCAGTTTTTTTTGTTATTTGTTTACAAAAGACTCTGTCACCCTCACACATGGTTTACTTGTAATCTCTAAATTGTTCATCCCCAAAGTCGGAATGCAGCTACCAAAAAGGTTGAGAATGTTTGGGGATGGAAACGGTTGCCATAAGTATATATCTCATGACCATTGGTGAATTTCGGAGCTCTAGTCTAGGAACAGGGGGAAAAAATGACAGAGTATGTGGTT
Source organism: Stramonita haemastoma (assembly GCA_030674155.1). NCBI lineage: Eukaryota > Metazoa > Mollusca > Gastropoda > Neogastropoda > Muricidae > Stramonita > Stramonita haemastoma. Next base: position 28,700,115 of record CM060325.1, read on the forward strand.
TTCTGTTAGGGTTGACAGATAATGACACTTTTATAAATTTTTTTGGGAAAGATCATTATACCAAATACCTCGACACCTAGCCAAAACTAAACAAAATTATTGTAAGAAAGGATCACACTAACGACATCATTTTTCCTGGAAAAGCAAGAAGCAGCTAGGCCAGTGTATAACTGTGCCCACTAGATAGAGCTATGGAATGGACTGACCCTCACAAAACCTGAACCTCACCCAAAGGCCCTGACCATACGCTCATTCTCAGTTAAAATTATCAGAGGATGGCCGTCCGCTATAGCGGATCAGTGTAGAGCAACGGTTTTGGACGACTGACCACTATAGCGGATTTGCTGTTTGCAGATTTTTTGCGCGTCGGCCCCATGATACTATGACTAGCGCAGCTAAACATAGCTTCGTGAGCCTGTCCAAGGTCGAATGCAGAGCGTTAACGGGAGATTCCGTGTGTTGCGAACTCTTTGTTCGCAGTTGCAGAGAGTAACCCACACGGAGTAGGCTACAAAATTAGGAGTATTTTGTTCATGCTAGTCAAAGTTCATATGTTAAAGTGAAAGCTTCAATCTTTTAATATATGTACTAACCCAGAATGTTATTCATAAGTTTAGAAAATTTCATTTTCTTACTTTGTGTTTTCTTTTTTAATGATTTAAAAAAAAAAAAAGCTAACCAATACAAATGAGCCCTCTGTGGGGAAAAGCAAGGGAGACAATTGGCCATCCCGTGTGAGTATCAACGGAATCAAAAGCCTTTTCG
>CM060325.1:28703379-28708379 GCA_030674155.1 Stramonita haemastoma
ATATTTTCCTAAGTCTCTCTCTCTCTCTATATATATGTATATTATATTCTATATATAAAAATATGTATATATCTATATATATATATATCATATATATGTGTATCTCTCTCTCTCTCTCTCTCTCTCTCTCTCTCTCTCTCTCTCTCTCTCTCCTCTCGAGAGAGAGAGAGAGAGAGAGAGAGAGAGAGAGAGAGAGAGAGAGAGGAGAGAGAGAGAGAGAGAGAGAGAGAGAGAGAGGAGAGAGAGGAGAGGAGAGAGAGAGGTACAAAAACACACAGACAATTCATAAAGCATATAACCCTCAAATAAACGGTAAACAATTTGAAAATCTCTAACTAGTGAACCAGAAATTTGATAATACATCTGTCTATCTATGCACCCCCCATATATATATATATATACATTTTCGTGGGGGTGTGTACGTGCATGCGTGGGAATGTTCGAGACATTTCCCCCATGGGCTTTTGTGACACACAAATACGCTACACGTTACCTGCAAAGCTTTTGAAAGCAATGAATATATTATGCTTGCTTGCGTCACTGGAGTGTAAGCGAATGTATTCATTTTGTAAGTGGCTTCCTACACAAAGTTAATTTCATGCCGACACAATGTTGTTGTCAAAATGTATACTTGCGGGGGTGTCAACTGCTTAAGGGTGCCTCACACTTTCAGACATTTTATGCACTTGTGACCTGCCTTGTTGGCTTAACTTTCTCTCTTTTCTTTTCTTAAGTTGTTTGTTTATTCGTTTATTTCGAAGATAATAGAATAATCAGTGTGTGTGTGTGTGTGTGTGTGTGTGTGTGTGTGTGTGTGTGTGTGTGTTGGGTGTGTGGCGCGCACGTGGGCGTGCGTGTTTAATGTATCCGATCTCCGTGGGCATGTAGTTATGTAAATGTCATCCCTTCCCATCGTCACATAATGGCCTACTCTTTGGAACAGGTTTTAACGTGTGCGCAAGATGTTCTGTGTGAAATCGTATACGTGACCTCGGTTTATAGTCTCAACCGAAAGACATTCGTGGGCTTGGAGTCTGCACTAACATTAAGGAAAAAGTCCCCTTGGACAGGCCTCTGGGTCGTGGCTCAAACCCTGGCCATCAGATCGCCAGCACAGTGCTCTAACCACTAGGCTATCCTCCCCTGACCCCCCCCCCCCCTCCCCCCTCATCAGAGGAATGAAATTTGTCTGATCAGTGAAGAGGCATAATGGCACATCGTATTTGTGCCCACTTTGGTTGTGAGTAGGAGCTAAACATGGCGTAAAAGAAATGACTGTCCTATTCAGATTAGATACGGACAGAAGCTATAGCTGAGTGGTTAAGATGCTTCGACTTCAATCCCCTGGTTCAATCTGGGCAGTGGCGTCCGGTGAATGAAGGGTGGAGGGATTTTTACACCTTACCAGGTCAACTTTTAGTGCAGGCCTGCCAGTGCCTAAATTCCCTTTGAATATAAGGATAATTACACATGCAGGAGGTCAAATATGTACACCAAAGCTCCTGTAACTCCTGTCAACGTTTGGTGGGTCATGGAAACACGAACATACCCAGCAAACATCCCTGCAGGCGGAATGGAGCTACCTTCATGGTGGGTAAAAACGGTGGCATACGCAAAATCTCACCATGAGTGAACCTCAGAGCTCTAGCTGAGGAACGGAAAAAAAAATGACATGAATAAGCAGTCATCCACGATATGAGTGGGCCTTAAGTAGGGACTTTCTCCTTCTGCTGTGGCTGCTGCTGTTGCTGTTGCTGCTGCTGCTGCTACTTCTTCTACCTTATTGCTTCTTATTGTTCTTCTTGTTGCTTCTTTTGCTCGTTTTCTCCTTGTGTTGTTTTGCTTGGTTTTATGTGTGTTCACGTGATTGCTGCCTTGTAAGCATTGATTAATCATGTTCAACGAAGTGTAACTATTGAAGTGGCTCCTTTTCTCGTTTGGTCAGAGGTAATAATGATATGATAATGATGATGATGATGAGGAGGAGGAGGAGGAGGAGGACAACAACAACTATAATAATAATAACAACAACAACAAGAACGATAATGATGATGATGATGATGATGATAATAATAATAATAATAATAATAATAATAATAATAATAATAATAATAATAATAATAATAATAATAATAATAATAAAAACCCTATCTGATACACCGTGTGAAACACCCTTAACCCAGTCAAACAAATCCGGACAGTGCATGAGTCATGGTGAAATGAGAATTTACGCTTTGACGCGCACCTTTTTTCTTTCCTTTTTTTAATTTTATTTTTAATCTTCCTTGTCATGTCAACGTGTTGACGTATATAAGGGCTGTTAGTGCTGTTTTGAAGATGTGCTTTTTGGCCTTATTTGGGCCGGGGGGTATTTTTAGGCTAGGGCGGAGATTGTTGTGTTATGAATGTCTTTGACAATTGTTTGTGGCTTATTTTGGCTGGTTTGTGGGGATTTATTTCTCTCCATGTGTTCAGGATGTATCATAACTGTTCAGAACGCAAATGTATGAAAAAGTGCCGTCTTTTTAACATTAAATGCGTATGAGGACGTCTGTTTTGTATTGGGCATAAGGTATGTTAATATGGAGACAGGATAGATCAGTGGTCAGAGCACTCGCCTTCCCCAAGCTAAGGTTAATGAGCGTGGTTACCAAGTGGATGGGTGACCGTTAGCGCGCCTTGGTTTCAGTACAGTCCCCCCGTCCACCCAGCTGTAAATGAGTACCTGCCCTCTTTAGGGTCAGGGAAGGTAAAGCTACAAGGGAGAGGAGATGGGTGCCGCCCTTAATATGCTGACCCCTAGAGAAACTGAGATCTCTGACACCTCGCTCCCCAACGACCACATAGGTTATGGGAACACCTTTACCTTTTTTATGTTAACATGTTTAAGGTATGATTGCTATTTATTTAAACACGAATTATTCAATACACATACATAACATTAGCAAACAGCAACTCAGCAGGGCAAGGCAAGGCAAGGCAAGGCAAAATTCTTTTATTCGAGGATAAAAGATAAGCACTCATGTGCTTTTTTACATCCAGTCCCCGCCCCTTTCAGGGATAACATCAAGATAAAAAGACAGCCTCAACTAAAACAAGAACAATTATAATGATCCAATTACCAAGAGCAAACCACACCAAGTATCAAACAACAGGTAAGAAATAAGACATAGATACAATATTAAGGTAATGTTATAAAAAAGGCACTCATTCAAAAACGAAAATAAGAAGTAAGAATCAATGATGATTTTGATTTGAATAATAAACAAGCAAACAAAGAAACGAAGAAACAAGAAAAAAACAACAACAAAAACCAAAAAAACAACAAACAACAACAACAACAAAACAAAACAAAAACAAACAAACAAAAAACAAAACAAAAAAAAGGCGCAATGATTATAGATCAAACATGAGAATATGATGAGGTTAGATGACTGAAAACATCAATCCACCACCATCTATCATCAAAATATGTCCCATAAAACATAAGATTTTGATAAAGGGTGAGAAAGAGCAACAACAACAGGTAAGAAATAAGACAGAGATACAATATTAAGGTAATGTTATAAAAAGGCACTCATTCAGAAACGAAAATATGAAGTAAGAATCAATGAAGAATTTGATTTGAGTACAAAAAAACAAACAAAAACCAATCAAAGCAAAAAAAAAAAAAAAAAAAAAGGCGCAATAATTAAAGAGCAAGCATGGGGCAAAGGCATTAAGCTACAACTGATTTCGAGCCCCACTCCTTGAGGGGTTAACAGCTTGTACTTATGCACACAGGTGACACACATATAAACAAGACTGCTTTCCACATGTCACTTTCTATGCTTGGTGTGTTTTTGAGGGTTGGTTGGTTGGTTGGTTGACTGGGAGGTTGACAGCTAATTGGTTAGTTGGTTGCAGGAGTAGACGGTTGGTTGGTTGGTTGGTTGGCTGGTTGGTAAACTGGATTGTTTTAATTTGATTTTATTCAGTTGCTTGTTTCTTTCCTTCCTAAAGATGAATGCAGGTTTACAGGTAACACAGTGTCTAGTCTAGAAAGCGAGAAGTTGCGCGCGGATTCGGTTCAGTTTGAACCAAAACTTTTCCCCTCAACCACTGGGTCTCGAGTGGTGGTCTTGGTACTAGTCTTTCAAATGAGATGATCAACCGAGGTCCTGTATGCAACACATATTTGGTGCATGTAAAAGAAACTGCAACAACAAAAGAATGTAATGGCAAAATTCTGTCCAAGAAAAAGATGCTCTCATAGGTAAACAAATACAGGTGCAGACAGGAAAAAAGGGGTTTTGTTGTTGTTGCTGTTTGTGTTTTTTGTTATCTGTCGGGTTTTCTTTTCGTTCCTCAGCTAGAGCTCTCAGGTTCACCAATGGTGAGATTTTTCCATATGTGACTGTTTTTGCCTTGTATTAAAAGTAGCCACACTCCCATTTCGGAGATAAAGTTGGGAATGGAATCTACCAATTTTGCCAGGACAGTCAGGAAGTACCTCCCTCCTCTTCCCCATTTTCAACTGTCGTGGGTTCTTTTGACGTGCAGAAGTTCGTTAAGTGCACAGGTATGACTGGTTCAGAGTCTTCTTCGAGAGACTTTGGCATTCAGATATGTTTTCTTGTCACACTAGGAGAAAAAAGGGCAAAGCTGGGAATCGAACCCAGAACCTCGCGGTTTACTGTTTAAGCAGGTAAGCGCGTGAACCATCCTGCCACCTTCCTTCTTGTTTTTTTTTTTGGGGGGAGGGGGGTTGTTTATTAAAGTGTGGCGCTGTTCTTGTGGCCACACAGTCTCCCTAGGGGGAACAGCCCAAATTGACGATAATGTTGTTGAGAGATGTTTGCACAATATGTATCCTCTTGCCAGAGTTTTTTCGACTCATTCCCCAAAACATTCCTCCGATAGATAGAAACAAGGGTACGTGGGTGCAATAATTATATGCAAACACAGTGAGTGCCAAGACGACTAGTCTAAAGGTTCGGCTGGTTCCTTTATTTCAGTTT
>CM060325.1:28713379-28715879 GCA_030674155.1 Stramonita haemastoma
TAAATTCCATGTATTATTATCATTATTATTATTCATGGTCTAAAGGATGGGGGAAAAGTTTCGGGCCCAAACGGGGTTCGAACCACCGCACACTTCCGACCCGAACCTTTCGCTTTCTAGTCAGGTGCGTTACCTCTAGACCACCGATCTAGGTAGGTGAGAAGGGGGGGGGGGGGGGGTTCTACTCTCACAGTGAATCCCAGGTGTGATGAGTGAGACAGGTTACATAATTCTCGGTGACCGCAGGAATGTTAAGCTGCAAAACGCCAACGCCCTAACAACAACATCAACAACGACAACGACAGTATATCATCGTTTAGCAGGACTGCAGAAGCATGATCACAGATTGAAGATTCAAGCTTTGTTTCAAAGAAAAAAACCCTCCAGTTTTACAAAAATCACAACGTTTATTTTTTATTTTAAATTTTATTCTTTTATATCGAGGATAATGGAATAAGCATTCATGTGCTTTTTTTTTTTTTTTACACCTAATCCCCGTGTGTATGCAGTTTTGTAAATTTTGTCATTTGCTCCCACCGGCACAAAATAGCCTATTCTTTTGAAAAGTTGAACGAGATTTAAAGTGTGCGCAAGATGTTCTGAGTGCGTTTCCATACGGGTCCTCGGTATATAGTCTCATTTAAAGGACTTTGGGGAACAGTGGAGTCTGCACTGATTTTAACTCGGGGGTGGGGGGGAGGGGTATAGTTCCCTAAAAGGGGATTCGAACCCGGGTCGTCAAATCGCCGGCGCAATGTTCTAACCACTAGGCTATCCCTGTTGAAATCGTCTAGCGTGTACCCAAGGATCTACCAGCGCATCCAGTTTTTGTTTTGAAGACAAAATATCTACTGTGTAGAAATATTTGGGGGGGGGGGGGGGGGAGGGGGGGGGACACATGTTGTGAAGCCTTTATGGACTGTTTCCTACGAAGTGATCCCTCTTGGGGAGAGCAGCAGGTGAAAACTGACACGCAGTTTATTTAATGTTGTACAGGCTACCTACCCTACCCCTCCAAAAAAAATAGACAGAAGAAAAAGTGGTCCTACAGGATTCTTTGCTAGCTTTGTCTCTGTCTGTCTGTTTTTGTGTCTGTCTGTTTGTCTGTCTATTTCTGTGTGTGTGTGTGTGTGTGTGTGTGTGTCTGTCTGCCTCTCTCTCTGTATGCATATGTTACTCTCTCTCTCTCTCTCTCTCTCTCTCTGTATGCATATGTTACACATTGTCTCTGTCTCGGTCTCTTTCTCTCTGTGCGTATGTTATGCGCGCGCGCACACACACACACACATACACACTCTCTCTTCTCTCTCTCTCTCTCTCTCTCTCTCTCTCTCTCTCTCTCTCTCTCTCTCTCTCTCTCTCTCTCTTCTCTCTCTCTCTCTGTGCGGTGACAAAGAACACATCCCATTTTAATCCGTAAGAGGACACAAGGACGGTCTGAAGTTTTCTTCAGTAAACACAGTGCATATCTTGGTTGACTTGGTGTGTGTGTGTGTGTGTGTGTGTGTGTGTGTGTGTGTGTGTGTGTGTGTGTGTATGTGTGTGTGTACGTGTGTGTATGTGTGTGCGCGCGCGCGTAAGTGTGTGTGCATGCGCACGCGCGAGTACGTGCATGTGTGGTTTATATGTGTAGATGTGTGTAGGTGCATGTTTGTGTGTTTGTGCGTGCCCGCGCGTGCCTACATGTGTGTGCATGTGCACATTAGTGCGTGCATGGGTGCGTTTGTGTGTGCGTGCGTGCGCGTGTGTGCGTGTGTGTGTGTGTATAGAAGAGACGAAAGCACAGGCGCGTGTGTGTATGATATATATATATAAATAATTATATATATATAGTTATATATATACATATATATATATATATATGTATATATTATACAGCTGGGTGAACAGGGGGACTGTACTGAAGCCAAAGCGGGCGCAAACCGTCACCCATCCAATAGGTAACCACGCTCGATGCTGCTTAATAGCATTGGCTTGGGGGGGGGGGGGGGAGGGGAAGCGAGTGCTCTGTGAGTGACCACTGAGCTGTCCCCATTCCCATTGTCCAGGTATCCCCATTAATTCTGTATTTTTATGGCGGTGCCTGCCTGTTGAATAGTGTATAGAACATCTGCTGTTCGTGTCATGGGGTTGCTGTCTTGTGAAGTCCTGTAGCCCTATCTATGCCTTGATGAAGAAAACAGCTTAGGTGATAGCTCCGGCCAGGGCCTCTTGTGAATAAGGCTGATTGGTGGTTGGTTGGTGGGTTGGGTGGGTGGTTGGGTTGGGTGGTTGGGTTGTTGGTTGGTTAGATGGCTGGTTTTGGGTGGGTGGTTTGAGAAGGTTTTTTTTTTTGGTCAAGTGTGTGTGTGTGTGTGTGTGGGGGGGGGGGGTCTGTGTGTGGGTGGGTAGGTGTGTGTGTGTGCGTGCGTTCGTGTGTGTGTGTGTGTGTGTGTGTGGGAGGGGGTTCTGTGTGTGTGCGCACGTGTGTGTGTACATGTGTGTGTTGGGGATGGGGGGG
>CM060325.1:28741472-28743972 GCA_030674155.1 Stramonita haemastoma
ACTGATGGACAGAGATTAAGCATAAGCTAAGTTATGGGAGCGGTAATAGGCCTAGCGTCTCTTTTTAAAGCTCTGGGGCAAGATGACACAGGTTTATGTCCAACGTTCCGTGTGTTTGATGGTTTCCAATGCGGAAGACGAAATCGTCACAGAGAAAACACATAAATGAATCGATTTATTTTCTGGAGAGAAAGCTAACCTAACTGTGCTACATTGATACCATACTACAGAAAAACACATATGAACAGATTTCTTTTCTGGAGAGAAAGCTAGCTCTAACTGTGCGACATTGAATCCAGACAAACAAGAGACATATAGCAAAGTAGTGTTGGGTTTTTTTGTGCGAGTGTGGTGGTGGTGGTTGGTTTTTAATATAGGTTTTATTCCCATTCAGAAATGGGAATAAACATTTGAAAACACATAGCATTTTGGAATCATAACAACAAGCTTGTATGTAGCTTATGGTGTGTTCAATTCAAACACACGGTATTTTGAAATCATAGCAACAACAAGCTTGTATTCAGCTTATGGTGTGTTCAATTCAAACACACGGTATTATGAAATCATAGCAACGACAAGCTTGTATGTAGCTTATGGTGTGTTCAATTCAACAATGAAAATCAACATGGATATGACGGCTGTTGAGCTTCCAAGTATTAACAACAACAAAAATTGCATTGATTGCAATCTTTGGTGGAAGTTACTAATAGATTTTCATTACAATAAATGATAATGCAAAAAAGTGCAATGTTATGTTAGAATTTGATATAACACAGTTGGTTGGAAATAACTTTTATTTACAACAAAGCCAGTTATTAACAGTATAACACACAACTGGTTAACATAACTTTGATAGAATAAATAATTACAACAAAGCTAGTTATTAACAGTATAACACAACTGGTTAACATAACATTGATAGAATAATTAATGACAACAAAACCAGTTATCAAGAGCACAGCGTCGGAAGAACATCAAGCCTTAGCTTAATTTTCTCAGAACGTCTTTGTAAATGAGGCACCGAGTCCACATTAAATCTTATTTCACATAATATTACAATAAATGTAAAACTATATGAATCAACAGAATTAAAAGCCAACACACTAACTATTTTGGAGATTTTTTTTTTTAAAGTTAGCTAACCAATTTTTTAAATCCATCTTCTTCGAGTATTGGACAATCTCTTAGCGTGATATTTAGTTTTCTAGAAATGATATACGAAATTTTTCGATTTTCGTTTCTGCTTTAAGATCCGTTCCGCCTTTCGCCAGAGTAGGACATTGGGTGCCGGTGGGAACGGATGACAAAATTTACAAAATGCATACACACGGGGACTGAAAGTTAAAAAGCACCTGGGTGTTTATTCGTTTTCTTACCTCGTAAGTTGTTTTTCTTTATTCTCCAAATATACACTCTGTCTGTCGTCTGTCTGTCTGTCTGTCTGTCTGTCTGTCTGTCTGTCTGTCTGTCTGTCTGTCTGTCGTCTCTCTCTCTCTCTCTCTCTCTCTCTCTCTCTCTCTCTCTCTCTCTCTCTCTCTCTCTCTCTCTCTCTCTCTCCCTCCCTCACTCCCTCCCTCCCCCTCTCTCCATACCCCTCTCTCTCACACACATAAAATAATTTTGATTTGATCTCTCTCTCTCTCTCTCTCTCTCTCTCTCTCTCTCTCTCTCTCTCTCTCTCTCTCTCTCTCTCTCTCTCTCTCTCTCTCCCCCCCCAAAAAAAAAAAGAAAAGAATAGAAAACAGAAAGACAAAACAAAACAGATAGACTCAAGACCTTCAGAAGATGAACTGACTGATACACATAGACAAACAAACGGACGAGTGAACTGACAGACAGACAGAGACAGACAGACAGAGAAGTGTGGCCACAGCGGCACGTCCCATCGATCGCTTCCTTGTGCCACAGTACATACAGTGTCCGTTCCCCCACCTTCCCTGCAGGAGGCTCGCCACATGGTCACATCTTGGAGATGGCCCCGTACAGATTTCCTTCCTTTTCTGTGCCTGTTGTTGTTGTTGTCGCTGTATACTTAGACCCGCACAGACAGACACAGACAGACAGACACAGGCAGACAGACAGACACAGACAGAGACACACAAACACACAACACGCGTGTGTATACACACACGCACACACAGGTGTGTGTATGTTCGCACGCACATACACACTTACACACACAAACACACACTTACACAACACACACTCTATCTCACACACACACGCGCGCGCGCGCGCGTACACACACACACACACACACACACACACACACACAACTCGCCCACCCACACACCACCACCACCTCGAGACACAACACATGCGCTAGCACGTGTATGGCCAGGCTGTAGGCATACTCCCACCCCCTCCATCCCCCTCTACCCCACCTCCCCCCACTCACCCACTCACATCAAGGAATCTTAGTTGTGCCTGAGTGGTTTTTGTTCTGTGGCGATGGCAGGAATCAGCAGGTGGTGGTGGTGGTTGAGGGTGGTGGTGGTGG
>CM060325.1:28761472-28766472 GCA_030674155.1 Stramonita haemastoma
AACAAAAACGGCATGCACACAGGTGTCATGTTTAGACACCACCCCGAAGTCAGAATGTGGCTACCTCAATATTAATAGCGGGGTGAAAAACTGTCGCATACGCAAAACTCTTACCATTGGTAAGACCTAGCCGAGGAAGGAAAAAAGTTGCTTTTACATCATCTTCACCTATCCCGTAGTCTTGTAGACCGTGGGGGCACCACTGGAGATTTTGCAACCAGCTTACTCCACTCCTTGTGGTCCTCAGTTTTCCGTAGCAGAACGTTCCACTCAAGGCCAGTCTACTTTCTGATGTTGTCTTACCATCGTTTTCTCTGTCTGCTGTCTGCCTCTTTGTCTCCCTCCTTGCACTGTTCCTTGCAGGACAGTATTGGCCAGTCCAGATGTTCGTGCAACTTGCCCGTACTACTTCAGTTTGCGTTTTGTTTGTTTTTTTGTTTTTGTTTTTTTTAACATACTCTATTTCAACCCCTTCAGATATTTTGAGTAGTTTTGTATATTAGGAACAACACAAGTTGACTGTTGACTGTTCTCTTAAACAAATGTATCATCATCATCTTCATCTTCCCCATCACCAACTGTTATCTTAAACAAATGTATCATCATCTTCATCTTCCCCATCACCAACTGTTATCTTCAACAAATGTATCATCATCTTCATCATCTTCCCCATCACCAACTGTTATCTTAAACAAATGTATCATCATCTTCATCTTCCCCATCACCAACTGTTACCTTAGACAAATGTATCATCATCATCATCATCATCATCATCATCATCATCATCATCATCATCATCATCATCTTCCCCATCACCAACTGTTATCTTAAACAAATGTATCATCATCTTCATCAAACAGCTGAAGCAAGGGGAGGAGGAGAAACGCCTCCTGGAGAACTGCCTTCAGGAAGAGCTGGAGAAGGAGCGGCAGAGCAAGGAGCTGGCCCTCAGCGACGCCCGCAGAGACATGGAGCAGCAGATGTTCCAGCTGAGGGCCTCCAACCAGCAGATGACCCTCAAGACCTCCCAGCTGAGGACCAGCCTGGACTCCCTCAAGCAGGCCCACAGCCTCCTGGCCCGCCAGGCGCGTCAGTTCCCGCAGATGGTCACCCTGGTGCTGAAGGACATGCAACAACAGGTGATTCCAGATGCCAGAGACTTTGGTATTCTTTGAGGTTGATGTACATGTTCGTGTTGGTGTGAGCCAGAGAGTTTGGTATTCTTTGAGGTTGATGTACATGTTCGTGTTGGTGTGTGCCACATAGAAAAGAGGGATTCTTATCACATTTCCAGAAGATGGAAATGCTATTTTATACTGACAGGCCCCATGGGCATCCCCACACAGCTTTACAGCTGAAAGTCCTCTATCCTTTCAAATCCCTCAAAGTCAACTGAGATTACATAATTATCATGCAGCCAATGTGGATGAACAGATTTTCACAATAAGTTAGAAGTTGGTGAAAACAGGTGTAACGCTAGCTGTTGGAAATGCTGAACTACCTCTAGCAAACAGCTTTTCTTTTCAGAGAAGAAATAATTCTAGCATAGGCTACTTGCAGGAGATATAATTATCTTAAAGATCTGCTATTTTTGTTCTTAGACAGTGCTATAGTTTTGTTTTGTTTTTGTTTTGTTTTTGGGGTGTTGTTGTTGTTTTTTTTTACAAATTCGGAAAAAGGGGGAGGAGCAGCACTTTTAGAAAGTCTCTGTGTGTATATTTGCATGCTGTATATGTGCGTTACTGCATGCATGTGTGCCTATGAATGTGTAAGTGTGCTTGCCTTTATGAGTGATGTCTAAAATTCATTTCTTTTTGGTTTTTAAATGTCTGTTGTTGGTTTCTAAAAGGAATCCTTTTCATCAAGGTTGTTCATTGTGGACTGAATATATATATATATAGATATAGATATAGATAGATATAGATAGATATAGATAGATATAGATAGATATATAGATATAGATATATAGATATATATATATATATGTATCTATATATGTATATATTGTTGGTGCCAAACAGGTGACGACAGCTGTGCAAAACGTGACAGAGGAGAACAAGGACTTGGTGCGCAAGTACCACAAAGAAATGAGACTACGCAAAAAATACCACAACGAACTTGTGGAACTCAAAGGTAATCCTCCACTGCTTCCAAATCTACAAGTTCTATTTTACGTATCTCTTATATCAGAATGCAGCTACGTAAATGGTGGTGGATTGAGGCGGGAGGGAGGACGGTTGCATATGCAGAACTCTCACCACTTGTGAACTTCAGAGCTCTAGCTGAGGGATGAAAAAGAAATGTAATTATTTGGCCAAAAGATGCAGACTTGGCATGGGTTTTTTTTCAAATAAACATTAGTGTCCACCACACTCACTTTTTAGATATTATTTCATCTCTTTGTTCTGTACGCGAGTTTAAGACCAGAAGGTTTGAATAAATCTTACATTATTTTCATTAAAATTTGGAGTATTTTTATGTGCTGCGAGGTAGGCCTAGTGTAACGCTATGTCAACACTAATTCATTTAGGGGCCTTCCTGGGTTTTTTCTTTCTTAAAAGTTATTCTTTATGTTTCCCTTCTGCTTACGTTTGTCTACTATTTCCATGCTAGTGTTGCTTAATTTAACATAGCTGTGATGCTGCCAAAGGTTTGAAGACAGAACATCCATGAGAAAAATTTCAGCCAACGCGTACGTTCACCATGTCCCCCCGTGACCGTCTTGGTCAAGGGACTGTTGTTGGTGGTGGTGGTGGTGGTGGTGTTGGTGGTGTTGAAGATGATGATGATGGTGATGATGGTGATGGTGGTGGTGATGGTGATGATGATGATGATGATGATGATGATGATGATGATGATGATGATGACGACGACGACGATGACGGTGATGATGGAGATGATGATGTCATAATGAAGGAAGATGCAATGAGGAGGAGGATGATGTTGTGATAATGATGATGTAATGATAAAGATGGTGATAACTAATTTAACAGTTACTCAGCATAAGAATTTTGGTTTCAATGACTAGTTTTCCACCCCTTTTCCCCTGTCTGGAAAGACAGAGAGAATAAATTTCATCTCTCTCGTCTACACTTCTAAATTAGCTCAGCTGAAAGAAGTGAAAGTTTCAATGAAAGATTCCATGCTAACCTGTGACTTTTGTGGCAGTAGCCTAGTTGGCGGGTGTGGTAGGCTATAAGAGTTCATGCTGGTGAGGATTAACACCATCTGAAAACAAACTGTGGCAGTGATGGGATAATTATGTGGTAGACTCTCCAGCCCCCCCCCCCCCCCCCTCTTCCCCCCTCTGCACACTGCTATGAGACCTGCACGTGCTGATTCTGCTTCTGTGGACACTGTCCTCACGCGCTGGCATTACTCTGGCACTGGGAATCCAAAGATAGCCGGCCATCAGTTTTAATTAACACAGGTCCTATAGCACCACAGGAACGCAGCTGTGTTCGGTGTTTGGATGTGGGTCTGTTTTCTCTGTGAACATGGGACTGATGTTGGTGATGCTCACCTATGCTAATGGTACAGATGCTGATTTCTTGGTACATGGTGTGTGGTAATAGTAGGCCTCCGTCAGTCGATGTCGACTATGGAATTCATGCCAAAAGAAAGGTCATGTGTTCAGCGACAGCGCCGGCTGTGGCTGGTCAGTCCAATGCGGGAGTGGCAGTCTCTGTCGCATCTGATGCAGATGTGGCTTGTCAGTCCAATGCGGGAGTGGCAGTCTCTGTCGCATCTGATGCAGATGTGGCTTGTTGAGGTGTGGGTGATAACGATGATGAAAATCACTACATTTTACCTTACTTGATTTTTTTTCATCTTTCCAGGGAATATCCGAGTGTTCTGTCGCGTGCGGCCTCCCATCAAAGAGGACGGCACAGGGGCCCAGGCTGACGTGGTGGTGAACTATGACCCCGATGACGATGGCGTCATCTACGTGGGCAACAAAGGCCGCATCCAGACTTTCGAGTTTGACCGTGTCTTTTCCGCCACCAGCACGCAGACACAGGTGGGTTGGTGGACTGGGTTGGGTTGGTGTCTGGGCTTGGGTGGAATGGGTTAATTGGATTGGATGGTGGTGGGCTGGATTGGGATGGGTTTGGTTAGGTTAGGGTGGGTTTGGTGATACTGGAATGGTTTGGTGAGATTGGGATGGTTTAGTTAGATTGAGGTTTGTTAGGTTAGGTTTGGATGGGTTTGGTTAGATTGGGATGAGCTTTAGCTCGGTTGAGGTGATTTGGTGATAATATTGGGATTAGTTTGCTTAGGTTGGTGATGGGTTTGGTTAAATTGGGATGGGTTTAGTGAGGTTGAGATTTGGTGAGGTTAGAATGGGTTTGTTTAGATTGGGATGAGATAGGTTGGCTTAGATTGTAATGGGCTTGGTTATGTTGGGACGGTTTTGGTTTTGTTAGGATAGGTTGGGTTAGATTTGGATGGGGTTGGTCAGGGTTGGAAGGTTGGGAAGGCGCTGAATCAGGGTGGATTAAGATGGGATGGTCAGCATCGGGTGGATTGGATTGGGATGAAATGAACTGAGATGAAATGGATTGGGATGGGCGGAGTTGGCACTGGTATAATTAGAGTTACTTTCATCATCGCTATTATCATCACCCCTGACGTTGTCTGTCAAATGAGCAAACAAGTAATGTGCTGCGCTGCCCTCAAGCATCTGCCAAACAAGTCAGGCTCAGCGCATGCATCCCACTTCAGCGTGGAGGAGAATTGTTACCTTTGAAGTCTTTCTGGGAGAAAAGATAAAAGCGCAGGAGAATGGACCAAGAAGGCAGAACATAGACAAGAAGAAGGTGACAGGAAGAACAAGAGCAAGGCAGACACAAAGAGAGGGATATTATAAAAAAAAAAGAATTCCGAGCACAGAATTTTCAAAAGAGGGATCATGCTATTCATACGCCCTGGACATCCCCTTTTCTTTCTTTTTTAATATGTTTTTGTTGTTTAGATTATATAAGAGTCCCAGTGGAAAC
>CM060325.1:28769647-28777147 GCA_030674155.1 Stramonita haemastoma
AGAGAGAGAGAGAGAGAGAGAGAGAGAGAGAGAGAGAGAGAGAGAGAGGTGGATGTAGCAGAGAGAGAGAGAGAGAGAGGAGAGAGAGAGAGAGAGGTGGATGTAGCAGATGGTGCTGTACCGAGTTTTTTTCGTGTCAGGATAGAGTTTTCCCCCTTCTTCCTGGTAGTAGCAAATTTGGGCTCCATCATAAAGAGATTTTGTATCGAGAGGGATATTATTTTAGAGAGAGAAAAAAAGTAAACAGGTGCAAAATGAAAGCATTTTGATCTCAATTTTCCTGTCGTATCTTTCCTAATAGCTGTTCACTCCCTCTTTGCCACATAGTTCATTCCTTCTCTCTCTCTCTCTCTCTCTCTCTCTCTCTCTTCTCTCTCTCTCTCTCTCTCTCTCTCTCTCTCTCTCTCTCTCTCTCTCTCTCTCTCTCTCTCTCTCTCTCTCTCTCTCTCATCTCTCTCATCCTCTCTCTCTCACACACACACACACACACACACACACACACACACACACACACACACACACACAACACACACACACACACACACACAGAGGCTTCGTCTTTCACTTCTGCTAGGCGTGACATGTGCGAGAAAACGCCTGACATATTAGCCCTCGTTAGGCCACTAAGCGGAGGAGGCCCTCTCCTGGGTCTGTGGGGTGTGTTCAGTGGTGACTCTTTCAGTCCATCCAGCATATATGCAGGAGTCCTGAGTGATGTTTATGATGAAAAATTCGTTAACAATCTAGTTCCAAAATGAGAGTGAATGAGATGCTTATAATATCTGGAGTATGATGATGGTTGTTACGATATTTCTGTGAGATCAACAAAGAAATGCTTCACCGGTAACATAAATGGGGAAGTGTAGAAGTTAATTCATCAACTGCGTAGTTAGCTAACATTCAGACTGCAGTCACAACACCGCTCTTGTTACATACCGAGCAACGCAATGATTTACTGGCTATGTACTGTTCCAGTCACAAATAATGGGTACTGTCGAATACACGTCAAAAACCCATTTCCGCCTATCGGAAGAGCAAGTCATAGGAGCGGATGACAACAACATAAAAAAGAAACCAGCATGCACAAAGGTATCGTGTTTAGACACCATCCTTGAGGAAAAATCCGGGAGTTGGACTCCCCAGGGCGGTTCAGGGCTGTATATGGCAACGTTCTGGCGGTTCCTGTGACTGTACTGGAACCATGAGTATCGGCGATTGCCTTTCCAGTGGACCATTCCATCGACGTGGAGAGGGGGTGGGGGGTGGGGGTCTGCTGCATGGGTAACAAGCTTGCCGTCCTTACTTACCTAGGCTTTACCCTCCAGGCTCCACAGTCTTCCAATACTGACGGATGCCTACTGCCTGTTGTCGAATAATTTCGGGTACTCGTTTAAAAGAGGTGGCAGTAAATGCTCCAAGAATACAGGCTGTAAAAATTATCCAAATCGACGTATGGGCTTTGATCTGTGCTGTTATTTTCTGAACAAATCAAAATAAGAGCAATTTGTACAATGGTCACAACTTAAAGTGCCACAGCAGCAGCAGCAGCAGCAGCAGCAGCAATCCCACCCATGTAGAGGAAATTTGAAAAGACGTCTTGAGTCTATGGCTTTTATTTCCACCTCCACAAATCTCTCTCTCTCTCTCTCTCTCTCTCTCTCTCTCTCTCTCTCTCTCTCTCTCTCTCTCCCTCTCTCTCTCTCTTGTTAAAGACGTTTGCATTTGCGTCTCTCTCTCTCTCTCTCTCTCTCTCTCTCTCTCTCTCTCTCTCTCTCTTCTCTCTCTCTCTCTCTCTCTCTCTCTCTCTCTCTCTCTGAGCTTCCAGTTTCCTTTCTCCTCTCATGTGACGGGCCCCTTCCCCACTCACCCCACTCACATCCATACTACTACACCTTACTATACACACTTTCACCCTCCATCCACTCACTCTCACATGCTTTCATGGCTAAAAGTCACTTTCCTGGAACATGCAACTCGCTTCCAGTCCGGTGGTTTGCCGTGCATGGTGGTAGGCCTATACTAGAGCAGTTGGAAAAGTGGATGCTACAAATGAGAACCATATCAGACCTCTTTCCCATTGATAAAGTCTTATTTCGGTAAATGAAAGTAGGATGGTGTGTCTGTGCGTGTGTGTGTGTGTGGCGTGCGTGCGTGCGTGCGTGCGTGTGTGTGTGTGTGTGTGTGTGTGTGTTGTGTTTGTGTGTGTGTGTGTGTGTGTGTGTGTGTCTGTGTGTGTGTCTGTGCGCGTGCGTGTGTGAAGTAAGTGTGTGTGTGTGTGTGCGCGTGCGTGTGTGAAGTAAGTGGTGTGTGTGTGTGCGTGCGTGTGGTGTGTGTGTGTGTGTGTGTGTGTGTGTGTGTGTGTGTGTGTGTGTGTGCGTGCGTGTCGTGTGTGCGTTCGTGTGTGCGTGCGTACGTTGTGTGTGTGTGTGTGTGTGTGTGTGTGTGGTGGTGTGTGTGTGGTGTGTGTTGGCCGGGGCCAGTTGTCAGAGCGTGGCATTTTCATGGGGATGGATTGCAACATCTGGCATCCCCCTGAATCTGCTAATGCTCACTCTACCACTACACCTTCCCCACTTCTGGTAGAGACATGAGGGGAACAAAGTATATTGTGCACCACTTTCAGTTTCGAAAAATGTGTGTGTGTGTTTGTTTGTGTGTGTGTTTGTGTGTGTGTGTGTGTGTGTGTGTGTGTGTGTGTGTGTGTGTGTGTGTGTGTGTGTGTGTGTGTGTGCTAACGACAAAGAGCAGGAAAGGAAAACAAATGAAGGTAACCAATATAACTCCTTCATTCTTGCAAGAATGCATCCAAAGATTGAAATGTAAAACAGAATTTTTTTTAAAACCCTATGAATGTAAAATTTGGTGACAGCATTGGAGGTCCTCTTGGTTTAAACAGTTTTATATGTTCAGAAAACAACAAGCAACAGTATATGATATGAGTACAACAAGCAAAGCTTATATGGGTACTCAAACATCCATATTTATGCAAGGATAGGCTGCAGCTGAACAACATTGCATCAAATAATGAACGATAAGACATGATAAGATAACGTAAGTATTTAAAGATTGTGAAAATACCGGAAAAACAAAAACAAAAACAATGAATAAACAATAACAAGGGGGTAGATGCATCACGGCAATGCAAGGCAACACCATCGCAAGACTGATAGTAACATGCTTACACCAGAAAACAATAATACAAACATACAATTATGATATTATGTACACGCGCATGCATACGGACAAGGCCGCACGCGCGCGTGCCATGAATGTGCAACATACAGTATCAAAGTTGTTTTGCTAATAGAAATTGTCATCCTAAATTAAACCTTTCCGACAGTAAGATAAATTTCCCTACAGCTGCAAATATTGTATAATTATCTTGTATACTTTTATCATTTTTACCATACAATAAAGCTGTAACATCAGATTTTATATCACCAGGCAAGACATCTATGGTGACCACACGGCTCTGGTGGTAAAGAGGGCAGTTTATCAAGTAATGAGTAGCATCCTCAACAGCGGCCCCATATTCACATGAAGACCAGTTAGTTAAATGGCGTCGGAATAAGTCATGCTTTAAATCACTCATTTCTAACCTAAGTTTACAAAGTATTATTTCTGTTTGCCTATTGGGTAAATAAAAGTACTTGGGCACTATACTGTCTGCTGTATTAAGGTAGTGCTTAAGAAGACTTAAGGAATTCTGCTGCTTGATTTCCTCTGGTATATCATTCCAAAGGCAAGTGGCAGAAGGAAAAAAAGAGGATTTATACAATTCCGTTCTGCAACGTGGAATCTGCCTTTCTAAAGGATTTCGACGATGATATGGATTTAATGAAGAAACAAGATGTGGAAGACGATCTATCAAATATAAAGGAGCCATGCCGTGAACAAGTTTATAATACAAAATTATCTTATGGCGACGACGTCTTTCTTTCAAGGATATAAACCCAGACTCAGTATAAAGTTTCTCGTGGCTTGTCCCTCTTACAGTACCAACAATAGTTCTGAGAGCATCAAGATGTAGACTCTCTAATTCATTTGCTAATTTCTGACTACAGTTGTCCCAAACAACATCTGAAAAATCAAAATGAGGCATAATAAATGATTTATACATAACTTCTAATGATCTACGACTAAGCCGATATTTAAAGGAACGAAGACAAGCTATAAGAACACGACATTTCGAAATAACAGATTTTATATGTAAGTCCCATTTACA
The DNA here is from genome assembly GCA_030674155.1 of Stramonita haemastoma. NCBI lineage: Eukaryota > Metazoa > Mollusca > Gastropoda > Neogastropoda > Muricidae > Stramonita > Stramonita haemastoma. The sequence continues at coordinate 28,773,873 of CM060325.1, forward strand.
GTTGTTTTGAATAATAACCCCTAGGTGCCTATGATAATCTGTTTCTTGTAACGTTACATCACCAAATTTAAGAGGGAATGTTTGTACTAGATTTTGGGTTGAAATTGTCAAAAGTTCAGTTTTAGAAGGGTTGAATTTAGTTTTCCATCTAGAAGCCCACTCAGTAATTTTATTAAGATCAGAGTTTAGTATTTCTGTTCTGGTGTTGTTGTTTTCTAAGCCTAGAAATATGCTAGTGTCGTCTGCAAAAAGTTTAACCTCTGCCTGAATATTATCGACAATGTCATTAATATAAATAAGAAATAATAGAGGTCCAAGCACAGAGCCCTGTGGAACGCCAGCTGAAAGAGGGAGATAAGGTGACTTACTTCCCTTCAGAACAACTGCCTGGGTGCGGTCTTTTATGTAATCAGTAAGCCAAGTGAGCAGTTGACCTCTAATACCCAGAGCAGATAGTTTGCAGAGTAGTGCACGGTGCCAGACTTTATCGAAAGCTTTTGAAACGTCAAAGAAAATCGCTTGTACTGTAGTTTTAGAATCCAAAAATTTACAAAAGTCATCATAAATACTCAAAAGTTGATAGGTAGTTGAGTCAGCAGGAAATAAAGCCAGACTGGGCAGGTGTTAACAAGTTATTTGTCACTAAGTATGTAAAAATATGTTTTTGCACACACTTTTCCATTACCTTACCCACGCAGCTCAAAAGGGAAATAGGACGATAATTTTCACATTTCTGTTTGTCACCTTTTTTAAAGACAGGCGTAACATGAGCCAGCTTCCAGATTAATGGACATCTACCTTCTGTTAGTGAACGATTAAAGAGACAGCACATAGGTCCTGAAAGAACATATGCTGCAGCTTTTAATATCTTATTATGCACTAAATCTGGGCCAACAGCTTTTTTAACATCAAGATCTTTTAAAAATCCAGTCACCACATCCTTTGTTACAATAAGCGGATTAGCTAGACTATTGCATTCATTATAGTAGGAACATCATCATCACCATTTTCGACTGTACACTGTTTGACAAAGTATTGATTAAAAGCAATTGCCTTATCTAATGAACTATAATACACCTGACCACTATCTTCAATAGGAGGAATTTCATCCTGAGGCATTCCCTTTTTAGATATAAATGTTTTAACTAACTTCCACCAGTCCTTAGACCCAAAGCGATCAGGAGAAGAAACACGACTGTCTAAATCTGCAATATATTCTGCTTTTCTCTGCCTGATAACTGTAGTTAGATTATTTCGAGACTGGCGAAATGACGCCCAAGCCTGGTTAGTGTTCAAAGATTTTGCTGTTTTATGAATTTTGTTTTTCTGTTTTATTAGTCTTTTAATTTCAGAATTTATCCATGGTGCATCTTTTTCATTAATTGTAATTTCTTTTACAGGCATACATAGTCTAGCTACATGCATAATCTGATCTGAAAAGGCTTCAGCAGCAGCATCAATCGATTCTAAAGATAAAATAGCATTCCAGTCAGTGTGATTCAATTCTGAAACTAATGTCTGAACATCTAACTTGTCATAATTATATATTATATATTATACGCTTATACTTCCTATTTTGCCTAACCTGGTTTTTTCAGAACAACAACTGGAACAGAGTGATCACTACAGATTGGTGGGATCACGTCTGACGTTTGTACAAGATTTGGACATGGTGTCAGAACGAGGTCTATGAGGGTGCATGAATTTTCAGTTTCACGGGTGGGTTGGTTAATTATTTGAAATAAATTATTTGTGGACATTATATTTTTTAGATGAGCTGGAGGTTGAACAATACAGTCAGAATTAAAGTCACCTAGAATAATAAATTTATGGGGGGTATTACCGGCTAATTGAACTGAATGGTCTATTAAATCCCAGTAAAGCACATTTGCATTGGGAGGTCTATAGAAAGATCCTATCAAAATCACATCTTGTCCTAACTTTGTTTCTATCCATACGGCCTCTAAGGACGGTATACTAAGGTCTGGCCTGGGTTTACAAACTAAATTATTTTTAACATAAATTGCCACACCTCCATGTGCATCACCTGGTCTATCTCGTCTGACTGGGGGATGAAATCCAGGAAGAAAAATCTCGTCGTTAGATACACTCTCAGATAGCCAGGTTTCTGACAAAGTTATAACATCATAAATACTAACTTCACACTGCAGTAAGTCAAGTTTATTACGAAGACTACGTGTATTTATGTGGATAACAGATAAACCACCATTACACATGTTATCAAATGGACCTGGATTAGGGTGGATGTCGCCTGCAAGTTGCAAAAGAAAAGCCAAGAAAAGTATAGACAGAAATAAGGCAACCAGACCAACATCTTTCGGCGCCTCACTTAAACGTAAATCTATAGCTTGCAAAAAGTTATCATTACACCTAGAATCGTATTTATTAGTTTTAACGCTATTTCTGATCGTAACACAGAAAAAAACTAATGGTAAGACAGAGGACCCCTTCAGTATAAGAAGAAGAAGTGGACCAACATTAGCAGCTGTGATAAATGACAATTTAAGAGTAGACAAAGAAAGCGCCCTGGTGTAAAACATTCCGACTCTGGCCCTGTGCTGCATAGCATCACATGTCATGTCACAGCACGAAGCAGAAAATCAAACAACACAGTAGTCTGAACCATTAGAGTGTACACACGATGCTGTCCTACGACACCCCGAGGTCCTCTTGCAGTAAGGACCATTATGACTTGCCTGACCTGACTTTAGTTTCAACTCCTGGATGAGCCCATACATATAAGCTGTTTTGGGTTCCTGTAACCACTGCTGTAATGTTTGTACAATGTTATTTGAAAATGTCACTATTTTCTGCCAACGTTCCCTACCCACATGTTACATTCTGATGACAAGCTATAGGAGGACGGCGAGGCGAATCCTGAAAACCTTTGATCATTAATTTTTACAACTCTCTCTCTCTCTCTCTCTCTCTCTCTCTCTCTCTCTCTCTCTCTCTCTCTCTCTCTCTCTCTCTCTCTCTCTGTCTCTGTCTGTCTGTCTGTCTCCTCTCTCTCTCGTCTGTCTGTCTCTCTCTCTGTCTGTCTCCCTCTCTGTCCTCTCTCTCCCTCTCTTCTTTCTTTCTTTCTTTCTTTCTTTTCTTTCTTTCTTTCTTTCTTTCTTTCTTTCTATCTCTGTCTTTGGTGGTGTGGAGATGACAAGCAAATATTGCATCTGATTTATTTTAAAGATCTAATAAAATAAAAACAAGTGATGGCAAGTATAAATCGACAATCACATGAAAGACATCTTTTTAAA
>CM060325.1:28787147-28804647 GCA_030674155.1 Stramonita haemastoma
ACATGTGCACCAGGACACACAAGCTGAGCTCAGGCCAGGTCTCTAGTGTCGCCACGACTCTCCCTTCCAGAAGGGAGCAGGAGACGACCAGTTCTGACATGAAGGGCCGTGGCTGTGGCTGTGGCTGTGGTGCCTGGCTGGTGGTGTCAGGATGCTGCCAGATGTTGCCATCCATCCATCCCCATGAAAATGCCACTGTCTGCCATCCTGCCCTATCCACTAACGCATCGACTTTTATTGGCCTGATGCGGGTTTTTAGCCCTGGAGGTAAAGGGCTGTTTATCTGCCGCTCTGGCGTCGTGCAGATGAATAGTTTCTGAGTGGAAAATATAGAGAGTCTGGGGTTTTTTTTTGGGGGGGATGGGGGATTGAGAGGATGTATATATATATATATATATATAATATATATATATATATATATATATATATATTCTCAATTTATATATATTTTTCTCTCTCTCTCTCTCTCCTCTCTCTCTCTCTCTCTCTCTCTCTCTCTCTCTCTCTCTCTCTCTCTCTCTCTCTCTATATATATATATATATATATATATATATATATATAAAGAGAGAGTGACAGACAGACAGATAGACAGACTGACTGACTGACTGACTTAATGAATGACTGATTGACAGACACACACACAGACACACACACACACAGACACACAGACAGACACACAGACAGACACACAGGAAGGCAGAAACAGACAGATGGACAGAGACAAATGACAGGCAAAGTTTTCCTGTTTACCATACATACTAATTCACAGTCCATCTCAGGGACCACATCGCTCATTTTGCATTGTGTTTGGGTTTTTTTGGTGTGCATCTGTTATTATACTAGCTTACTCTCAGAAGAAACATCTTGACAGATTTACAAATTCATCAAAAACCACAAAAACTAATTGTCAAAAGACAACAACGAAAAAACCCCAACGCTTTAAAACACGAGGAAAGGGACAACAACAACAACAAACAACAAACAACAAACATACCCGCACACTAACTTGGCAATCAAGCCTTATGGGCACAGTCATGGGCACAGCCTAGCCTCTCACCGTTGGAGCACTGAGTGCACCACAGCCATCATACCACGATGTCTAGTCTGCCTTCATTAATCACAAGCTTACCTGGCTGCACCAGCTAGCCCTTCATCATGCTTGATGAAGATAATCAAGGTAATGAGGAGGATTTCATTATCCTAATAGTGCAGCTGCCTGCCACTCAGCTTGGGGTTGACTCCAGGCATCCACCCATTAGTTTTGTTTCAGCCTGGCTGGTAAACAAGTTCAGCAGGATAAAGGAGGGTGGGTCTGTTTTGCCAAGACATAATAGAGAAGAGAACAATGACCTAGGGGGGAAAAAGGCAGAATTACAATAATAAGAGTATGGTTTTATTTGAGGGAGGGAGGGAGGGGGAGAGAGAGAGAGGGAGGGAAGGAGAGAGAGAGAGAGGGAGGGAGGGAGGGAGAGAGAGAGAGAGAGAGAGAGAGAGAGAGAGAGAGAGAGAGAGAGAGAGAGAGAGAGAGAGAGAGAGAGAGAGAGAGAGAGAGAGAGAGAGAGAGAGAAGGATGGGTGAGGAGTGAGGTTGACAGACAGACCACCAGACAGACAGACAGACAGACAAATGCATTCAAAATAAAACCGCAAAATATAACGAGTACCTCTTTTTGTCTGCTTTAAAAAAAAAAAGTTTCGGTTTGTTTCGGGGTTTTTTTTATGACGGATGGGGCTATTCGTTTGTCTATTTTTTAATTTTTGGTTAGATTTCTTTTGGAGTGGTGTTGTTGTTGCTGTTGTTATTGTAGATGTTGTAGTTGTAATTGTTTTTGCTGCCTCATTCTCCATGACGTTCCCGTCTTGTTAATCCTACACTGCTCATCTCGATCCTTCTGCTCCTGCAACATCTAAAGCATATCATGCCGGCCGTATCTTCAGGTTCTCAGAGGTCCATGGGCCAGAGTGCTTATCAAAGTAAGGCTGCCATGAAGCCACCCACCAGAAGAGCCCTGCACTGCTGCTGCTTCTGCTAGGTCAATTCCGAGCTATTCAGTGGTGCCTGTTGTGAGCCAACATACACAAGACACCACCACATACTAAGCCCTAAATCAAACTTTTTTTTTTCGTACCGCGGCTAGAACCGCAAGGTTCACCAATGATGAGATTTTATAATTATGTCCGATTGTTTTAACCCACTATTAAGGTAGCCACATTCTGACCTCGGGGGATGAATAATGTGGATTGATTGCTTTCATCATGCATGATGATGGTGGAGTCAGAAAAACAGTCGCCTTCCTTCTTGGTCCGGGTTCCTATCATTTGGAGGTGCAGTAAAACGCAGATAAATCCTTGCTGGGAAATGTTCTGCGTGTTTACAAGCAAAGCAGGATAGTAGAGAAAATGCACGAGTGACGAGAGAGAGAGAGAGAGAGAGAGAGAGAGAGAGAGAGAGAGAGAGAGAGAGAGAGAGAGAGAGAGAGAGAGAGAGAGAGAGAGAGAGAGAGAGGACAGACAGAAAGACAGACAGACAGACAGACAGACATACAGACATACAGAGAGAAAGAGACAGATAGAGACAGAGAGAAAGACAGAGAAAAAGAAAGAGACAGACAGAAGACAGAGACACGGAGAGAGACAGAGAGAGGCACAGAGAGAGACAGATAGACAGACATAGAGAAAGACAGAGAGAGAGAAAGAGACACAGAGAGAGAGAGAGGGGCAGGCAGGCAGACAGACAGGCAGACAGACAGATAGACAGCCTGAAAGACAGAGAATGTGGTGGAAAGAGAGGGTGGGAACAAAAGAACGTTAGTTGTGTCATAAAGTAGTGGTTGTCGTTAAGTGGATACACTCAACGGAGATTGAAAACCAAAACCCTCCCCTGGTCAGAACACGTTCAGAGGAAAGTTACCATTCGCCTTTCCCTCCAAATGTGCTGCAGATGGCAAGACAAAAGATTTCAACATCTGGTCATTAGATTCTATTGTCTAATAATTATCTTTTTGTCTTTGTGAGCCTTCAAATCGGGTCTAAAACTAACATATTTTCCTGGGAAAGTTAGAAAATATTCGTGTTTTGTTCACAGTCTCGACTGGAATTTAATTGGATGTCTTTTGATTGACATTACGTTCGGTTCTGTTTGCTTGGGTGTGGCTATAAAAACGATGTGGTAAGACAGTTTCAAGATTATTTCAAGGTACATTTTGACCGGGTTTGTTCACGCAGTTCAACGTCTTGATTAATCCAGTTAGCGACAGGAAAACCTCATAAGGACACCACCACAGAGGCCAAACTGGGAGAAAGAATAGACCTATACTAGGGTGTAGAGAAACACAGGAGGTGCGGAAGTAAGAGTTAAGAAAATAAAACACGCCACAGTGCAAGGGTAAGACGAATAGAGGTGGGAGGAGGGGGGAGGAAGTAAGTGTGTGTGTGTGTGTGTGCGTGTGTGTGTGTGAGTGTGTGTGTGTATGTGTATGTGTGTGTGAGTCACATATGCACACACATTCTCTCTCTCTCTCTCTCTCTCTCTCTCTTCTCTCTCTCTCTCTCTCTCTCTCTCTCTCTCTCTCTCTCTCTCTCTCTCTCTCTCTCTCTCTCTCTCTCTCTCTCTCTCTCTCTCTCTCTCTGCCCCCCCCCCCAGATACACACAAAAGAGGGGAGGACGAGATGGAGCATCAAATGCATGGATGATGGATATAGCAAAGGTGAAGAATGGGTTGAGGAGGAAGAAGAGGGGAGGAGAAAATAATGCAACAGGGGAAAATATTTTTTAAAAAACAAACAAACCCACCAACAATAAATAAGCAAAAGATGGACACAGGGATGAAGGAAGGAAGGCAGTCTGCACATGCACGTGCACGCAAGCACATAATTATGCGTACTGGCAAGCACACATCCATGCACACACACACACACACACACACACACACACACACACACACACACACACACACACACACACACACACACACACACACACACACAAGGAGGGGAAGGAGACTTGAGAAGATACGCAAAAAATTTCCGGAAAGATAAGCTGCTATAGGCTGAAAGGCCTTGGGTCGAAATCTCTTGAGTCGTGTGAATTTTTTTGGTCATACCCCAGCCGGCTCCTACTATGAATGAGTGTTATGGTCTTATTGGGAAGACTGGGACCACAAAATAGGTTACCATCCGTTCTAGGGATGCAATTAATGAGGATATTGCTCCCTGTATGTATGCAGTTTTGTAAATGTCATCTGTTCCCACCGGCACACGGTGGCCTACTCTTAAGAAAAGTGGAACAGGATTTAACGTGTGCGCAAGATGTACTGCGTGCGTTTGCACGAGGCCTAGCACTGATGTTAGGCCCTAACTCCAGGAGAAAAATCCCCTCGAACGGGATTCGAACTCGGGTCTTCAAATTGCCAGCGCAATGTTCTGACCACTAGGCTATCTCGTCCCGTCCCTTTCCCGTCGGGAGATCATCGAAATGAGCAGGGTGGGAACAACAAGACAGTTACCTCACAGACAGTGAGGCCATTGATGCCAGGTGGGAGCGGGTTCATGCCTTCTCACCATAGTTATCTGGCATTTCTAAGGGAAAGACATTTCTATAAAACAGACTGAGTGTGCCAACACATTGGTTTGTTATTGTTAGGAATACCCTTTTTGATCTTCATGGTCTTTATGATCTTGCTTGTAAACAGTGCTGAGATTGTTATAGCCATCTTTGTGTACTGTTTAGACAGGCAGTGTGTGTTATTCGAGTTCATTCTGTGTTTATCCTCTATTTGAAGGCTTTCTTGGTGTGTAGATTCAACAATTAGATTTGCTTGTATTTGTGGATGTACTCCTGTGTTGATAATTATAATCACAATAAATCTGCTCTCGTCGTTTGTGTTTAGAGAAAGATGTTTCCTGTCTGTTTTAGTTATAATTTGTTTTAGGTACTTTTCTCTTTTGTTTTGTTCTAAGATTTTAAAGAAACTTTTTGATGACTGATGATGCCCGCAATTCTTCCACTAGTCATAATGTTCATACGGAAAATGTCTCCATTCATTTCAGTGTAATGTTCATGCCCATAGTCGGAATGCGGCTACCTTAATGGTGGGTTAAAAACGGTTGTACACGCAAAGTCTCACTATTGGCAAGCCTCGGAGCTCTGTCATAGGAACGGAAAAAATTATGATGTTCCTAAGTTAGGTTCCAGTTGTTTCTCAAAGGTATCTGCAGTGCATCAAAAATTCTATAAATATTATATCTCATTCCCCAAGAAAATCATGTACAAGATAACATTGCTTTAGTGAAGCCTTGGCCGTGTAGTGGATATTTGTATCTCATTCTGCCTTTGTGTTTTTGTTTTTTACATTTTACATTTTCATCCTATTCATATTGGGTCTAGCCGGTTTTGCTTTCTGATTTTAGTTCTTTGCTTTGTGTGTGTGTGTGTGTGTGTGTGTGTGGTGTGTGTGTGTGTGTGTGTGTGTGTGTGTGTGTGTGTGTGTGTGTGTGTGTATCTGTGAGTATGTGTGAATGTGTGTGGTGTGTGTGTTTGTGTGTGTGTTTATGTGTATAATGTGTGCATGCTTGCGTGTGTGTGTATGCATGCGTGGGTGTGTGCGTGCGTGTGTGCGTGCGTGTGTGCGTGTGTGTTTGTGTGTGTGCACGCTTGAGTACGTGGGTGTGTGCGCGCATGCGTACGTACGTGCGTGAGTGTGGAGGAGGATGTAGGAAGGGGTAGGTGGGGGTTGAGAGAACCGGCACAGGAGCATCAAATCAGGATTTGAGACACTGAGAACAAAATCCACAGATGAGACTTTATACTAAAACTCAATCTAACCAAAAACCTTTCTTTCTACACACAATGGACAGATTTTTGGAGGATGACAAACGAAGAGAGCATGGTTAGGGATTTCTTTCTTTTTTTCTTTTTTTTTGCTTCCTGTTGCAAAGCACGTGGGTTTAACTTGAAAATCAGGACAACGATTCCTCGTTGGAGGGGAAAGGTATCAAGGGAGGCGATTAGAGTGGAGTAACGAGGTCGGTCCTCTTGTAGAGCAGCAGGAAGGGGAGGTAATCGATGGGTCAGGATTGTCCATCGGGGGAAAGGCACTCGTCCCTTCCTGTGCAGCAGCGGGCAGTTCTCTGCCCTTCTCTCCCCTATTTGTTGTTTTCTGGGCCTTCTTTGATTGTCACGTGGAGCTCGTGCTAAACGTGCCTTTGGGGGAGGCAGGCAAGGCAAGGTGCCTTGTAGCTTTATTGCTGTCTTTCTTCGTTTGTTTTGTCTGTCTTTCTTTCTCTTGTCTCATTTTCTCTGTCACTGTGTCTCTGGGGTTTTTTGTCTGTGTGGGTCTTGTCTGTCTGTCTGTCTCTCTTTCTTTCTCTTTCTTTCTCTCTGTCTCTGTCTCTCTGTCTCTGTCTCTGTCTGTCTCTGTCTCTCTATCTCTGTCTCTCTCTCTGTCTCTCTGTCTCTCTGTCTCTCTGTCTCTCTGTCTCTCTGTCTCTGTCTCTTCTCTCTCTCTCTCTCTCTCTCTCTCTCTCTCTCTCTCTCTCTCTCTCTCTCTCTCTCCCTCCCTCTCTCTCTCCCTCCCTCTCTCACCCCCCATCCTTTTTTGAATATTATTTCTTTTCATCTTAGTCATTTTCATGTTATATTATTTGCCTTCACCCTTTGTCAATGTGCTTTTGTGTTCGTTCTTGCGTACGCGCGCGATCGTGCGCACGTGTGTGTGTGTGTGTGTGTGTGTGTGTGTGTGTGTGTGTGTGTGTGTGTGTGTGGTGTGTGTGTGTGTGTGTGTGTGTGCGTGTGTGTGTGTGTGTGTGTGTGTGTGTGTGTGTGTGTGTGTGTGTGTGTGTGTTTGTGTGTGTATGTGTGTGTGTGTGTGTGTGTTTGTGTGTGTGTGTGTGTGTGTCTTACTGTTTCTTTTCGGGTTTTGTTGTTGTTTTGGTATATTTGGCATTTATTGGAAAAGGGTTGCTGTTTCTTTGGTTGGATGTGTGTGTATGTTTGTGTGTGTGTGTGTGCGTGTGTGTGTGTGTGTGTGTGTGTGTGTGTGTGTGTGTGTGTGTGTGTGTGTGTGTGTGTGCGTATGTGTGTGTGAGTGTGTGTGTGTATGTGTGCATGCGTGCGTGCACACGTGTGCGTGCTTTCGTGCGTGTGCATGTTTACAAATTTCCACCCCCCCCTTTCTTTTTCTATTATTTTGGTCATTATGATTGTAGTGAAGAAAAATAACTGTGTTTCTTTCTGATTGCAGAACAGATTTTGACGGTCCAGTGGGACGAGGTTTTAAATTCATCATCGTTGCCTTTAGTGAAGGTAAGATCTGTGGCTCACTCAGTGTTGAGTGGATGGAGGGATGGATGGAGTGAGGGATGGAGGGACTGAGGGAGGGATGGGCATTCGTGTGCCCGTGGCTTGATGTGGTGTCTTGCTCTTGCTGTTGTGTTGCACAGTTTTCACATTATTATGTGGTAAACATTTATTTATTCATTCATTCTTTTATATCGAGGATAATGGAATAAGCACTCATGTGCTTTTCTTTTTACATCCAGCCTCCGTGTTTTAAGCCTATGTGCTTTTGTAAATTTTATCATCCGTTCCCACGGCACATAGTGGCCTACTCTTTCGAAAAACAGAACAGGATTTGTGTGCAACATGATCTGCGTGCATTCGCACACGGGGCCTCGGTTTATAGTCTCATCCGAAGGACTGTTTGGAGAGAGTGGAGTCGGTACTGATAATTCCAGGGGGGAAATCCCGTTGAACGGTATTCGGTGTGTTGTGTTGTCATGTTCTTGTCTTTGGTTGTGTTGCACCGTTTGTATAATTATCATTATGTAGTGCATCATGTAATATGATTTTACAGTATATGATGTGATATATTATATCATAATGATATGTTACATGAAATTCGATGATACTGTATTGTATTGTACTGTGTTGTATTGTATTGTATTATTTACTATTCTGGTCTACACGATGCAAAAACTATGCTTTTTATTGTCCTGCACCACATTGCTTTAACTTCTTCTGAAAGAGATTAACACACGCTGAGTCAGAGGGCCACAGAAAGAAAGAAAGAAAGAGAGAGAGAGAGAGAGAGAGCGAGAGAGAGAGAGAGAGAGAGAGAGAGAGAGAGAGAGAGAGGAGAGAGAGAGAGAGAGAGAGAGAGAGAGAGAGAGAGAGAGAGAGAGAGTTTGAGAGAGAGAGGCAAAGGCAAAGGCAAAATTCTTTTATTCGAGGATAATAGATAAGCACTCATGTGCTTTTTTACATCCAGTCCCCGCCCTTTTCAGGGAAAACATCAAGATAAAAAGATACTAAACAGTAAAACTATATGCAGTACCAAACAACATAAAGGAATAAGGACATTATACATAATAAGATAATAAAAATGCACACTTTCAGAAGACGAAAATCAGAAGCCACAATAAAATGATTTTGATTATAAAAGAAAAGAGAAGCGTTAATAGATAAAGAGCAACCAAAGAAACATAATGAAATAAACAACTTAGCAACCAAGAAAAGTCCACCCAAAAATACTTAGCTACAACATTGTTACAACTCATAACAACAAAATGAAGAGAGAGAGTTTGAAAGAGAGTGAGAGTTAGAGAGAGAGAGAGAGAGAGAGAGAGAGAGAGAGAGAGAGAAGGAGAGAGAGAGAGGAGAGAGAGAGAGAGAGAGAGAGAGGTTTGAGAGAGAGAGGAGAGAGAGAGAGAGAGAGAGAGAGAGAGAGAGAGAGAGAGAGAGAGAGAGAGAGAGAGAGAGAGAGAGAGAGAGAATGGAGAGACAGTCAGACAGACAATCAGACAGACCAGACAGAACTTAGTTTGTCCATATGCATATCAATGTTATTGAGCATCAAAATCCAGTCCCTCCCAACACCAATCCCCCTCCCCCCCCCCCTCCCGCACCCCGTCACCCTGATATGATATGCATTTACTGTCTTCTTTCTCACACACAACTTTGCATTGCGCCAGCAAAAGAAGAGAGAAAAAAGTCCTGTACACCCCCCTCCCTCTACTTCCTTCTCCCTCCTCACCGATATTATGAAGTCTTCTTTCCTATCCTCCGTGAGAGCAAAAAAAACAAAAAAAAACCCCTCATCTGGAACTTCCAGACACCTGGAATTAAGCTGTCACAGCAATGAGCAGCGGGGCAATGCATGCAGACACACAACGTCTAGTGCTGCTCCTTTTTCTTTTCCTTTCTTTTCTTTTTTACCCCTTTCCTGAATACACTACTAGCATATTCCATACATATCCTCACGCCTGAGTTAGTATAGTAGAGTGCGGAACTGCAGTGACTAGTTCCTTTTATATTAGCCACGGTGGTCGGTAAGATGAAAGGGTTGCTATGCGGGTGGTAGGTCCGTAAGGTAGACTGATAGATCAAGGAAAGGGTGGAGGGGGATAGAGGGGGAGGAAGGGGGGGAGGTGATGTCGACTTGATGATAGGGAAGAGAAATTATTATTGTAGCAACAGTTCTGGATGATTTTTTTTAAATTTTATTTTATTCTTTTATTTCGAGGATTAATGGAATAAGCACTCAGGTGATTTTTTTTTTACTTCCATTCCTTGTGTGTATGCAGTTTTGTAAATTTTCTCAGCGTATGCAACTTCGGCATGGGAGAGAATTGAGTGGCAGGGTATGCATCAGTAACTGGAGAAGGAGGGTTTTCGTTTTTCTTTATTGCTAGTCCTGTGTTCTTTGAGTGTATCATCATCAGTCTTCTTCAAATAACTCTTTGATTTTGGGGGGATCTTAGATACGATTGCCTAAGGTTTGTACGGGACAGGAGGCTATTTTGGCAGTGTTCAAGTAAAAAACATTTCTTCCTCGTTTTTGTCATCGTCCAACGCTTAGAAAGCAACTATTGTTGTCTGTCAGAATTTTATGAGCGAAAATACGTTGCATGGCCATTAATTAGGCGCCCGACAGACAAGCCAGGCTCAGCACATCCCACTTCTGCGTGGGAGAGAATTGTTATCTTTTAAGTCTTTCTGAAAAAAAGGCAGGAGAATGGACCAAGAAGGCAGAAAATAGACAAGACGGAGGTGACAAGAAGAAAAGGAACAAGGCAGAAACAAAAGACAGGGATAGACAAGAGATAATTTCTAGCACAGAAGTTGCAGAAGGTGGGGATGCTATTCAAAGTGACAGGCACACTATATTTCCGGGGTGGGGTGGGGTGGTGGTAGGTGTTAAAAAGCATTTTTCTACAATGTAAGTCAGCTGAAGTGGAGCCTTTGTTGTTGTTGTTTTTTAATTAGTTGTCACTTAAACAAAACCATGATTTAGATTTATATGCTATTGGATCCAGAGACTTAGCTCCGAATCTTAACATACCAACATGCACTTGCCTTTAAACGAGAAAAAAATCCTCTGAAGTCAGAGTATGGCTGCCTATATGGCGAAGTACTTGAAAACAGTCATACAAGCAAACTTCTCATTCATTGTGCAATTTCAATCTCACAGTGATTCCCAGGTGGGATGAGTGAGTCAGAGTGCACATTCTGGGTGACCCTAGAGTGTTACAGCTTGTGTAGCATTTAGTAGAAGACACTACTTGACCTGGTAACTAAAGCTTCTTCTTCTACCCCATAGTCTGTTTAGACCGTAGGGGCGCCACGGAAGACCTCGCAACCAGCTCTCTCCATTTCCCTCTGTCCTCGACCTTTCTCAGCGTGTCACTCAACCTGAGGCCCGTCCACTCTCGGATGTTGTCCTCCCATCTCTTTCTCTGCCTGCCTCTCCTTCTCCCGCCCTGCACAGTTCCTTGCAGAATCGTCTTGGCAAGCCCTGTTGATCTTGCGACGTGCCCATACCACTTTAGTTTGCGTTTTTTCACTGTGGTCAGTTGTTGACTAGTTGACTAGTTTGACCACAGTCAAACTAAAGCTGGTAGAGGTAAAAAGGGTAAAGGTAAAGGTGTCCCATAACCTATGTGGTCGTAAGGGACCGAGGCGTCAGAGACCTCAGCTTCTCTAGAAAACCATCATACTGAGGGCGGCGCCCATCTCCTCTCCCTCGCTGCTTTACCTTCCCTGACTCTAAAGAGGGCAGGTACCGATTTACAGCTGGGTGAACTGGGGGACTGTACTGAAGCCAAGGCGCGCAAACGGTCACCCATCCAACTGGTAACCAACCACACTCAATGCTGCTTAACTTCGACTTGGGGAAAGCGAGCGCTTTGACCACTGAGCTATCCTGCCCCCTTAGCTGGTAGAGAGTGGCCCACATAATTATGTCATAGGTAGGAGCCAGCGATGAAGATGAGGCAGCATGTAGAACCATGCATGCGATGTGATATGTGCGGGGCTACTGATTTTGTGGAGAGGAAGCTGGTTCACCTCAGCTCCCACCCCCCATCCCCACCGCACCCCCTTACCTCCATCAAGGAACTTAGCTGAGTGTGTGATCTGATTATATTGGACCTAGCCTACTTCCCAGCGAGCAGGCTTTTTCTTGGTGTGTGTTCGTGTGTTGTTGCTGTTTTTTTTTTTTTCTGGTATCGAGTGAGGGTGGGAGTTAGGAGGGAAGGATTGGAGAGGGAAAAGGTAATATAAAGAGAATAGTTTACTTAGAAGGAAAAAGGAAGGTGGCAGGAGGGTTAAGACGTTCATCTGCCTAATATGTACACCATGAGGTTCTGGGTTCAATTCCCAGCCTTGCCCTTTCTTCCTAGAAAATCGAACTGAATGTTAAAGTTCTTCCGATGAGACTAGAAACCGAGCCCCCCCCCCCCCCCCCCCCCCACCTCCACCCCTCCCGGATGCGAATGTATGCAGCACATCTTGTGCACTCGTGAAAAACTCGTCCCGCCTTTTGAAAGAGTATATGCCATTTTGGCCATTAAAGTACAGGCTGATTCAGCTCTCGGTTTGATTGTAAGTAAAGATGTCTGCTACAGATTTCAACACAAACAATTCCTAGGATTTCCAGTGTGAGTGCTTTTCTTCTTTCCGTTCCTCGGCTGGAGCTCCAAAGTTCATCAATGGTGAGAGTTTTGCCTTTATGACTATGCTGGCCCCTAGAGAAGCTAAGATCTCTGACGCCTCGCTCCCCTACGACTCTTAAGCCTAACTCTATGTGTTGCAGATTATGATAAATACGGCACGTGCGGCTCCAGCTTTCAATGCGACAACCTGAAGTGCATAGAGGAGACGCTGGTGTGTGACGGCATCGACAACTGCGGGGACTACTCGGACGAGGCTGCTGAGGGCCGCTCCAAGTGCAGAGAGGGTGGGTATATAGCACACAGCAAAGCGATAGAGACCTTGACAGGCCACCACAATTCATGTAGCAACAACAGAAAATAAGGATAGCATGGATCATCATCGTCATCGTCATCACCATTATCACCATCGTCAGCATCATCAGCATCATCATCATCATCATCATCATCATCATCAGCAGCAGCAGCAGCAGCAGCAGCAGCAGCAGCAGCAGCAGCATCATCAGCATCATCATCATCATCATCATCATCATCATCATCACCGTCGTCGATAGATAGATAGATAGATAGATAGATAGATAGATAGATAGATAGATAGATAGATAGATAGATAGATAGATAGATAGATAGATAGATAGATAGATAGATACCAGTCGCCATGGCGCAGTGGTTGGCGCCTTGGATTCCGGACTGGAAGATCGCGGGTTCGAATCCCATAAGAGTCATAGGGATTTTTCGGGCTGCGGTCGGCTCCTACCCAGAGTGAGTGTGCTGTAGGCTCAGTGGGGAGACTAGGACGACACAGTCGAGCTTCATCCACTTTACGGATGCAACTTTGACAGTGTTGCTCAAATTAACTGCAGGTGTCTGTATCTCTCGACCCTGGTTGACGCCGGGATATATTATGACAGTAAGCGTAGAGAACAACCCTGTCAAGAAGTCTCCAAGCTTATGCACCTCCACAACAGCAGCATCACATCATCCTCATTCTCATCGATCATCATGCAATAAAAAAAAAATTGCCTCTGATTCTGTGAGCCCGGTTGCTCTGGTCTCATGGTGACCTCAGATTCGGTTTCCCCACGCTTCTGTGCCTGTGGTGAGTTTGTGTCAAAGCCTCTGGGGTTGGATGCTTTGGGGGCGGTCGTTGGAGAGACGTTGTGGTGGTCGCCACCTCGGGTGGGTGGCTCACTCAGTCTGGCTCCGCGACTGAGCTAATACTGTCGCTAGTAGAAGGCTTAGTAGGTGTTGTCCTGCGTATGTTAGCTCAGAACAGGAACCACTGAACACCACCAAAGTGACCCAGCAGAAGTGCAGGGCTCCTCTGACTGGTGGCTCCGCGACGACCTAATATTGATGAGCTCCCTATGGACTTTCTACCCTGGGGATAAGACATGACACACCTGGGTATGGCTGTGGCGGGGAGATTGAAATGAGCGGCGTGGGAACAGTAGGGACAGGAGCATCACAGAAGAGGCAGCCAAAAAAATAGATAGATAGATAGATAGATAGATAGACAGATAGACAGATAGATAGATAGATAGATAGATAGATAGATAGATAGATAGACATATAGATAGATAGATAGATTGATTGATAGATAGATAGACAGACAGACAGACAGGCAGGCAAGTAGGCAGGCAGGCAGGCAGGCAGGCAGGCAGGCAGACAGGCAGGCAGGCAGACAGACAGACAGACAGACAGATACATAGATACATAGATACATAGATAAGTTTATATACTTTTCTTGACAACGGTCCTTACTACATTTTTATCTGAAATTATATAAAACGTAGCTTTTTCATGTCTTTTGGTAATTCTGATTTTTTTTTTTTTTTTTATTCTTTTATATCGAGGATAATGGGATACGCACTCATGTGCTTTTTTCATCCAGTCCCCGTGTGTATACAGTTGTGTAAATCTTGTCATCTGTTCCCACCGGCACACAATGATTCCTTTATCAATGATATATCTTGCCAGAGTTATAAATTGCACTCCAAAATGGAGAACTAGAAAGAGGTATGTTTGACTTGACGTGACTGGACTGTGTGTGTGGCCCCCAGAGTGCGGCTTCCTGTGCAAGTTCCTGGCTCTAGGAGTGACGGCGTCCATCTTCATCTCTGTGGGGAGCATCGTCATCGTGGTGTCCTGTCTCGTGGCCCTCGTCTGCTGCTGCAGGCGTCAGCTGTGTCGCAAACCGCAGGACAACACCACCACCCCCTCCGCCTCCCTCGCCACCCCCACCGCCACCACCACCAACCCCATGGCGAACGCCAACACCAGCACCGCCACCACCGCCACTACCAACACCTCGGGGCTGTCCAACGGAACTCTGCCCTCCACTTACCATGCTGGCACTGAGGGTGAGGTTGTTGTTTTTTAAGGTTTCTGAAGTGGTGTTTGTGTGTGTGTTGGGGGGGGGGAGGGGGTGTTAGTGTGTGTGTGTGTGGGGGGGGGGGTTAGTATGTGTATGGGGGGGTCTTAGTGTGTGTGTCGGGGGGGGGGGGGTGTTTGTGAGTGGGTGTGGGTGGGTGTGTTTGTGTGTGTTTGATTTGATTTATTCTTTTATATAGAGGATAATGGAATAAGCACTCTTGTGCTTTTTTACATCCAGTCCCCGTGTGTATGCAGTTTTGTAAATGCCATCTGTTCCCACCGGAACAGGATTTAACGTGTGCGCAAGATGTTCTGCGTGCGTTCGTACACGGGGCCTCGGTTTAAAGTCTCATCCGAAGGACTTTAGGGGAGAGTGGAGTCAGCACTGATGTTAACTCCAGGAGAAAAATCTCCGCGACCGGACTCGAACCCGGGTCGTCAAATTGCCAGCGCAATGTTCTGACCACTAGACTATCCGTCCCCCTGTGTGTGTGTGGGGGGAGGGGGGGGAGTTGTGTGTGTGTGTGTGTTTTAGTGGGTGTTTTGGTGGTTCATTTGTTTTGTTTTGTTTCGGATGATGGTGTCGTTCGTGATCAGATTTTCTGTTTGTCACTGTCTGTCTGTCTGTGACTTGACTTGACTTTGCCCTCGTGGTTTCTCTCCCCTCAGGTTCCCGCGCCCCTAGCGCCTTCAGCAACCACGGGTACACGCACCAGGGCTACTACCCCATGCAGCCCGTGTTCCCCGCGCCGCACGGGGCCCTGTACTCCTCGTCCTGCTACTCCAAGGACCTGCCCCTGGGGCCGGCAGTGCCCGGGGGGGGCGGCAGCTTCTCCTCCCACCACCGCTCCTACACGCCCACCTCCACCTCCAGCAAGTCAGGCAAGTCCAACCGCTCCAACACCAGCTCCGCCTCCGTCACTTACTGCCCTCAGGCCGCCGAGAAGGTGGCCCTGCCTGTCGTCAGCCTCTGACGTCAGCAGGGGGTTGTGATGATGATGATGATGATGATGATGATGATGATGATGATGATGATGATGATGATGATGTCACGTGTAAGCCTAGTGCGTTCGTGCGTGCGTGTGCGAGCACACACTCTCTCTCTTCTGCTGTCGCCATCATTACTAGAGATACTACCTTTCACGTTATATCTTGTCACTACTAGGCCTAACCCAGCTTAGTTAGTGTAGGCTATCTAGCTATAGCTTGCTTGAGGTGGTGATAGGGGGTTGGGTGGTGTGGGGTGGTGTGGTGTGAGTGTGGTGTGAGTGTGTGTGTGTGTGTGTGTGTGTGTGTGTGTGTGTGTGTGTGTGTGTGTGTGTGTGTGTAAGAAAAGGGATGAGAAATGACACCTACTATGGTAGTGATGATAATGATGATGATGATAGTGATGGCAGTGGCAGTGACGGTGGTTGATGTGTGCATGTGTAGTACCCCCGAAACCTTAACCAAATGACACCACAGACTCACTTTTGCGACACATTTGAGTCCAAAAATGGTGTGTCACGCTGAGTGCTATCTCATTTTTTTTTATGAGAGAGAGAGAGGTATGGGGTTATGTGCCTGTTTTTTGTTTTTGTTTTTTGAAGTTGTCCATATAATCAATTTGATCTGCTTGTCAATCATTATGGCCACGCCTCCCTCTGTCAGCATAATTAATTCATTAAATTTTGTCGATTGCTCGAGATGTGAAGCCATCCCTTCATATTCCCCATCCCTCCCCCACCCCTACCTCCTTTGTTGCAAACAATGATTGACACAAAGAATGAAATAATGCCACAAAAAGTGTGTACTATGTAAAATCTTCTTAGTATTTGGCTTTTCGAGAATAGCGTATGTGTGTTATGTGTACGCCAATATTGCAGCAATGTATGTTATGTTCCATGTACTGTTTTTCGAACATCAGATGATTCTTTTGCCTGAAATCATTCATAGGTCTGATTCTTTTGTGTTGGAGCTAGTTTAGTGCAGTGTGTAAGAAATGGTCGGCATACAGTGATATGTATCTTGTGGAAAAAAATGAAACCATAACTTGTTTCAGAGAGAGAGAGAGAGAGAGAGAGAGAGAGAGAGAGAGAGAGAGAGAGAGAGAGAGAGAGAGAGAGAGTTTGTAGATATAATTAATGTGTTCTGATTTTGTTACTAAACGCAGTTTATATACTTATGCATTGAAACAAAAGGAATGGTTGAAGTAGATTTTTTTAAGGGGGGGGGGGGTATATTTGCCAGGCGCATTTTCTTGGTCTTGGGAAATGATATGATGGATGCATATTTAACCCTTCAGGTTCTTTGCTTCATAGTTACTTCAGTGTATTATTCTGAATCACATTGTCTGAGAGAGAAAAAAAATTGATCAGCGAACAAGCGTCCCTATTTGGTGCTTTAAATATGAAATCCAAATCACTGTCCCGTGGTCACCCTATGACTTGACAGCCGGCCACTGCTGCTATTATAAGCTTCAGCTGTGGCCAAACAAGTCCAGACGGGGGGGGGGGGGGGTGTTTTATAAAAATAAAGCTTTTAGGTATCTGACAGTGTTGTATGTGTTTTAAGCTTAAAAGTCAGAATATGTTGGGATTTTCGAGGGGTGTTTGTTGGGGTTTTGTTGTTGTTGTTGTTTGTTTGTTTGTTTATTTTTTTCTGTTTATTTCCTGCTGGTATGCAACAGTGTCAGAAATATCAGATATACTTACGCCACATCTATCGAGAAGTCTAATTTTTGGCCGTTTAAATAATATATAATCTTATGCGCCGGAAGAATACAGCCTGAAGTACTTTGTAGATACATCGGCAGGAAAAGAAATTGTTGCTGTTAGCTTTTGTCATGGATGATGATCTTTTGTGCCCAGTATGAAAAGGGCTCTTCTGTCAGTATGGTCATAGTAGTCAATAACATCTTCAGCATACATATCCACACCACTGCAACAGATTCATATCCTGGCATGTTTGCACAAGCTGACCTAGGAGATCGTTAATAATAAAAGTTCCAACCTCAATGAAAAGGCGCCTCCACGACACAAACCGGTAATGACTGGACTCTGATGACTGTAACTGGATAATGACTGGACTCTGATGACTGTAACTGGATAATGACTGGACTCTGATGACTGTAACTGGATAATGACTGGACTCTGATGACTGTAACTGGATAATAACTGGACTCTGATGACTGTAA
>CM060325.1:28809647-28814647 GCA_030674155.1 Stramonita haemastoma
ACACATAGACACACACACACACACACACACACACACACACATACACACACCGTGCTCGCGCGCGCGCGCGCGTGCACGCACGCACGCACACACACAGTGTAATTTTTAGATGATTACATCAAAACCTGATAAACTACTCTCTCTCTCTCACCAAAATATAATAGTTCAGCAACACAAAAGCATCTTCATAGTTCTGTTTCTTTACAATAATTAAATTCAACACATAAAAGAACACCTCCCTGCCAGTATCCTGTCAAGCAGGAACTGACGAATGAGGGTTTTTTTCTCTCTCTTTGCTTAAAAAAAACCACCTGTTTTTCCTGTTCCTGTGGGAGGAGTTTTTCTTCAGTTAGCACCGTCCTGACGAATTGTAAACAGGCTGCACATAAGGGTTAGATTCTGGCAGTTTTCTTTCTTTCTATTGTTTTTATTTTATTCTTTTATATCGAGGATAATGGGAAAAGCACTCTTGTGCTTTTTTACATCCAGTCCCCGTGTGTATGCAGTTTTGTAAATGTCATCTGTTCCCACCGGCACTACTCTTACGAAAAGCGGAACATGATTTAATGTGTGCGCAAGATGTTCTGCATGCGTTCGCACACAGGCCTCGGTTTATAGTCTCATCCGAATGACTTTAATATATCACACTTGGATTCGTACTGCACGTACTAAGGCATCCACAGAAATAGAAAAACACTTTTTTCCCCAAAGACTGGACCCTGAGTCAAAATTCAGGACAATAGGTTTAAACTTTACACAAAATTCAACAAACACTGTACCCCTTAAGTCCTTTGTCGTCTGCTAGCTGCCTCACCACAATGATTATGCATGCCCGGGCTAAACACTGTAGGAACACAAGCAATCCTCATTTGATGATCATTTCCCAACGTTTTTAACTCTACCTGGTGTTGATCTATGGCCTCGACCCCTTAAAAACAAGTACACTGTGCATTTTTTCATACTTTAAAAAATCTGTGAAAACCAGTAAACCTGTTTCTGACTGGCACTCTAACCAGCAAACCTGTTTCTGACTGGTACTCTGTGTGTGTGCCTGTGTGTGTGTGTGTGTGAGTGCGCAAGCGCGTGTGTGTGTAAGTGCGTGTGCGCGTGCATGTGTGTGAGAGTGCGTGTGTGTATACACCTTTCATGCAAGAAATGATACTAGTATACACAGATGCTAAACATTTGTGTGCATAAGAAAGGGATGAACTGGTGGGTGAAAGTGATAGTCTTCTTATGCAAAATAGTTGCGGGGTGGGAGGGGGGGGTGTTGCTCTAATGCTAGAGTGTAGCCATTTTCAGGGCTATGTGTGTGTAAGTTTATTATTGCTGTGATGTACATACATAGGGCAGACCCAATCTTTTTCCTCCTCTGACTGCTGTGTTTATGTGTGTGTGAAGTGTGTGCGTGTGTATGTGTGTGTGTGTGCAGTGTGTGTATGTGTGTGTGCAGTGTGTGTGTGTGTGTGCAGTGTGTGTGTGTGTGTGTGTGTGTGTGTGTGTGTGTGTGTGTGTGTGTGTGTGTGTGTGTGTGTGTGTGTGTGTTGTTAAGCTGTGATGTACATACAGAGGGCAGACCCAGCCCTTCTCATCTGCTGACTGCTGTGTTTATGTGCAGTGGGTTTTTTTTTTCCTCCAGGGACCAGATTGCCGCATGACAGCTTGATTCTATGAAAATAAAGATAGATGATAGTTCTGTATGTAAGAAAATAAATCTTGATTGTAAGGAAATATGTTCTGTTTCTGTCTCTGTGTTTCTGTCTGTATGTGTGTCTGACTTTCTATCTGTATGTCTATCTCTGTTTCTCTCATATACACATGCATACATAATGACAGATACACGCACGTAGACACAACGCAACGCAACACAACACAACACAATATAACATAACACAGTACAACACAACACAACACAACACACACGCACACACACACACACACACACACACACACACACACACACACACACACACACACACACACACACACACACACACACACACACAAACTAGTGCATATTCAGATTCAGTACATATAAATGCATATGTTTCCACATTGCAGACATCTCTTTTCACACACGTTAGTATTGTGCACAAATGTCGACATGCGTATGTACCGAAATACATATTTTACGAAAACAACAACAAAACAATTACTATACTAGTTTGAGAGAATGGTATAATGACACAAGACTAATTAACCAAGTCCTTTGAAAATATCCCCACTTTCAGGCCTGGCTGTACACACACAACAGCAGACCCAGTCTGTGTAATCTTGTGACTGCTGTTGTTGTCTATAATATGCAGTGGGTTTTCCCCCTCCCCTCCTGAAGCCGACCAGATTGTTGCCCGACAGCTTGATTCTAGGAAAATAAAGATAGTGCTGTATGTAAGAAAATAAATCTGACTGGGCTGTATCTGTTTTGTTAGTATTTTATTTGTCTGATTGTCGAGTATCTTTCTGTCTGTGTGTATGTCTGTCTGCCTATCTCTCTCTCTCTCTCTCTCTCTCTCTCTCTCTCTCTCTCTCTCTCTCTCTCTCTCTCTCTCTCTCTCTCTCTCTCTCTCTCTCTCTCTCTCTCTCTCTCTCTCTCTCTCTCTCTTTTTATCATGTGTGTGGGGGTTTTTTATGCTGTCTTTGCTTCCCCTCCCTCACACACACACACACACACACACACAACACACACACACACACACACACACACACACACATACATACAACACAGACACAGACACAGACACAGAAACAAACACACACACACACACACACACACACACACACACACACACACACACACACACACACACACACACACACACACACACACACACACACACACACATGGAATGTATTATTTTTCATATGAATGTTTTGGCTTATTGATTTGTAATGCCTTATGTACCATTGTCCTGAATAATTGCATTTTCTCTTTCATCTTCATTAGTAAATTTTGTATCTCTTAATGTATCGGGTTTGATTTTAAACTGTTTGTGTAACCTTAAATGTTGTTTCGCCCCTATTTGTTACTTCTTTTATACAATTTTGCTCTTTGTTTGTTTTGCCTTCCGGATTTTTATTTTCATTGTTAGGCCTGGCCACATTGTGAGCCTGGGCCTATAGGTTTCATTGATGATTTGTTTACAGAAGTGTTTTGTGGGTGTTTTGAAATACTTTGTTGACTGATTTGTTTTGATCATGATGTAATTTAAAGATACCTTTATTTTATTTTATTTTATTTTATTTTTATTTTATTTTTTTATTTTTTTATTTTTTTCTTTCCATCTTCCACTTCTACATATACTATCCTAGTCTTATTATTGGATAGGATAGGAAAGTTTCGGTTCTTAAAACTTTGAATTGAAATTGTAGTTTTACTGTTCAAATATAGATATACGAATTTTAAATTTTTTTTTTTCCGTGTCTATTTCCTTCTATGCTTTCTTTACTTGTTTTCCCCCCCCCTCACACACACACACTTACACACACACACACACACACACACACACACACACACACACACACACACACACACACACACACACAAGCATGTATGCACGCACGCACGCACACACTTACACTTACACACACACACACACACACACACACACACACACACACACACACACTTACACACACAGAATATATTAATTTTCATATGAATGTTTTGTGAGTTTATAGGTTTCATTGATGATAATTTGTTTACAGAAGTGTTTTGTGGGTGATTTGAAATATTTCGTTGATTGGTTTGTTTTTGATGACGATGCAATTTGATGACGCTCTCTCTCTCTCTCTCTCTCTCTCTCTCTCTCTCTCTCTCTCTCTCTCTCTCTCTCTCTCTCTCTCTCTCTCTCTCTCTCTCTCTCTCTCCTCTCTCTCTCTCTCTCTCTCTCTCCTCTCTCTCCTCTCTCTCTCTCTCTCTCTCTCTCTCTCTGTGGTCCTGATGATTTGCTATTTTTTCATCTTCATTAGTATACATATTATTTTTTAATGTTTAGAGTTTGATTTAAAACTGGTTTGTATTTATAACTTAATGTTGTTTCGCTCCTATTTGATTAAAAAAATAAAATTTCTATACAATCTTGCTCTTTTGTTTGTTGTTTGCCTTTTGGGATTTTTTTTCTTGTAAGAATTGGTTACATCATGAGCTTATAGATATTTGATGATTTTCTTTTTTTTTTTTTTTTTCAGAAGTGAGAGTGTTTTGAAATATTGACTAAATTGTTTTGATGTAATTTGAAGATACTCTCTCTCTTCTCTCTCTCTCTCTCTCTCTCTCTCTTCTCTTTCCCCCCTCTCTCTCTCTCTCTCTCTCTCTCTCTCTCTCTCTCTCTCTCTCTCTCTCTCTCTCTTCTCTCTCTCTGGGTTTTCTTTTCCTTGTTAGGTTTGGTCAAATTGGGAGTTTTTAGGTTTCATTGATGATAGTTATTTTTTATGGAAGTGTGAGTTTTTTGAAATATTTTTGCTGACTGGTTTGTTTTGATGACGATGTAATTTGGCGATGCTCTCTCTCTCTCTCTCTCTCTCTCTCTCTCTCTCTCTCTCTCTCTCTCTCTCTCTCTCTCTCTCTCTCTCTCTCTCTCTCTCTCTCTCTCTCTCTCTCTCTCTCTCTCTCTCTCTCTCTCTCTCTCTCTCTCTCTCTCTCTCTCTCTCTCTCTCTCTCTCTCTCTCTCTCTCTCTCTCTTGCTTCCTTTCCCTTTCCTTTCCCCTCCAACTTCCACCTTCAGATATTCTATCCTAGACTTATTATGGAGAGGAGTATTTTGGTTGTTATGTTGGATTCAAACTATATTCTTACCATTTCAATATTGAAATGTGTTTTCATATAGTTTTTTGTGTTTAAAGGATTTTATGTTGTTGTTGTTGTTGTTTTAATCTGTTTTTTCCCCCTTTTATGCCTACTTTGCTTGTTTTCCCGCTTACACACACACACACACACGCACACACACACACACACACACACACACACACACACGCACACACACACACACACACACACACAC
>CM060325.1:28827147-28829647 GCA_030674155.1 Stramonita haemastoma
ATGAAAGCGCCAGGCAGGCAGCTCATAATGGTGATGATGATGTTGTTGCTCTTCTTCTTCTGCTTCTTGTT
Source organism: Stramonita haemastoma (assembly GCA_030674155.1). NCBI lineage: Eukaryota > Metazoa > Mollusca > Gastropoda > Neogastropoda > Muricidae > Stramonita > Stramonita haemastoma. Next base: position 28,827,219 of record CM060325.1, read on the forward strand.
ATTGTCGTGATTATATTCACGTCCCATGCTCAGCAAGATGCCGCCTGGTTTGTCTTTATGTTGTATATTACTGTCTGGTCTCTCTTTCCGGCCACCAGACTGCTGAGAATTGCACCATCCACATTATCTGTCTTGAATTTTATTTTTGTAATCTATTTATTTATTCTATAAGCATTCATGTGCTTTTATTTTTACATTCAGTCCCTGTGTGCGTGCAGTTTTGTTAATTTTGTCATCCGTTCCCACCGGCGCAATCGACCTACTCTTCCAAAAGCGGAACTACGCGTGCGCAAGATGTTCTGCGTGCGTTTGCATACAGGTTCTCAGTTTACTGGTCTCATCTGAAGGTCTTTACGCTATGAGAAAGATGGATAAACAGATAGGTCTAGGTCCCCTTTCGTTAGAAACTTCTGTGTGATTGTTTGTCTTCAGGGTTGGTTTGATTTTCTTTGTTTGGTAAAGTGTTGACAGATGTGGGACTGATTTGCCAATCTGCTTAGACGTGTGGATGATTGAGTTAGTGTTGTAGGTTTGGGTTTCATTGAGTTAGTCTTTCTTTATATGCAGCACAGTGTTATTGTTTTAGCGTGGCGTTTTACAGATCTGGGCCTGTTTGCATTCAGAATGATCAGGTTATTTTGTTTAGCGCATCCTTTTTGTTTTGGATATTGTTATCATTCATTATTTATGGATATTGTGCAGATGATCGTTGTGTTCATAGTGTCGTTTTTTTTTCCTGATTGTTTCGTTATGTCTTGACAGTTTGGTTGTTTTAGATTTTGTTATGTGCGTTATTTTTATATCTCTGATAACTTCTAAGGGATTTATTGCTTCAAATGTTTATGGGGCAAATTGCTGAGTAAATGTTGAAAGTTCTGAGTGACAGTTTCTTTACTCATAAAGATACAAACTCTTTATTATCTCAATTTAGACAAATTCATGTAGGCCACGAGCAAAGAATTTTTTGAAAGAAATAAATAACCACCATCAATTTTTTTAAGATTTAAAAAGTAAAAATGTCATCTAAATGCTGGCGTAGTATAATCATGATATTAGTACACCATATCGTTTGCACAAAATAATAAGTCATACACAACATACTTGCACATTTTGTTTACACAGGTGCAGCTGTTAATTTCAATACGGAATACAGTTGCATGTAAAGTATGTTTTTTCAACGATTAAGTTTTTTTTCTTTCTTTTCTTTAAAACTTTGAACGCACTAAGGTGTGCTTCTGGATCTGTTGGCATCCTCCAGTTCCGCCCAGTCACATGATTGAAGAACTGAATACAGCCCTGATATGGCCTCAGTGGTCGGCGGGGCTAAAAACAAGACTGAACTACTGATCGAACTATTTTGACATTCGGATTCTCAGCTGGTTTCAGTATCGCGTTCTAAGTCCCACAAAGGTCATAGGGACTGGGGGTTTTCCCCCCTGAGTAGAAACTTTGCAGTTATTGTTTATTTGATATTCAAAAGTAGCACCTATGCAGTTATTGTTTATTTAATATTCAAAAGTAGCACCTATGCAGTTATTGTTTATTTAATATTCAAAAGTAGCCCCTTTGCAGTTATTGTTTATTTAATGGCCAAAAGTCTACACCCTTACTTTCAAGAAGATGGCTTTTAACTCACGAACATTTTTGCTACCAAAAGTTGCTACTAAAATACTCTTGTACTGTTGTTAAACCGTGAACATTTAGGTTTGAGGAAGATGTTACGGTGAGTAGTGAAATCCACATTATTATCTGGAATGAACATAACCTTTTCTTCTAAGAGAAGCAAGATTCTTTGCTACTGTGTCACAGCTTGGTCAGACTTGTCTGGCAGCGCTTGGTGCAGGATATGCTAAGTCTGCACAGATTACTGCAGACTCTGTCACAGTGTTATGATCTCACAGTACCACGACCAAACCAAGTCACGATTCTTAACAGTCTGAAAAAACATTTCCCCCACCCAAAAATGACCGAGTGTTTGGAGTCTTGTCATATCGTACTCCAAAATAGTTAAGGACCACTAGATCTATATTTTATAGACAGAGAAACTATACTGAACAGAAAGTTTGCTTTTCATAACGTGATTTCATTAAGTATCAGAGACCTCAGCTTCTCCAGGGGCCAGCATAATGAGGGTGGTGCCCATCTCTTCTCCTTTGCTGCTATACCTTCCCTGTCCTCAAAGAGGGCAGGTGCCGATTTACAACAGGATGAATTTGGAGACTTACTGAAGCCATTTCGCGGAAATGGTCACCCATCCACTTGGTGACCACGCGCAATGCTGCTCAACCTTAGCTTGGGGAAAGCAAGTGCTCTGAGCACTGAGCTATCCCGATCCTGTCCCTCCAATTATTGTTTTATCTAAAGATAGCTGCAGTTTTAATCTGAGACTTAAAATTTGAAGAGGTGACAGCCGTGATGTGGCTTCAGTG
>CM060325.1:28837147-28838683 GCA_030674155.1 Stramonita haemastoma
CGTTCCTCTGCAGGATCTCCGAGGTCTAGCAATGGTAAGACGGCTGTTGTTTATGTGACCGTATTTGCTCGTCATTGAGGTAGCCGCATGCTGACTTCAGGGATGGTGTCTAAACACAATACCTGCGTGCATGCGTTTAAAAAAAAATTGTTATCCGTTTCTACTGGCAAAAATGGCCTACTCTTCTAAAAGGCGGAATAGGTTTATAACTTGTGCGTAAGATGTTCTGAATGCATTCGCACACAGGGCCTCGATTTATAGTCTCATCCGGAGGACTATTGAGGGAATGGAGTCAGTAAGGTAAAAGGTAAAGGTGTCCCATAACCTATATAGTCTTAGGGGAGCAAGGCATCAGAGACCTCAGCTTCTCTATCCGCCAGCATATTGAGGGCAGCGCCCATCTCCTCTCCCTCGCTGCTTTACCTTCCCTGACCCTATAGAGGGCAGGTACCCATTTACAGCTGGGTGAACTGGGGGGGGACTATACTTAAGCCAAGGCGCGCAAACGGTCATCCATCCTGTTGCTTCATACGATTTCTACAAATTGTAACATTTTTGGGGTGGCCCAAGGTGCTGGGGTTGGAGAGCTTGCGGTGGCGTGGGACCTCCGACCGGCTTCATGGTTCGCGGCTGCAAGTCCTGATATCAGCTTTGCTGGAAAGGACTATAATCCTACTAAAAGAAGAAAAGGTCATCTATCCAATTGGTAACCACGCTCGATGCTGCTTGACCTTAGCTGAGGAAAGCGAGCGCTCTGACCGCTGAGCTATCCCGCCCCCTGTGGAGTCAGTATTGAAGTTAATTCCCAGTGGAAAATGACTTAAAACGTGTGCCTCTTTTGTGGCTCGATCGATTCCCGGACCATCAGATCACGGGTTCAGGGCTCTAACCACTAGGCTATCCCGCCCTCCCGTTTTTCTTCTTACAGTTTCTTTATCTCTAACTGTGGATAGCCACCTGTGTCTACCATTGTTAACCCGTTGTGGCGTGGCAATTACGGGAAGACGACGTTATTAGTTGTTACTGCTATTCTTTTGTCTGTTGAAAATATGGAGGAATTTAATTTTTAAAATAATAACACACCTACACACACACACATTCAGTTTCTTTTTATTATTATCATATTTCTCTTCCGGTATACACATGGCAGATGTAACGTTTTTCGTTAAAAAAAACGTTTGATTGGATAGGAACCAAGGATTTGATAAATGTGTGTGTGTGTGTGTGTGTGTGTGTGTGGTGTGTGTGTGTGTGTGTTGTGTGTGTGTGTGTGTGTGTGTGCGTGTGTGTGTGTGTGTGTGTGTGTGTGTGTGTGTGTGTGTGTGTGTGACAGTCAGATATACATACATACAGACATGCATAGAGGTGGAGATTACATAAGACTTAAACTCTTCTCATTTCAAATTAAATAGTGTGTCCCTTAGTCGTTTGTTTGTTTGTTTTTTTTTGGGGGGGGGTTGGGGGAGGGGGGTATGGTGGTTTTTTCTCGATGGAATTTGTTAAAGCGATGTCATCTCAATATTAAGCCTACTCGAT
>CM060325.1:28838783-28850419 GCA_030674155.1 Stramonita haemastoma
CCATGTAGTGAAATATCAAGGCATAATTTTGTTGTCTTTTGCCTTTAAACGTGTTTAGAAATACCCAAACCTTCTTTCTGACCACCTATTAGGATGCTAACCTGTCAATTTCTCATTTTGTCATTTCCTGCAGTCTATCATTTCAAGTTGTAATAACTTTGGATAGAATTGTCCGATTTTCAATCTTTTTTTTTTGTATTGTATAGACATTTCATTGCGAATTGATAACATGTCAAACTAAAAATTGACCTCGGGTGCAATGCAACTCACTATGTAGTGGAGCGTCACTTTTGTAAAAATTGTCCTCATTGCCTGTCTCCTTTGAGTGTTTTCTTTTGTTTCTTTAGATTTTTGTGATTTTTTGTTTTGCTGGTGGTGGTGGTATAGTTTTCCACAGGGGAGGGGTGGTCTGCCTTCTTTTTTTATTTTTTTTTTGTCTCCTGTTGCAGTAACAAATGAATGGTTTAAACAAAGTCAAAAGGACATGGCTGTTTGACATTTTTTAAAAGTTCAGTTCTATTATGGTGTAAATATACTGAAGCCATATTTGTTCGTTTAAACATTTATCGAGTTCAGTATTTCTTTTTCACATTTGATTTTATCTCTTAGCTGCAGTCAGTCACACATGTTTGTAGTATTCTGAAAGGTGTTATCATTCATTCCCCCAGCGTTCAGCCCTCATAAAGTGCTGTTTCACAGTGTTTGTTTGATAATGGGCTTGGGAGTTGGGATAACATAGCAGATAGAACATTGCGATTTGATGTCCAGGATCAAGCTGCTGTTGAGACGCCTATCCAAGGGAATTTTTTCCACGTAGAGTTAATATCAGTACTGGCTCCACACACCTAAATGTCCTTCAGAAAAAAAATCACATACAACTATAAACCAAGTTCCCCTGTGCAAATACATGGATAACATTTTGCGCACAAGTGAAAAACCTGTTCCACCTTTTGGAAGAGTAGGCCATTTGTGCTGGTAAGAACAGAGGACAGAAGTTATTTAGAAATACACATGGTCTCGTGTTGTGTTTAGACCTAATCTCAGAAGTCAGAATGCGGCTGCTTAAATGGTGGGCAAAAAAAAATGATTGCATACGCAAAAACTGCTCCTCAGAACTCTAGCCAAGGAATGCCCCCCCCCCCCCAAAAAATTTCATAACACACTTGACACTCAAAGAACTAGTCAAGCAGCCTACCACCAACAAAATTTCACAGAGAGGCAGAAGATTTTACGTGCCAGAGAAGGGTTTTCAAACATTTTTTTAAAATATTTAGAATAGTATACACAAAAACACTGCCTTGAAGATTGAAAAAAAAAACAAAAAAACCCCCCAACACACTCCATCTGGAATCATCAGCACACTCACTCACCATCACTGACCTATTTGCACAGCAACAGAAGGGCGGTCCCCGCAAGCTGACCTTGCCCTCCAAGTCGACGGACAGTGACCTGGCCAAGATGCTGAGTTCAGGGTCGTTTGGCAACCTGGAGTGCCTGAGTCTGGCCTTCACCCAGGTGACCTCCGCCTGTGCCCACGAGCTGATCAAGCTGCCCTCCCTGCGCTACCTCAACCTCTGGTCCACACAGGTACTTTAGTTGTTGTTTTTTATATGTTTTTTTTGTATTGAGGATAATGGGATAAGCACTCTTGTGCTTTTTTACATTTATTTTTTTATTTTATTTATTTTATTCTTGTATATAGCGAGGATAATGGGATAAGCACTCTTGTGCTTTTTTACATTTATTTTTTTATTATTTTTTTTATTCTTTTGTTTAGTGAGGATAATGGGATAAGCACTCTTGTGCTTTTTTTACATTTATTTAAAAAAAAAATCTTTTATTTAGTGAGGATAATGGGATAAGCACTCTTGTCCTTTTTTGCATTTATTTATTTATTCATTTTTTAAAATTCTTTTATTTAGTGAGGATAATGGGATAAGCACTCTTGTCCTTTTTTGCATTTATTTTTTATTATTTTTTAAAATTCTTTTATTTAGTGAGGATAATGGGATAAGCACTCTTGTGCTCTTTTACATTTATTTTTTTAATTTTTATTATTTTCTTTGATAGCTAGGATAATGGGATAAGCGCTCTTGTAGCTTTTTTTTTTTTTTACATCTTGTCCCCGTGTGTATGCAGGGGAAAATATCTCCTAGGATGGGGTTCATATCCATGGTCAGATTTTTTTCAGTCTTAGTTACTAGTAGGCATCTGTTAGTCTCAGGAGACTATGGAGTTCTGCTCTAGGCTCTAGAGTGCAAAGCCTGGGTAAGTAAGTATGGAGGGCAAGCTTTACCCATGCAGCAGACCCCCGCCGCCCCCCCCCCTCCCTCTCCACATCGCTGAAATAGTCCATTGGAAAGGTAATTTCTGATACGAATGGTTCCAGTGCCATCACAGGAGCTTTCAGAATGTTGCCATATAGACCTTAGTTGTCGGGTATTGTCATCACATATTTTTGTCTGAAATTTAAAAAAAAAACAACAACATGACAACCAGCATCTGTGTTGCAGTTTGGTGACACAGGGTTGGAACTGATCGCTGAGCACCTGCAGAAGTTACAGGTGTTGAACCTGTGTGAGACACCTGTCACAGACAAAGGTCTCATCAGCCTCACAGGTAAATTCAGCAACTCTGTGTGTGTGTCTTTGTGTGTGTGTGTGTGTGTGTGGTGTGTGTGTGTGTGTGTGTGTGTGTGTGTGTGTGTGTGTGTGTGTGTGTGTGTGTATGTATGTGTGTGTCAATGTCAAAGTCAGAGTCAAATTTTTGTTTTCAGATCATACAATGATTAAGCAAAACATTTTTTTTTTTTTATAAAGTCATCAATGAAAAAAAAAGAAAAGAAAGAACAGTTACAATCACAATAATGATGATGATTCTAACGATAATAATAATAAGCTGAGAAAAAAAACAACCAACCACGTGCACACGTCAAACAAAATCATTTAAGCATATCATATAACAACATCTAGTACATATACACTCATATTTATAAACACATACACACACAACATATATATATATATATATATATATATATATATATATATATATATATATATATATATATATATATATATATATATACATATAATATGTATACACATAAATATATACACACACATAGAGACCAATCACTCACCCACTCCAGCTATTATTTATTTGGGAATACATATAATTTTACACTTGGGAAACACGCACACACAAACACACACATATGCATGCATCATGCCATGCTATGTCATATACAATTGCAACAAACTTACATTGAATTCATATAGTAAACAACAAAAATGAGTATACAAAATACACAGACTTGAAGAGGTAGAATTTACAAGTCATTTCCTGCAAAGAAAGTTGAGAGTTTGTTTTTGTTTTGGAAACGGTATGGATTTGTCTGCATGAGCCAGTGTCTAGCAAAGTGTGTGTTGTGTGCAGCCCTGAAAAACCTGAGGAAACTGAATCTCAACAGCACCAGTCTCTCAGCCCTGACCTTTGAAGGGCTCAAGGTCAGTACCTGACTGGTGGCTCTTTTTTTCTTCTTTTTTTTGCGGTATATAGGTAAGGTTGGATTATTCTATTTGTTGATGAGTCTTCCATTTGTTTGTTTTGTTTTGTTCATTAACTTAAGTTTTCTAAACTGTATGAGTTTTTTTTTCTTTTGTAGGCTAGAACTCCAAGGTCAGATTTTGTGTATTTGACTGTTTTTACCCAACCATTTAAGGTCACCACATTCCAGCAGCGGGAGTAACCATAGTTTCATTGTTTAAGATTAACTTTCCTCAAAACAAAGAGAAAATGGAGTCTTAAGGTTTTTTTAAAAATATGTTTTTTTTGCATTTGGAACACTTCCCTTCCTCTCTAATTTCTTGTTTCTCTCTCTCTCTCTCTCTCTCTCTCTCTCTCTCTCTCTCTCTCTCTCTCTCTCTCTCTCTCTCTCTTCTCTCTCTCTCTCTCTCTCTCCCTCCCTCCCCCTTTCTTTCTTTTCTTCTCTCTCTCTCTCTCTCTCTCTCTCTCTCTCTCTCTCTCTCTCTCTCTCTCTCTCTCTCTCTCTCTCTCTCTCTCTCTCTCTCTCTCTCATCTCTCTCTCTGTATCTGTCTCTGTCTCTGTCTCTTCTTTGAAATGTTATTGTTGTTATTTACAGAACAAATGACAATTTTTTTAAATGCCCACATACACACATGTTTTGTTTCATTAGACACCATCCTGAAGTCAGAATGCAGCTATCTTAATGGTAGGTAAAGAATGATGTTGACTTAGATTGTCACATACCACTCTAAAACTCTTGCTCTGTATCATGTTTGCCAACTTTCCACAACGTCCCTTCCTTTGAGCTGTCATCATATTTAATTTAACCCTCTTGCATTCGGATTCTCTGAACACAAACTGCCCCTAGATTTCGCATTCCATCACAATATCGGGTCAGACTCGCTGGCACGCTCGCTGGCCTTTTCTTCTAAGTACAAACCAGCAGCTACAATTACTTCCAGATACTCAACAGGGTTTCTCCTTCTGGCCTGATAGAGCTTTGACATGTGGTAGCAATTAGTGATGGTCACAGCGTGAAATCTACTGTGTGTAAATCCCAGCAAATCCCGTTCAGGACTTAGGGGGGTAATCATTCAATCCTGACAAATCTCGGTATGTGACTAAGAGGGTTAACCAATGATGTTGACTAAGATTTGTCACATACCAATGATTGGTAACCAATGATGTTGACTAAGATTTGTCACATACCACTCTAAAACTCTTGCTCTGTATCATGTTTGCGGACTTTCCACTACGCCCCTTCCTTCAAGCTGTCGTCATATTTAATGTAATGAATTTTCAGGAAAAACTGCCAGCTCTGCAAGAGTTTGACGTGCGATACACAGATGCGTGGTGATGTGTGGGAGGAGGTGGCAGTGGCAGTGACCTTGTTCTTCTGCCCGACCTTCAGCCATGGGTCTCCAGCATCCAGTCACCAGGCGGTGAACGTCCTCTGCGTCCAGCCTTAAACGTGCCTCCAGGCAAGGAGAGAGAGGGAGAGTCGTGTCTCTCCTGCTGTGGTACCCCCTGCCCCTTTCCCCCCTCATCCCACCTCCCCCCCCCCCCCTCTCTCTCTCTCTCTCCTCGGCTTTCTATTTTGACGAGCAGCTGTGGAACTTCATGATTGTCACCTGTCCACTGTGTCATGATAACTGTTGCTACCAGGGGATGGGGTGGGGGGGGGGGGGGGGTACTTCATTCATTTATTTTCTGGTTTGTCACTTACTTCATCAGTTGCCTGTGTTGATCCATGAAATATTTCTGTGTGTGTGTGTGTGTGTGAAAACGCATCATGTATGAATGCGTTTTAGCTTGTATGAAGTTTTCAGGGTTTTTTTTATGTACTTGCCTGACTTGACTTTTATGAGCTTGTCTTGTTTCCTATTTCTTCTTGTAGCTTTTTGTACAGTGGTTGTTGTTCCTGTCCTTGTCACTCCTTTTTCCTGTGTTCATTTGTATTGTGCTTGTATGTCTTCGTCGTTGTGTCATTCAGGGAGGCTGGTTGGGGTGGGGGGGGGGGGAATGTGGCTTCAGTGTGTGTCAAAAAGATGCTGGGAGTGGTTCAGCTCTATGATACCAAGTGCAAATAATAATCTTTTGAATAATGACTTCTGATTTTAGTGACTTTTTTTTTCTTTTATTGCCAAGTATGCCAAAATGGATGGTTGGGCGTTGACAAGTGACTCGAGTACCAAAAGTGGGCAAGATTTGACGTCGGTGTGCCAAGATGGTGTCAACGGTGTCATGCCAAACTTTTCTGTCCGACGTTTGTGTCATGGTTACTACGTGGAAGGACCCGACCCTTAAGAAGGAGAAGAAGGGAAGGTGCAGAGAATCAGATTGCGTCCAGACTACTGCCACCTGTGCAGGTGTATCGTCCTGTACTTTCTTCACCTGTGCTTTGTACCTGTAGTTCAGTAGATATCTTATATGATTCAGAACTTTACATCAGTACGTAATTGGAAAGCTATATCGGTATGCTGTGTATGTACAGAAGTTTGTATCAGTGTATTTAAGTGTATTGATATTGTTTTTTTAGAGAATGCAAAACCATATGGAAGTGTGTCTCTCTTCTTGGTAGCTGTCCCTTCCGTAAGCAAGACTTTTAACTTATTCTTTTTTTTTTTCTTAATGTGTAAAACGTTTTATGTGTTATAACAGACAGATTTGTAATGATATTGAAATGATTAAAATGTACTTTAGCAATCGCAAAAAAAAAAAAAGTCAGTTTCTGTTCTTAGTAAGAAAAGCAAACAAGAGTAGTACCACAGAATAATATGTTTGATAAAGCTGTGGTCAGAAATATTTCCTCACATATTATTTTCTTCTTTTCTTCAGTGTAGCAGGAATGTTTATACTATCCAGTTTTTCTTGAAACTTGTTAGGGAAGGCTGTTTTGAATACTCTAATTTTTTTTTATCTGTTTCCCTTGATATGTTTTGGTACATTTTTTCCCCCATCTGTAAACCCTTTGATCTTACTTTTACTTCGGTTACTGTTTTCATGTAGCCTTCCCACTGCAAATAAGAAATATTTTTTCCCCCCAAGCATTACATTTTCAATGGTTTTACAGTCCGCATATACATATATTATGGTGGACAGTTCGACATTTAAGAAAATTTCCAAACCAAATTTGCCAGAAAAATAATGAAATCTGTTGAATAAAGGTATAAAGAAGAGAAGGGGTGTAAAGAGAAAATGGGAAGAGTGACAAATCAAAAGTGCCTGTGTGTTTTGGAAAGTATGGCCCATTTCTTCAGCAGTTATTTCAGAGCTGACAGAACACAGACTGCTGGAACATGCTGCTGCCACAGTAGTCACCTTACCCCACTTTCAGCCCCTCTCCTCTCCGCAGCTAATCATTTTATCCTATCCCTATCCTATCATATTGTGTCGGTGGGAACAGATAACATTTACAAAGCTGCATGCACACAGGGACTGGATGTAAAAAAAGCACAAGAGTGCTTATTCCATTATCCTTGATATAAAAGAATAAAATAAAATATTTTAAAAATGAATCCTATCCCAGTCCAGATGGGGCCAGCTGTGGTGCTCATCATAGCAGGAGCTGACCACACTTACACTAGGTGCAAGGAAGGGGCGTGCTAAATTTAGCACTCTGGACTGAGTAATGTTGGATTTGTGTGCTGTGTTGTAGGGAATACAATGTATTTCAACAACAATGTCCCAGAGCAAAGTTCTTTTTTCTGGCTTCTTTCAGGGCTTGAATGAACTCTACTTTCATAGGACATCAATTTTCTGTGTGTGGGTTTCAGTAAAAATATTGTCTGATAGCGATCTATTGACTTGGCAGTTGCAGGTTTTTGTTTCACTCTTCTGTTGATACAACTGCTAAACAGTTGTATCTCTGTAGGTCACAACCGCTAGGCAGTTCTAACTATGTAGATTCATGGGAAAAAACTTTTTTTTTTTACATTGTAGCACATATGATTAACAGTTTATTCACATTGTAGTACATATGATAATGCTGCTTTTGTTTTGCTTTTTTTATTTTTCTCCCCCCTGATTTCTGCTGCTTGAATAAGCCAAAATTTTGCTTTTTTTTCTTCTTAATCTTAGGAAAAATTTTGCTTGTTTCAGAAAATCCACAGAATTAAACTTCCGAGTAAGTAGGTTCAAACACACACGCATGCACGCACACTCGCTCACTCACACTCACACACACACACACACACACACACACACACACAACACATACACATACACACAGAAAAATGCATCAAAACTGTTCGTAACATGGTCTATTTTCTTGATGAGCAAATTGCTGATTAAGAACAAAACTCTGTATTCAGTAAGAAAAAGAAAAGGAAAAAAAAGAAAAGTTCCTTACAAAGAGAGTACCTTCAGTGGAAAGTGAAAATGGACGAGGACAGCAGAGGTGCATTATGTACTAGTCGGCAGGTGTGGGAAAAGCAAACAGGTGTTTTCCCTCTTTCTCCTCACCCTCACCTTGCATCTTTGTGGTTGTCTATTTTTTGTGGTTTCTTTGTTTGTTTAATTGATTGGTTGGTTAGGAGTTTAGAGGAGGTTTTGTTGGTTAGACTTTTCGTTTTTTTGTTTAAAAAAAAAAAAAATTCTTTTGGTTTTATAATTACATTGCTCAAAGCTAAAATCATGTGCATTTTTTACGTACATAGTTTGTAGACCTCAGGTTTTTTCATACATGTTCTTTTTTTCCATGTGTTTACTTTTTGCTTGTTTCTTTTTTTTTAACGCTTGGTTTTTTATGTTATGTTTTTTTAAAATTCATAGATTGATTTTTTAAATCTGTATTTTTGATTTCATTTTGGTTAAGTGTTACTTTTTACCATTTTCTTCTTGCCCTTAGTTTTTTTTTAATCGATAGACTGATTTGTGAATCTGTTTTGATTTTTTTGCTTTGATTCTGATTTTTTACTTTGGTTTAAGAATTACTTTTTTTTTTACAAAGTTCTTCTTGCCTATATACTTTTTTTGGATTGATTTGTGAATCTGTATGTTTGACTTAATTTTGCTATAAACTGTTTTGTGACTGAGTGCCTGACACACAGAGGACAGGTCTGCCCTTGCCCTGCTGCTTTGGTTAAAGGTCGAAATCACCAGGTGGTATTTGTAGCTGTACCGTGGTTTTATCCTTCTGCAGGCCAAGATGCGTTCTGTCCTTCGTTGAGTGGCACAACCAACATCACTGTGTGTGTGTGTGTGGTTCAGTCAACAGTGTTTCAGTTTCTGCCTTGATTTTGTACAGACTAGTTTTCCTTTCTTTTTGTGTGATTTTTCTTTTTGTTTCTCTCTGCCTCTCTCTGCCCCCTCTCTGTCTCTCTGCCTCTCTGTCTCTCTGTCTCTGTCTTTCTCTCTCTCTCTCTCTCTCTCTCTCTCTCTCTCTCTCTCTCTCTCTCTCTCTCTCTCTCTCTCTCTCTCTCTCTCTCTCTCTCTGTACGTTCCCTTAAAAGGAAGGGTGCATATTTATTGTCATGTCAGAGCACACGCCTTCCCTAAGCTCAGGTTAAGCTATGTTAAGCATGTGTACCAAGTGGAAGGATGACCATTTGCATGCCTCAGCTTCAGTACAATCCCCCAGTTCACCCAGCTGTAAATGGGTACCTGCCCTCTTTAGGGTCAGGGAAGGTCAAGCAGTGAAGGAGAGGAGATGGGCACCACCCTTAGTATGCTTGCCCCTGGAGAAGTTGGGGTCTCTGACATCTCACTCCCCAATGACCACATAGGTTATGAGACACTTTACCTTTACCTTCTCCTGTGCTTGTGACTTTCAGAAGGTCTGGCCGCTGGCTTCAGCTCACACACTCCAAGTTCAGAACAGCTCATTTTATTATACAGGTTGCATGCTTCCATAGCCCACCAAACACTAACACAAATTATGGGATCTTTAACATGCATGTCTGATCTTTCTGCATGTGTATATACACAAAGGGAATGAAGGTACTGGCAGGTCTGCACTCGAAGTTGACCTGGTAGATCGTAAAAATCCCCACTCTTAAAATCACCAGACTCCACTGGGATTCGAAACCAGGACTTCATGGACTTTGGGGATTGAAGTCAAATGGTCTTAACCACATAGCATCCGTCATTTTCTTTGTTTCAAAATTATTTGAATGCTGTTTCCATGTTTTTGATTGATTAATTGATGAAGCAAGAATAACAGACAGATCTGAGGTTTTTATTTCTGTAAACGCAACAACATGCTGTATTGAGTCCATTGAGTTTTGCGTCATTATGCTTTGAAGAAATGTTACTCTTGTAAAGTACTAAAAACAAAGAAAAAAAAAGAAGAGAAAAAGGCATGCAAAATATGCTAGTATTAAGGAACAGCAAAGAACTTTTTTTTTTTTTTTTAAATCAGCAGTGTTGAAGTGATGACAAACATAGAATAAGTATTGATTTTGTGTATCATATAAAATGATGGCAGAGAGTATGCTCTGTACAATTTTCTTTTAAAGATAACCTTTTGATTTTATGGACATGTTTATTTACCATGTTATTGGGTAATGCTCATCCTAACTTTATTATCTCTCAGAGCCACACACCTTTCTTTAGTCATTTTGTCGCATTTTCACAGGAAACAATCCGCATTTTTTGTTGTCTTTTTGCGTGCATATATGTGTGTGCAAACAAACTTATTATACCGCTGGATTTTTTTTTATGCCGCTAGGTTACGAATGGATCTCTGATGCATATGGTAGCTTGATTCATCCTTTCCTTGTTCAGACTTTTGATTGAGTATAATTAATCGGGTCAATATAGTCCACTTAAAAAAAAAAAAAGCATTAAGTTGTCTTGTTTTTTATTTCTTGTGGTTTGTTGTTAGTCTTTAGTCACATTTACTGTCTGTATAGTTTATTTTCTATTTTTCTTCTTTAAAAAAAAACACAAAAACCCCAACTCAATCATCAAAATCTGGAAAATAACTGGTGACAGGCAGTGGAAAACAATGCAATTTTAAAAAATTTTTGTTTGCAGAAACCAGTCATGTGTCATTGATTTTATGTCAGAGTTTGGGTTGCAATTTTTTTTTTGGTTTTGTTTCCACTTTTTAAGGCTATTTAGCACCTTGTCCCAAAAGAGATAAGAGAGAGCAGGGGGTGGGGTTTCTGTATGCATGTATGATGTTCTTATTTGATTTAGTGTTATATTAGATTGATTAATAGTGAATCAAAGTGGGCTGTATTAAAAATTGAGTTTGAAAGCCTTAAAAAGATGCTAGTGGATGATGTCAGTTATTCAGTGTTCTGATACTTTGGTTCAGTTTTTTTAACAGACGTTTTTCCTCGTACGAAATCTTCAGTGTCATAATTACACATTCCGTCTTAAAAACATGCCGAATATTAGTACATATCTACAACAAATAAAAAACAGATATGTGGGATTAAATCTCCTGGATTTTTTTCAGTGATGCTAAAACTTTACATGTAGGCGATTAGATGTGTTAGAGTATGCATTGCATATGCATTCTTTGTGTCAAATGTGTGTGCATTCACATATAATTATTTGTATTTGTGCGTGTATAAAACGAATTGCCTAGGCTGATTAGTAGTGTATATATATATATATATACATATACATAATTATACATATGCATGTATGACTATGATTATACGCATCTGTTTTATCTATCACAAAGAAAGTGCACTTAGGTAGAAGTAGTCAGTTTTTTTCATTAGAAAATAGATTTTTTTTTCCTTCCAGGAGTTATTTTACACTCATCACCAATTAATTATATTTTTCTACATTTTCACGCAATATTACTTTAGATGAAGATGTCATGTCTTGTATTTTGCATCCCACTGTAAGTAAACTGGGTAAAAAAACAAAAAACGTGCCATTTTTGTGTATGTACAATCAGCACAGGGTTCTTCTTGTGACGTTTGGACCACATGTTAATCGTAACCACAAAAGATGATTTTAAGTATTGGTATTGTTTTAGGTTTGTGTGTGTGTGTGTGTTTGTGTGTCTGTGGGGGTGTGTGTAGAAAGAGGGAGGAGTTGAGTATTTAGAGATGCAGGCTTTAGGGCTTGGGTTTTTTTTCTTATTTTTTTGTAGGTGTATGAGTTGGGGGTTTTGTTGGGGGGGCTTGTTTATTTATTTTTT
>CM060325.1:28860519-28863019 GCA_030674155.1 Stramonita haemastoma
TGTGTGTCTGATTGGTCTGTCTCGCCTGTTTTGGCTGTCTGGCTGTCTAGCTGTCTGTCTTGTCTGTCTTTTTTCCACCACCCCCTCTGTCTGTCTGTTTGTCTGTCTGTCTCTTTCTCTGTCTGTCTCTGTCTCTCTGTCTCTGTCTCTGTCTGTCTGTCTGTCTGTCTGTCTCTCACTCATTCTCTCTCTCTCTCTCTCTCTCTCTCTCTCTCTCTCTCTCTCTCTCTCTCTCTCTCTCTCTCTCTCTCTCTCTCTCTCTCTCTCTCTCTCTATCTCTCTCTCTCTCTCTCTTCTCGTTGGGTGTGGGTGTGGGTGTGTGCGAGCGCGTGCACGAACGCGAATGCGCGCATGTCTGTTTGAATGTGTATGTGAGTGTTCTGATACCTGTGTGCAAAAAGCAGTGCCGTCATAATCCTTTTTGATGTCTTTATTTTCCTTCTGCTCGCTAAAATAGAAGTGTGTGTGTGTGTGTGTGTGTGTGTGTGTGTGTGTGTGTGTGTGTGTGTGTGTGTGCGTGCGTGCGTGCGTGCGCGTGTGCATGTATGTGCGTGTGCGCTTGCCTGTGCATGTGTGTGTATGTGTATGTGTGTGTGTGAGACAGAGAGAGGAGGGTATATTTACCCTGTTGTACAAGACATTTTTTTTTAAACGACAGATAAAAACCTTCATAAAACACACACACACACACGTATGAACACATGCACACACACACACACATACACGCACGCACGCACGCACACACATACATACACATCCAGACCACCCCCCATGGTAGAATAATAAATAGGCTAGGAAGACTACGTACGTATGAATAAGTACACCAATTTTTTGTTATTTTATTTTTTAGAAATGTCTTTGCAGACAAAAATTTACTCCTTCCTCTTTTTCTTTCGTCAAATGCTCAAACAGCAAGTATAGTTATTAGTGAAAATGCGCTGTGCTGCCGTTAAGCGCCTGACAAGTCAGGCCCAGCACAGTTTATTTCAAAAGTATTTAAATCGTTTGGATTTGGAAAAGATATACTTCGTTGGATTTCAACTTTCTATAGAAATATTAAGTCTACAGTAATAGTCAATGGACAGTGTTCCTCCTGGTTTAATATACACAGAGGATGTAGACAGGGTGACCCAATATCTCCGTACCTATTTATTCTGTCGGCAGAAATTCTGGCAATCATGATAAGAGAAAACCAAAACATCAAAGGTATTTATGTTAATAATACAGAATACAAGTTGTCACAGTTTGCTGATGATACACAGCTGATAAATAAAGGTGACAGCATATCATTTGAACAGACCATGAAAACTTTAAACTTATTTGGAAATGTAACTGGACTTTTTATGAATGCAGAGAAAACAAAAGTAATATGGCTTGGGAGCAAAACCTTTTCTGATGTAAGGTATATGACCCATTTAAAGTTAGACTGGAACCCCAAACAGTTCAAGATACTTGGAATATGGTTTACACCGGATTTGTCAGAATGTGAAAAACTGAATTATGATAACAAAATTACAGAAGTAAGAACTTTATTCAACATCTGGATAAAAAGGGACATTACACCTATTGGTAGAGTGGCAGTGCTAAAATCTTTAATTCTATCTAAACTGATATATCTCTGGATCCTGTTACCGAATCCACCAAATGATTATATAAATATACTTCAGAAATTGTGTTTTAAGTTTGTGTGGAAAAACAAACAAGACAGAATCTCGAGAAAAACCACAGTCAAACACATAAAACATGGAGGATTGGGAATACCATCTCTAAAACAATATACTATGGGGTTAAAACTTATGTGGATAAGAAAACTTAAACTAAGTAATCCTAAATGGAGTTCCATAATTGAAGTGATTTGCCCTTTTGTCAAAGATCTGGACAAATATAGCTACTTTATACCCATTAGGAGAAAATGTTCAAACACATTCTGGATTGACACATTCCATGCATACAAAATGTTTGGCAGGAAAGTCAAAATTGTTAATTCTGAAGATCTTTTGGCTGAAAACATATTTTATAATGAAAATATTAAAGTTGGTGGAAACTTTTTTCATGTAAAAGAATGGATAGAAAAAGATATATATCGAATTGCAGATTTAGTTGACGAAAATGGAATTTTTTTGACGTACGACCTTTTTAAGGAGAAATATAATATCAGGACAAATGTTATTACATATCTAGGCTGTGTTCAAGCAATTAAAAGGTATATTCGTACAACGGGTATTAATATGGATAATAATACATCAAACAACCTCCAAAAGGCTTTGAACTTGATTTTGACTGTCAAAAAAGGAACACGCCCTTATTATGATATTCTGGTTGCAGACAACATTCTGCCAAAGTGTTGTGACAAGTGGAACAAAACAATACCAAGGGATCTTAATTGGATAAAGGTTTTTGACAAGGTACATAAGATAAAAGAAATTAAAATGAAATGGTTCCAGATACGACTGATCCACAAAATTCTAGCTACAAATAATATTCTTGAAAAAATGAAAAT
>CM060325.1:28888019-28893019 GCA_030674155.1 Stramonita haemastoma
CTGCCTTACCTTCCCTGACCTTAAAGAAGGCAGGTACCCATTTACAGATACCTGGGTGAACTGGGGGACTGTACTGAAGCAAAGCACGTTAACGGTCATCCAGCCAATGGGTAACCACATTCAGTGCTGCTTAATCTTAGCTTGGGGAAAGCGAGTGCTCTGACCACTGAGCTGTCCCGTCCCGAACCTAAGAAGACCTACTTGCAAAGGTAGGAGGTCAGATCAGATGCCTCAAGAGTGAGCAGGTGACTATCTTCTTCTTCGTTGAACGCTCAGACAGTAACTGTTGTTGTCTGTCATATGAGCCAAGATGTATTGTGTTGCCGTTAAGCGCATGACAAGTCAGGCTTTGTGCATGGGAGACAGACAATAAGAAATAACAATTGTTGTTATCTTTTATGTCTGTCTTGGAGGGGAGAGGGGGTCAAGAAAGTGGACCCTGAAGGTAAAAAATAGACAAGAAAAAGGTGACAGGAAGTAAAGGAACGTGGCAAAAACAAAGAGAGGGATAGAAAAGAGGGGATTCTTAGCACATTTTCAGAAGATGGGAATGCTATGTTATACTGACAGACCCCACGGGCATCCCCACACAGCTTTACAGCTGAAAGTCCTCTATCCTTTTAAATCCCTCAAAGTAAACTAAGAATACATAATTATCATGCAGCCAATGTGGATGAAAAGGTTTTTACAACAAGTTAGAAGTTGGTGAAAACAGGTATTACGCTAGCCGTCGGAAATGCTGAACTACCTCTAGTAAACAGCTTTTATTTTCAGAGAGGAAATGATTCTAGTATACTTGCAGGAGATATCATCTTAAAGATCTGCTATTTTAGTTCCTAGACAGTGTTTTTGTTTTATTTTATTGCAAATTCGTAAAAGGGGGAGGGGCAGAATTTTTAGAAAGTCTGTGTGTATATGTGCATGCTGTGCATGTGCGTCACTGCATGCCTGCGTGCTTTGTGAATGTGTAAGTGTGCTTGCCTTAATGAATGATATCTAAAATTCATTTCTTTTTTGTTTTCAAATGTCTGTTGTTGGTTTCTAAAAGGAATCATTTTCATCAAAGATGTTCATTGTTGACCGAAATGAAAAAAACAACAACCCACTAATGAATTGTTGATGGCGAACAGGTGACGACAGCCGTGCAAAACGTGACGGAGGAGAACAAGGACTTGGTGCGCAAGTACCACAAAGAAATGAGACTACGCAAAAAATACCACAACGAACTTGTGGAACTCAAAGGTACCCACCCACTGCTTCCAAATCTAGAAGTTATATTTTACGTATCTCTTAAGGTAGAATGCAGCTGCTTAAATGGTAATGGAGGAGGGGTGGTTGCATATGCAGAACTCTCACCACTTGTGAACTTCAGAGCTCTAGCTGAGGGACGAAAAAGAAATGTAATTATTTGGCCAAAAGATGCAGACTTGGCATGTTTTTTTTTTCAAATAAACAGCAAGTGTTCACCACACTTACTTTTTAGATATCATTTCATCTCTTTGTTCTGTACGCGAGTTTAAGACCAGAAGGTTTGAATAAATCTGACATTTCATTTGAAGTATTTTTAGGTGCTGCTAGGTAGGCCTAGTGTAACGCTATGTCAACACTAATTCATTTAGGGGCCTTTTTTTCTTAGAAGGTATTCTTGATGTTTCCCTCCTGCCTATGTTTGTTTATTATTCACATCCTAGTGTTGTTCAATTTACCGTAGCTGTGTTGCTGCCAAAAGTTTGCAGACAGAACAGCCCTGAGAAAACTTTCAGCCAATGCGTACGTCCACCATGTTCCCCCGCGACCGTCTTGGTTAAGGGACTGTTGTTGGTGGTGATGGTGTTGTTGATGATGGTGGTGGTGATGATGATGATGATGATGATGATGATGATGATGATGATGATGGTGGTGGTGGTGGTGGTGGTGGTGGTGGTGGTGGTGGTGGTGGTGGTGGTGGTGGTGGTGGTGGTGGTGGTGGTGGTGGTGGTGACGACGAAGACGAAGACGACGACGATGATGATGATGATGATGATGATGATGATGATGACGACGAGGATGACGGTGTTGATGGTGATGATGATGTCATGAGGAGGAGGATGTCATGATGAGGAGGAGGATGCTATGATAATGATGATGTAATGACAACGATGATGATAATTAATCTAACAGTTACCCAGCATAAGAATTGCTGGTTTCAATGACTGTGTGCCCTTTTCCCATGTCTGGAAAGACAGAGAGAATAAATTTCACCTCTCTCGTCTACGCTCCTAGACTCGCTCAGCTGTAAGAAGTGAAAGATTCAATGATAACTTGTGACAGTTATGGCAGTAGGCTATTTGGCGAGTGGTAGGGTGTAAGAGTTCATGGTGGTGAAGATAAAACCATCTGAAAACAAACAAACTGTGACAGTGATGGGGTATGTGGTAGACTATCCCCTCCCCCCCTCCCCTCTGCACACTGCTATGAGAACTGCACGTGCTGATTCTGCTGTGGACACTGTCGACACGCGCTGGCATTACTCTGGCGCTGGGAATCCAAAGATAGCCGGCCATCAGTTTTAATTAACACAGGTCCTATAGCACCACAGGAACGCAGCTGTGTTCGGTGTATGGGAGTGGGTCTGTTTTTCTCTGTGAACATGGGACTGATGTTGGCGATGCTCACCTATGCAGGCTGATGCTACAGATGCTGATTTCATGGTGTGTGGTGATAGTAGGCCTCCATCAATCAGTGTCGACTATGGAATTCGCGCCAGAAGGTCATGTGTTCAGCGACAGCGCCGGCTGTGGCTGGTCAGTCCAATGCGGGAGTGGCAGTCTCTGTCGCATCTGATGCAGATGTGGCTTGTCAGTCCAATGCGGGAGTGGCAGTCTCTGTCGCATCTGATGCAGATGTGGCTTGTCAGTCCAATGCGGGAGTGGCAGTCTCTGTCGCATCTGATGCAGATGTGGCTTGTTGAGGTGTGGTGATAACGATGATGAAAATCACTGTATTTTGCCCTTACTTGATTTTTTTTCATTTTTCCAGGGAATATCCGAGTGTTCTGTCGCGTGCGGCCCCCAATCAAAGAGGACGGCACAGGGGCCCAGGCTGACGTGGTGGTGAACTATGACCCCGATGACGATGGCGTCATCTACGTGGGCAACAAAGGCCGCATCCAGACTTTCGAGTTTGACCGTGTCTTTTCCGCCACCAGCACGCAGACACAGGTGGGTTGGTGGTGTCTGGGTTGGGTTGGTGGACTGGGTTGGGTTGGTGTCTGGGTTGGGTTGGTGGACTGGGTTGGGTTGGTGGACTGGGTTGGGTTGGAGTCTGGGTTGGGTTGGTGTCTTGGTTGGGTTGGGTGGTGGTGGGCTGGATTGGGATGGTTTTGGTTAGGTTAGAATGAGTTTCGTGAGACTGGGATAATTTGGTGAGATTCGGATGGGTTTGGTGAGATTGAGGTTGGTTTGGTTAGGTTAGGACGAGCTTAGGTTCGGTTGGGATGTTTTGGTGATATTGGGATTGGTTTGGTTAAGTTTGTGATGGGTTTGATTAAATTGGGATGGGTTTGGTGAGGTTGGGATTTGGTGGGGCTGGAATGGGTTTGGTTAGATTGGGATGGGTTTGGGTAGGTTGGGATAGGTTCAGTTTGGATACGATGGCTTTAGCTAGGTTGGGATGGGTTTGGTTTGGGCTGGAAGGTTGTTTGGGGCTGAATCAGGATAGATTAGGATGGGATGGTTAGAATGGGGTGGGTTGGATTGGGATGGGCTGTGTTGGCACTGGTATAATTAGAGTTGCTGTCATCATCGTTATTATCATCATCACTGACGTTGTCTGTCAAATGAGATTTTAAAAAATGTGTTGCGCTGCCTCTAAGCCCCAAGCCAAACAAGTCAGGCTCAGCGCATGCATCCTATTTTAGCGTGGAGGAGAATTGTTACTTTTGAAGCCTTTCTGGGAGTGAAGAAAAAGCGCAGGAGAATGGACCAAGAAGGCAGAAAAGAGACAAGCAGGAGGTGACATGAAGAAAAGGAGCAAGGCACACACAAAGAGAGGGATATCAAGAGAAAAAAAAAATAAATAAAAACTCCGAGCCCAGAAGTTTCAAAAGGGGGATGCTATTCATACGCTCTGGGAATCCCCTTTTCTTTTTCTTTTAAAAAAAGTTTTTGTTGTTTAGATTATATTAGAGTCCCAGGGAAAACACTCCGATTTAGGGACTGTGAGCAGAAGATCTGAAGGTCAGGAAGGCTCCCACTTCAGTGCCTTGGACTACCCCATAAAATAGAACAATTCTGTCGAAGCAACAAGAGAGAACGGCCCACACAAGCACCGCAGCACTGTACGAACGAACCGAAGCTCTTATAGTTTTAAGGTTGTTCTTCATGCCATGTTATTTCAAGTTAATTACTTTTGTTTGCTTTTTACTTGTCTTTTCCTCCAAGAGGGCTAGATGTTTAAAAAAAAACCCTATAGTTATGCTTATTCTATAGCTCTCTATAAATAAAATTTGTTCATTATTCAAGAGAGGGGGGGGGATATAGAGGCAGTCAGTGATGCAGAGCGGTGCTGAAGTACAGTGCCTACCTGTGTGTGTGTGTGTGTGTGTGTGTGTGTGTGTGTGTGTGTGTGTGTGTGTGTGTGCAGGTGTTTGATGAGGTCAAAGCCCTGGTCACCTGCTGTATCGATGGTTTCAATGTCTGCATTTTCGCCTACGGTCAGACAGGCTCTGGCAAAACCCACACCATGGAGGTATGTGTGTGTATGTGTGTATGTGGGGGGGGATGTGGGGAGGGGGGTTGTTGGAGTGGTTGAGTGTTGTAGATGTGTGTGTGTGTTGCGGGGGGGGGGGGGGGGGGCAAGGTCGTGAGCGTGTGTGTGTGTGTGTGTGTTGCGGGGGGGGGGGGGGGGTGTGCGCGCGCGCATGTGTGTGTGTATGTGTGTGTCTCACACACAGACATACACAAATACACACACACACCTCACTCACTCACTCACTCACTCACTCACTCACTCACTCACTC
>CM060325.1:28898019-28938019 GCA_030674155.1 Stramonita haemastoma
GGGCTGGGTGGGTTGGTAGGTGGGCTTAGTGGGGCTTTGGGTGCTGTGGGCTGGGTGGGTTGGTAGGTGGGCTTAGGTGGGCTTTGGGTGCTGTGGGCTGGGTGGATAAGAAGGTGGTTTAGCTGTGTTTGGGGTGCTGTGGGCTGGGTGGGTTGGTAGGTGGGTAGGGTGGGTACGTGATAGGTTGGGTGGGGTATGAGGCTGGATGGAAGATTTGGGATTGGATTTTTTTGGGGGGAAGGTGGGGTGGGGAAGGTAGGGGTTGTGAGTGGAGAGGGTGGTTCCGGATGGGTGACGTGGGTGGATTGACTCAGGCGCGATTAGTGGGGGCTTAGTGCTGTATGTAGGGTGGATGGGTGTTGGGTAGGTTGGAGAGGGGAGGCTGGATGGGAAATGTGGTTTGGATATTTTGGTGCAGGGAAGGCGGGAGGGGTTGTGAGTAGGGTGGGTGGGGGTGGTGGGGGTGACGTGGGTGGATTGTGTGTGTGTGCTGAGGTGTGCTAAGGGGGGCTTAGTGCTGTGTGTTGGGTGGTGGGTGGTGGTAATATATAATATATAATAATAATAATAATAATATAATATAATATAATAATAATAATACATGGAATTTGTATAGCGTATATCTTGTAAAAACAAATCAAGCGCTTGCATCGCAACAACACACAATAACAAATTACGTTTAAAAATTCGAATGTACACACACAACTCACGCACTGCACGCACGCAAGAGCAACCGGCGGCAACACACCTACACAATATGGTATGGTGGGAGGGGTAGTAGGCTGGGTGGCGTTGGATTTTGGTGGGAGGGATTGTGGTTGTGGGTGGGTGGTCTGGTTGGGCTGTGTGGGATGTGTGGATGATTGATGATGATGATTGATGATGATGATGATGATGATGATGATGATGATGATGATGATGATGATGATGTGTGTGTGTGTGTGTGTGTGTGTGTGTGTGTGTGGTGTGTGTGTGTGTGTGTGTGTGTGTGTGTGTGTGTATGTGTGTGTGCGTGTGCGTGTGTATCTTTGTGTGTGGTGTCTTTGTGTGTGTGTGTGTGATATTTTTTTCCATTCTGAAATCATACCCAATTCTCTCTGTTGCAGATGAAGCCCCCCAAGTCCCCTAACTCCTCAGCCCCCACCACCCCCACCACCCCTACCACCCCCGGTTCTGCCGCGAGGAACAAGACGCTCACTCCCAGATCCTCCCCCTCCTCTCCCCCACACCCGCCACACCCTCACCCCCAGCAAATCCTCCCCCACCTTCTCCCGCACCCCGCGTCAGACACCGCCACGCAAATGAGAGGGAGAGAGGAGGGAAGGAGGGAGTGAAGAGGGAGGGAGGATCCGAGACGGAAGAATACGCATTGATCTAAACAACTTCCACTGTCCTAAAAAAAATCCTTTCCTCACCTCTCTTCCCCATCCCCCACCCCCACCTCACCCCCTCCTCCTCTTGTGCGCCCTACCTCCACCCCCCCCCCCCAAACTCCCAGACTGTCTTGTTTTGTTTCAGTGGTTTCATGGAAAGGAAACTTCGGGTGTGTTGAGATGTATTGTGACTAGAACAAAAAACCCAAAACAAAACGAACAACAATAACAACAAAGCTTTTGGAACTGTTTCTCAAACACAGGACAAAAACCCGGTTATGTTGGGGACTGATTATTCTTTTTTTTTTTTTTTTGCTCTGAAATATAATAGTTTCATTACAACAACGTTATAGAGTTCTGTTGGTTTCTTGTGGTTGGGAAGAAGGTAGGAGGGGGAAGTGCGATGGGATGGGGGGGGTGTTAGAGGTCAGGGACGGGAAGTGGGTGTAGAGAAGGTTTGATGTCATGATGATTTCAGTTGCTCTTCTGTAGTTCGTATTCTGTTGTGTCTAGCGAGAGGGGGGAGGGGGTGTGGGGTTGTAGGGGGAGTTCTTACACTTTTTTTTTCAATCTAAAGGGTTTTTGTTTTGCTCTCGATGGCTATTAATTCTTTTTCTTTGTATTTTATCTATTTTTTTGGTCTTTATTAGTTGATTTGTTGTTGTTTTTTGTCGTTTTTATATTTTACCTACATCATGACAACTTCAGAACTTATTTCTGAATGTGATGATTTTTGTCTTAGTTCTTTTTTTTATTTATATAAAATATACAGAACATAGATACGACTTTGGTTTATTTTGTCTTGTAAAATGTTTGTCCAGTGTCTTTCATTGTTACTGTGGAGAGAGAAAAAAAACAAACAAACAACCCACAAAAAACCCAGTGACTTTGTTTCAGAAAGTTAGATTTCGACATTATTAGCGCAAGTAGTAGTATTTAATGAGTTCAACCTTAAGTCCTTCAACGTGTCCCTTCTGTCTCACTGTAGGGCCTAGTTTGTAAATAACTGTAAGTATCATTTTTAGATAACCCCTGAGTTTTGTTGTAGTAGTAGTAGTTTGTTGTTGTCTTTAAAATGGAGATTTTTTTTTCTCTTTTTTTTTTGGGGGGGAGGGGTTGTTTTTCCGTTACTTTCATGTATAGTACAGCAAAGTTTCAGAGAACCAAAGATTATATTCCAAGCAAATATCAATTCCACTCACTTTTTTATTCAAAGACGACTCGCGCGCGCGCGCGTGCGTGTGTCGTGCTTGCATGCGTGCGTGCGTGCGTGCGTGCGTGCGCGTGTGCGTGTGCATGGTGGGTTTTTGTGTATTTGCTTGTTTGTTTTGTTTTTGGGGAGGGGGTCTTTTAAGAAAAAAAAAGGATGGCTTTTACAAGTTTTAGTGAAAGATGGTGTACTACAAAAAAAAAGTAAGTAAGTTTTGTAGATTCTCTAAACCTTACGCAGGTTTAAAACAATACTTAATTACCCTTCCACCCTCAAAAGAAAGAGAAAGGATTTTTCCTTAGAAAAAAAGGAAGGACAGAAAATGCCTACTACTCTACCAGTTCCCCTTGTATACCACAACACTTATCCAAACCCTATCCCCTCACCCCTCTTCTGTTATATCAACTGTGTCACGAGAAACAGTCCTTTGCCAGAGATCCATATTATTTTACTGGTGCCATCACTTAAAATTATTTCTCCACGACGTCACTAGCTCAATAGCCCTTATTTTCGGAATCTATCAAGTTCCACGGTTTTCTGGAATGTGAGAGATTTTATTAATCGTTCTTCTCTAATGTTCTTGTTGACTGTATTGAATCGCTGCCTTAACCAAGTTCTTGTTTCGATGTCTTTCTGACAGAGTCTGTGTGAAATTTGTAATATCATCACTTGTGAGTGACTGAATTGATATCAATATTCTGCAGTAAAAAAATGATACTTCCAGGCTGGTTTATCAGTTTATGCAGATTTTGAATTTGTTAGATGAATAAACAGCACAAGTGTTGTTGGTTTACGTCTGATTTATTCAAATTGACATTTTTGTGTTGGTCCTATACGTTTCGTTGATGACGTGCATTTCAAAGATGAAGTGTGAAGTGGACAACCTTCTATGCAAATCAGTAGTTTTCTGAGTAGAGAGCAACATTCCAGCCGTTTAGGCCTGTTTTTTTTTTCAAAATAAATTAACATAATGATGTTTTTTGAAAAGCATTCCGGCCACATTGTTGTGTTTATTATACACGCTGTCTTGAATAATTATCAAAGTGTTTATTGTTCGTCAGCATAAAAAAATGGAACTTGTTTCACAGGTCATGTGATGTATGAAATGGGTAAAGTTTCTCATTGAAAAATTAATGTTCTGATCTCTCTTCAACGTCTCTTCTGATTTATCTGTGATAACTTTTCTTCCATTGATATCAGATCTGAACTTTTTGGGTTATTATTTCTTCTTTTTCAATAGTGTGATACCTTTTTTCCTTAATCTGTTGAGAAATTATTTTCATTCGGGGAAGAAGCTATATTTACCTAATGTGTACCAAATACTGTGTTACCCCCTCCTACAGCACGCACACATCACACGCACGCACACACACACACACACACACGCACACGCACGCACGCACACACACACATACACACACGTACGTATGAATGAGGTTCAAGTCTGGAACTGAAAATAAGCAGGGTAGCACAGAACTTTTAAAGGTTAAAAATCAAGGTAAATGTCATACTAAAACGTCACATGTGTGTAAAAAGCTAGCTACACAATGATTATATTTTGATATATTATTATATTATTGTGGCTGTGGTAAATATACCCAAATGTAAGCTAATAATGCTGTAACGTATACATAATATCATATCAAAATGAACACATGTAGCTTTGTACATCCACCCGCATTTTTCAATAATACTTTTTTTTTTTAAAAGACCATTATCCTTGACGTTTAATTTAGTAGGTCAAAATCATCCCCCCCCCCAAAAAAAAAAAAAAAAAAAAAGCACAACAAAAACCAACTAAACACTAACCCCCCAACCCCACCCGAACCCCCACCCCAACTAAACACTAACCCCCCCCCCCCCACCCTCCAAAAAAAAATAAAATTAAAGTCCTGGGGATGTTCTAGCTCTGTGCCAAGTTTCACATGATGTATCTTTCATGAAAACTGTGTAACAAACAAACACAACAAAAAAAAGTTTTCATATGCCATTCTACCAACCATAAACCACCTTCATAATTAAGGCCTGTGGTGATCAAGAACAGTCGTTTTTGACCACAAAAAAAAAAGAAAAGAATCTGGAGTTTGTGGATTGATTCCACCTGGTGCAGGCCTTTAGATAATTACAATGTTGACCCTTACATTTTTACCGAATCTCTGTTGTCTGTTATATCAGCGAAAAGGGGTTGCACTGCCGTTAAATAGCACCTAACAAGTCAGGTCCAATGCATAGTGCATCCGACTTTGGTGTGGGGAGAGAATTATTCTCTTTTCTTGAAGAAAAAAAAAGGCAGGAAATGGACCAAGAATAGGAGAAGGTGGCAAGCAGAAAGGCAACAAAGGCAGAAACAAAGAAAGGGATAGAAAAGAGGGAATTTTCTAGTACAGAATTTCCAGAAGATGGGGGATGTTTCATACTGACGCCCCCCAGGTGGAGAATCTTTGTAAATAATAGACGTTATTCCATGATCAGGACGTATTACCAAGTCCCAAGCTGTGTAACCCCCCCCCCCCCCCCCCCCCCCCTTTTTTTTTAATTCAACGATCACATCATCCAACATAGCACTGGAATCGCCTTCATATGCGGTTTGAAGATTTCAACAGTATGGAATCAAGTTGGTCCCACACATGATAACTTTTTTTTTTTTGGTACGGATAATCTTTTTTTTGGGACGTATAAGTGGTGGATGCATATCTCTGATTTTTTGCCCTACTGATCTTTTAGGCGACGATTTGAAGAAAGAAAAAAACAAGCTCACACATCAAAGAAGTAAACGGTCTTGATCTCATTGCCCACTTTGTTGTGTTCGAGAAACTCCTGTATATAAGTATATAGTTCTTCAAGTGAGGGGTTTTTTTTTTTTCACTATTATATAGTGTCTTGTTTCTCCTCCTCTGTTTACCAAAGATAACAACTGACCCATTATGCAACCAATGTATTGTATACCACTTAAAGTCACGGCATATTTCTTGGTGTGAAAATTCCGGCTGCTCTCCTCTGGCAGAGTGCGTCGCGCGCCACCATTATATAGAACTGTTCACGTTACTTGTGTGCATTCCATGACGATTTGTTTTTTAAAGATTGTAGATTGTACATAGCTGCCTTTGTAACCTTTATATACATAACTATATATGCTTATGTTATGAATTGTTATAACCATACACTTTGATATTAAAGCGAAGCTATTTTGTATGGTGTGTTTGTTCCGTGTTATGTTCCAAAGCATGAATGTTTGGCTGATGGATATGTGGCTGGTGACGGGTTTCACCTGAACATAGTACTGAAAGGTGTGGGTCCAGGTGTTTATTTTTTATTTTGAGGATAATTGACTAAGCACTCATGTGCTTTTTCACATCCAGTCCCCGTGTGTATGCAGTTTTGTCAATTTTGCCATCCATTCCCACTGGCACACAATAAGTCTACTCTTTGGAAAAGCGAAACGGGTTGTAACGTGTGCGCAAGATGTTCTGCATGCATTTGCACACGGGACCTCGGTTCACAGTCTCATCCGAAGGACTTTTGGGGAGAGTGGAGTCTGCACTGATGTTAACTCCAGAGGAAAAATCACCTTGAACTAGGTTCAGCCCGGGTCAGCAGATCACTCTGACCACCAGGCTATCCCGTCCCTTTTCGAACCAACCAACAGGTTCAGGAGGCTAGTCTGTCTGCTGCTTCATTTCAGCCACTATTGTTGCGAGAATAGGAACTTGCACACTAGCTGTGCATCTTAGACCACACAGGTGGGCTACCACTGAACACTACCATAGATGTGACTTGATTTATTATTCTTTTATATCGAGGATAATGGAATAAGCACTCTTGTGCTTTTTTATATCCAGTCCCCGTGCGTATGCAGTTTTGTAAATGTCATCTGTTCCCACCGGCACACGATGGCCTACTCTTACGAAAAGCGGAACAGATTTAACGTGTGCACAAGATGTTCTTGATAGCATTAGCAGGGCAGAGCCTCTGTCAGTGGGTGGCTTCAGGGCAGCCCAACACTGCAAGTCTGGAACCTTTCTGGTTTTGAGAAGAGCCAACCAAACAGGCCCCCTGGTAGGTGTGGCTGAATATGGTAAGAGAGAGAGAGAGAGAGAGAGAGAGAGAGAGAGAGAGAGAGAGAGAGAGAGAGAGAGAGAGAGAGAGAGAGAGAGAGAGAAGACAGACAGACAGACAGACAGACAGACAGACAGACAGAGACCGAGAGAGAGAGAGAGAGAGAGAGAGAGAGAGAGAGAGAGAGAGAGAGATGGAAGCAGCATAATTATGTCAAAATGAGACAGATATAAATAAAATAAAAAACGTGGAAAAAGAAACAAAAGACAGAGAGGAAGATCTTGCAGTAGAGAAATTCTTGACGACAAGGAAAATCACTTTTTGTTGTATGTGTTTCCAGCATCGAAAACAGAAGAAATCCACAGATTTTTACACACACACACACACACCACACCCCAACACACACACACACACACCACAATCATGCAACGACACACACACACACACACACACACACACACAATCACACACCACAAACACACAAAATTACCATCTGGAAAAAAAAAGGCAAACTTGACTTTACACACACACACACACACACACACACACACACACACACACACACACACACACACACACACACAACAAATTCAGAAAAAAAACAACCACCACCAACAAAAAAAACCAGATGCATGAGACACCAACAGGTACCTTTACTGACTGACTACAGCAAGTCCTTTTACAGCTCACTGAAAACACATTGTGCCATTTTTTTCATCTTCCTTTTTTTTCTTTTTTTTTTTTTTTCCTTTTTTTTTTTGTTCACAATACTTAACTGATAGTCCACACACAATTAAGAGTTTTCAATGCCTGCTCCAGGCAGGATGGACTAAAGCTTTTATTTGAACACTTTCCATTTTGACACAACAAACATGATAATGACCGCACACACAAACAGACTGATGAATATACAAGACGATACAAAACTGTTAAGAAAAAAAAAAAAAAAAAACCCACACTCATGCACACCAGAATTTTAGAGAAAAAAAAATTGCACCCTTACAGTATGACAATAAAAATTCGATGAAGAAAAATCAACAACATTCATATCGCACAATACTTGAAGAAGACAATACGATTTTGAAATTTTTTTTTTTTCTTCACTTGACTTTAGCCAAAGAAAGCGCACAAACTCTTGCTCTTGGTTAGATGATTTACAAAAAAAAAAGACAATTTATTGTGACACGTTTATATATTACAATAATATCACACTTTCAAAAAAAAAAAAAACAAAAAAGAACCAGTACATAAAAGCATAGAATACATAACGTTAACTTATCACAATGGTAAATATAATTGGCCGAGGGTTCATATTTATTTTTTATATCTATCAATATAACATAAAGGTTCACATTCAGTAATACATTTGATTCAGAACTTGAGGAAGGGGCAGCGTAGTCATAGCTGGTTTTGACAATCACTTGAATGTTTGTTTAGTTTTTGATCATTAAATGCTGGGAAGATTTTATCCCTAAGTCTTTTTATTTTGTCATTGGGAACAGTGGGTTTTTTGTTTTTTAAATAGCATGCATTTTATAATGTCTGACACAGTGTGTTTTCTCCCATATCCAGAACATGTCCATGATCAGTTTTGTTTCTCCATACTACCTGTGTGTGTGTGTGTGTGTGTGTGTGTGTGTGTGTGTGTGTGTGTGTGTGTAGTGTGTGTGTGTGTGTGGGGTAAGTGTGTAGGGTGGGGAGGAGAGAGAGAGAGAGAGAGAGAGAGAGAGAGAGAGAGAGAGAAGAGGAGAGAGAGGAGGAGAGGAGAGAGAGAGATTTGAGAGGAGAGAGAGAGAGAGAGAGAGAGAGAGAGGAGAAGAGAGAGAGAGAGAGAGAGAGTGTGTTGTGTGTGTGTGTGTGTGTGTGTGTGTGTGTGTGTGTGTGGTGTGTGGTGTTGTGTTAAGAGAGAGAAAATGAGTGTGTGCAAGCGTGCGTGCGTGAAACAGAGAGAGAGAGAGGGCGGGGGTGGATAGAGAGGGGCAGAGAGAGTGCTTGCAGGTATGCAAGAAGGCCTAGACATGAGTTCACTGATGCACGCGAACGTGTCCAATACAAAGAATGAGCCAATAGAAGATGACTTTTGAACCAAGGCATTGCAAACTATGCCTCAAACACAAGAGCACACATACAACTGAACACAAACAAACAAAGACAGAAAGAATGAAAGGCGGTGGAAGTACAGGATGATGATATCCTTTCATCACAGATTTCACAGTGTACCTGAATAAATACCACAATACTACAGCCATGAAACAAACACTACACACAAAGAAACAAGATTCACACAAAACAAAACAAACAAACAAAGCAGATTCAAATGTCACAAAGCTGAAAACGAAACCAAAGCGGACGAAATCTATAATAATTATATGCCTCCCTGTCACATCATCATCATCACCACCTTCATCATAACCTCGGGAAACACGCTTTCTTGTCAATTGAACATGACTACATCGATCCCAACATTGGCACTAGATAATTATACAAAAGCAATGCTTTCTGTACTCACAAGTCGCTAAAAGTTTAAGGGGCACAAGCACACCTACAGATCGCCAGACTGGTTCACTACTTGTCTTTGCACACGAGCCTAAGAAAACCTTGGTCCAACTTCTAAAAAAAACAAACAAAAAAACCCTACTCTAAATCCAATATCTTTAACTGGAGAAGGACTGAAGCAGTCACCATTAAAGCAGACTGACGATTTCCATAAAAGCTGAAAACAAAAACAAACAAACAAAAAAAAACCCAACAACAAAAAAAGCGTGTGTTACACAGTGCATGAAGACTCTCCAATGTGACGTGACACAATGCCCACAATAGATATGTGTACATGGCTGGGCTAACGAAAAGATTGGGAGTTGTATGGTCCACTCTTTGTCCACTCCATTGGAAAGAGCTGTTCACAGTACCTGATGAACACTGCAGGTGTCTGTAGTATCTCCCAAATCTAACCAATGCTAGGGTCCGTTTTACAACTGACAGACTCTAACCTTACTTGGGGATGGGACAGCGCAGTGGTCAGAGTACTCACTTTCCCCAAGCCTTAAAAAAAAATTTTTTTTTAATCCTTTTTGTTAACCTTATGGCGGAGTGAAAACACTGACGATCACAGATTAATTATGCCACAGAACAATACTGTTTCCTTAGGAAACAGCTCTCTGGGTTGACGTCAAACATAGTGACTCTACCACCATTAATTGTCAAAAACCCATTCACTGGAGGCTTCATCAACTAGAAGCCTTGGTTGCATGCTGTTTTTGTTTTCCCACAATCCATGAATTTTTGTTTTAAATGGACAATAATGTAAGACCTGCTTTAGTGGGCTACAGTCTCCTGACAGCCGGGAATCAAGCCCCCACCAAGGTGCCCGTTTTTGTTAATTTTACCCTGGAATTCACACTGGTACTGACTCTATCTTAGGGACAGGATAGCTCAGTGGTCAGAGTGCTCCCAAAAGTCCTTTGAATGAGACTACAAACCGAGGCCCCTTTTGCGAATGCATGCTGAAAATCTTGCGGACATGTCAAAAACCTGCTCCACCTTTTGGAAGAGAAGGCCATTTCATGCTAGTAGAAACGGATGACAAAACTGTTTAGAACTCATACACTCATCAGGTGCCGTGTTTAGACACCATCCCCTAAGTCAGAATGCCGCTACCTAACCTTACATAGTGGGTAAAAACGGTTGCACACCTGGAACTTCACCTTCAGTGAACTATCCCCCCCCCCCCCCCCCCCCTCGCGCCCCCGAAAGACAAACAAACAAACCAACCCACAGAAAACACCTCAAAAACCCTACCTTGTCTTCTGATATGTGTATGTACGAAAAGAAGTATGGCACGAGAAGATCTGCATGTCAGTTGCTTTTGAACAGGGCTGGAGGAGGGGGGGGGGGGAGAGAGGGAGGAGGGGGGACTGTGCCAATGTAGCTGTTCCAGGACACAATGTAAAGTGCATTGAAGTGCCGTGCAGTGTTCCAACACTTCACAAGGGCGGGGAGGGGGAGGGGGGGTGTTCAAGGAAGAGGCCAACAGTCACTTTGTTTGGTGGGTATTTTGGGGTGGGTTGTTTTTTTTGGTTTTTATTTTTTTTTTTTTGTTCCTTGCCTAGAGCTCTTAGGTTCACTCACTCAGCAATGGTGAGATTTGGCATATGCCACTGTTATTTACCCACCATTAAGGTAGCCGCATTTTGACTTTGGGGGTGATGTCTATACACTACCATCAGTATGTATGTGGTTTTGCTTTTGTTTTTGTTTGGTTTCGTTTTATTTTGTCATCCACTCCTACCAGCATGTAATGGCCTATTCTCCTGAAAGGTGTAACAGGTGTTTGACATGTGCCAAGATGTGTGTGTATGTGTGTGTGCTTTGCACACGGGGCCTCGGTTTAATATAGTCTCATCGCTTGTTTGTAGGTTCAGGTTGCTATGCTGCTGCTAAGTGAGCCATTTTCTCAAATTTAATAATTCAGACAAAAAATGAAAAAGAGTGATGATGTACATTTTTAACTAACTATAAAAAATGGCAACTGTAAGAAAGATTGTGGGTGGGGGGGGGGGGGGAATCCTTTACTTCATATTTCGAAAAAGAAAATGAGCAAGCAAATGGTAGGAGGCTAGTAGCTTTGAGATACATGAATAAATTCAGATTACCTGAAGAGAAAAAAAAAAAAAAATTCCTCCCTGGAGATCTCTAGTTTGTTTCTGCCTTATATATTTTTTTTCTTCCTGTCACGTCCTTCATGTCTATTTTCTGCCTTCTGGCGCATTCTCCTGCCTTTTTTCCCCACAGAAAACTTAAAAAATACCAATCCTCTTCCATGCCCAAAGTCGGATGCGCTGGGCCTGACTTATCAGTGCAGCACAAAGCATTTTTTCTCCATAACAGACAAAAATAGTTGCTGCATGACATTCTTCAAAGAAGAATAGAACATACATCTATTATATAAATATGCATATGATATCAGTTTTGGAAAGAAAAAAACACAACAAAAAAAACCCTAAATGGAGTGGAAAAGGGTCAGACAGGGTCAATCAGAAAGAAAAAGGTGTGCCTATTCGAACATAACTAACAATACCATCATCACGCAAAACAAAAAAGGTGACTTGACCAGCATGGGGAATATCATCTCCTTACAGTACAAAAGAACTCCCAACCAAGCAGCAGAATACTGAAAAACCGTTATACTGAATAAAAACATGTTTCGTATCACACTGTGGGGGGGGGGGGGGGGGTACTGTTACCCCATAGCAACTCCCCCCCCCCCACCACCACCACCACTTCTGTCTAATTAATCCAAGTTTTGTCATACTCGTGCCCTGCTATGCTAACATTGTTGGTCCTTGCTACCAATGTTATTGATTCACAAGCTGGTGATTTGGGTTTGTAAAAACTAAGCATTATCACAAGCAACTTGATATGGTTTGTTGACCGTTTCCCTCTTCGCTTCTAATGTCATCACATATACCACATCAAGCAAACTGGACTTTCTCTTTCCACTTTGCTACGTCTGAAAATAGCTAGCATCCCACATTGCAAGGAACCACTAAAAACACAAAGACAGATCAGTGGACTTTTCAGTGCACAGTCTGGACAATAACTGGGGGCTTGGGGTATTTTTTGTTTTTTTTTAATAGCCCCCAAAGGTATCAGTCATACATTAAAAATGATGACATGAGCTGTAAGTACAACTTTGTCAGAACTTGGTTTTGGTTTTTTGGGTATGTCTCTCTCTCTCTCTCTCTCTCTTCTCTCTCTCTCTTCTCTCTCTCTCTCTCTCTTCTCTCTCTCTCATCAGGGTCATACTATACAGAGCAAGGGCCAGAAGAAATAAATGTCAATACTTGTCTGAAACCCTCGGGAATAAAGACTCTCTCCTCTCTCTCTCTCTCCTCTATTTGGGTGGGTGTGAAGTGGAGGTGGGGGGGGGGGGGGGGGGGGGGGGGGGGGCGGGGAGAAGGGGGGTGATGGTGTTTGATACTTGCAATCTTTTCTTGTCAGACAAGCTAAAGCTCTGACAGCCCCAGTCTGAAACTGGCGATGTTCTTCACAGACATCAAGAACTCGGAGCCAAGCTATCTCCAAATGACAAAACTAATGACAGAAGAAGCCAAGCTGAACACATCCACAGTTTAAATACACACACCCAACACACACACACACACACACACACCACACACACACACACACACACACACACAGAGTCACACACACACAAATCATTAACATCACAAGGACGAAGTGTGCGTTCAAACTGATGACAGGATATGAGAAAACATGAAATGAAAAAAAAGAAAAAAAAAGAAGCCATTCTGTACATACATAAAGTTTGCATGATATACGCAGAAAAAAACAACCAACCAAACAAAAAACCCAAACATAACAAAACAACAGCAACAAAAAACAATACACACGCAATTTCCATATCCCCCCCTCTCCCCTTTCCTCACCCCCAGCCCCTTTTCCCAATCATCATAAACTTAATAATCAGGTCAAATTCAATTCACAGACATGATACGAATGGCTATTATTTGGCCACCTATGAGAGCAAACGTTACAGACGCAAATGAGAAACGTTAACAGCAAAGTAAACTCTCCACACAAGAAAATGAAATCATCATCATCACAATATCTGTACGTCACACAAATAAGGCTACATATTTGCACTTGAAGATCAAATTAAAGATAATCATAACAAGTGAAGAATTTGTATCAACGCAAAATCAATATCCATCGTAAAATGATTTGGTTCAGTGTCACTTGAATTTTTTGCAAAGTACAATTGACCACGCATTATACTGACATAAAATAACACAGTACACACTCTGAAGTCCGTATTCAAGGTTCATGTTACATGAAAATGCTACATCATCACAAAGAAGACACAGTAATAACATATCTCAACAACAACCAAAATATTGTTAACATTAAGGAGGATAAAAACACATGTATCCCCTTCTCAAAAAAAAAAAAAAAAAAAAAAAAAAAAAAAAAAAGCACAAGAGAAACGAAAAATATTCACCCATACAGAAGCAAACCCCTGTCATAAACATGTTAATAAAACATATTCCATTATCATGAATATCATCATCATAATCCTCAATAAGAAATGATAAGCAAATCAGAGGCACTAAAGAATCAAACAACAAATAAAATGAGAAATATTCATCACGCATACAAGATTTAAAAAGAAAAAAAAAAGACATTAAAAAAAAGTCACAACACATATATAAGAACACAGTTTTTAAAAAAAAAAAAAACTTTTGACATGTTAGAGTAAAATCTACGTACATACATTCATCTATTTATTTATCTACCTATTTGTTCCTTCATTTATCTATGATATCCATTTATCTACTATCTGATCATTCATTCACATTTATCTTTTTTATTCTAAAATCAGACAGCTGAGGGATATATCATGGCCACAACAAACAAAAAATTGTACAAAACAAGTTTACATCTGTATGATAACATCCCATCTCATATTCCCCTCCCTCCCCCCTCCCCAAAAACAAATAAAAAGATGTAGAACTTGGAAAGAAAATTCAACTTGCATTCCGATGAAAATAAAGATGTGCCACTGCTGTGAGTTTAACAGATCTATCAGAACTGTTTTTTTAAGAATAATCTTTTTAAAAAAACAAAACGAAAAAAAAAACGGACGCCACTTCTCATTTTTAACCTACATCTATTACCTCTCCAAACCAACATTCCCCTTGCTATTTACCCAGAATTATCAAAAACTATGCCAACACGACCATCTGGAGCAAGCAGGGTGCAAGGTAAAAATAATAACTCTACCCACTCAGCAGAATGCAGTCGCTCGACTTCATCCTCTGCTATCATCCCTCAGCCATCATTGCATTGCCTCACTTCTTCTTTTGCTATCTTTCTTTTCTGTTGTTGTTTTTGTTATTTTTTTCTGTCTCTTAGCTTTACCGAAAGAGTTAGTTGGTGGGGTATTTTCGTATCACATTTCAGCATTATATGATTATGTGTAACAAGAGTACAGCAACATTTCTGGCAAAGAATAATGTCCTAATAAAAAGCGATAATGAAGTATAAAAAAAAAACCCATTGTTGCGCAGATCATGGTGAGCGATTCTTCAAATTGTATACTGGCATTTTAGCATGCATTGTGTTGGCAAAAAAAATAACAAACAAAACAAAAACCATCTACACTGAGTAATACCAGTCAAAAGCCAAATTGAGCAGGCACAATGAAAAGATTTTTTTTTTTAAAAAGAACAACAAATTTACAACTACCTTTAAAAAAATTGAACATCACTTTCAAAGTGAAAACGTTCTTGAATGGGAAAACTGCTAAAAACTAGTGGCTTAAGTATCAAATATCTTTTTTCATGACAGACTTGCTTCCAATATTCTGCATTTGGCCCATCAAACTTTTTACACTATATGCTTGGGGTTAAAAAAAAAAAAAATCAAAAAAAAAAAAACACCAAAAAATCCTTAAGGAAAAAAAAAACTAAGTACACATTGCAATCACAAAAATTAATACCGTATACCAAAAAAAATCACAAGTACAAAACATTTCGTTTTTAGAATCGCTTGCTAGATGATATAAATACAAACACTGCTACGAACGAGACATGAACAGGACAGCTTTTCTGACACCAGACACAAGGACACAGACAGACAGACAGACATTCAGACAGACAGACAGACAGACAGACATTCGACAACACAGACCAAGCACAAGCACATTACAGAGCTTTACATGCGCTTTTGACACCCTGGAATGGTACATAAGACGGCCTGCTTGAAACAAGCGACCACAAGACAAAGCGTCCTCACTGACTAGAGGGGATGAATGATAAGCACGTCGCTTTTCCACCACACACTACAGGACTGACTGACACCAATGACAGATAATTATGAAAGATAACTGTATATATATGTACAGATGCACACATGTGCACGTAAATATGCATGCACACACACATAACTGTATATGCGTACATGCGAGCGTTTACACACACACACACACACTTTGACTTTGACACCACACACACACCTGACTTTGACTTGGCACACACATGCATGCACGCACGCATGCTACACACACACACACACATACACTCTCTCCCTCTCTCTCCATAGGGAGAAAAGAAAACCTTTGATGAATTTTTTTAAAAAAACACAAACATTTTGTAATACAACACAGCATGATATAACCTTTGATAATTATGAAGTACAGTCACATATCAAAGGTACAAAAATACCCAGTAAGTCGACACTATATGATGAATCATAAATGGAAAACATTAGATGAGAATAATGTTCATATTCAAATACACAAACTAGAAAATCACATCTTTAGGGAAAAAAAAAGAGAAAAATATATCTAATTCTACAAATCACATTTAAAGAGAAAAAAAAAAAAAAAAAAAAAGACACTGAACAAACAAACAAACAAACAACAAAAAATACCCATTTGGCAATATTCAAACAAACGTGTCATTCATTATTCATTCATGGTGTAACATTTACAAAATCAATTCCTATCTATTCCAAATATCAACCCTGAACTTTTGACCTGTGGCTGACTAGTAACCAAAAAATTCATGTAAATCAATCATCACTTTAATTCTGTTTTTTTTTTTCCCTACAAGATTGCATCAACAATACTTTTCAAATGAAGACATAAAATTTAGAACAGCAATCAAAAAACACAATTTAAAACACTAGCAACAATGAAACAAACAAACAAACAAAAACCCCAACAAAATTGTAAAATCTCATGCCAAAATATAAAAAAAAGAGAGAGAAAAATAACAACAAAATGAAAATGAAATCGAAGCACACATTGGCATGGAAACGTAAAAAAAAAAGAGAAAAAAAACAAGAAAAAAAAAAGAACCAAAATTGGCCTGACAATGCGGAATAGAAAAAGTACTGTACTCTATACCCATGCTAAGCAATCAGAAGGATACTGCAACTAAGCTCGACAGCCAGTGTGTCAAAACAAAGTAAAATAAAAATAAATAAACAAGCCCCCCCAACAAAACCCCCAACTCATACACCTACAAAAAAATAAGAAAAAAACCCAAGCCCAAAAGCCTGCATCTCTAAATACTCAACTCCTCCCTCCTTCTACACACACCCCCACAGACACACAAACACACACACACACACACACCTAAAACAATACCAATACTTAAAATCATCTTTTGTGGTTACGATTAACATGTGGTCCAAACGTCACAAGAAGAACCCTGTGCTGATTGTACATACACAAAAATGGCACGTTTTTTTTTTTTTTTACCCAGTTTACTTACAGTGGGATGCAAAATACAAGACATGACATCTTCATCTAAAGTAATATTGCGTGAAAATGTAGAAAAATATAATTAATTGGTGATGAGTGTAAAATAACTCCTGGAAGGAAAAAAAAATCTATTTTCTAATGAAAAAAACTGACTACTTCTACCTAAGTGCACTTTCTTTGTGATAGATAAAACAGATGCGTATAATCATAGTCATACATGCATATGTATAATTATGTATATGTATATATATACACTACTAATCAGCCTAGGCAATTCGTTTTGTACACGCACAAATACAAATAATTATATGTGAATGCACACACATTTGACACAAAGAATGCATATGTAATGCATACTCTAACACATCTAATCGCCTACATGTAAGTTTTAGCATCACTGAAAAAAATCCAGGA
This sequence comes from Stramonita haemastoma, assembly GCA_030674155.1. Classification (NCBI taxonomy): domain Eukaryota; kingdom Metazoa; phylum Mollusca; class Gastropoda; order Neogastropoda; family Muricidae; genus Stramonita; species Stramonita haemastoma. Next base: position 28,915,364 of record CM060325.1, read on the forward strand.
GATTTAATCCCACATATCTGTTTTTTATTTGTTGTAGATATGTACTAATATTCGGCATGTTTTAAGACGGAATGTGTAATTATGACACTGAAGATTTCGTACGAGGAAAAAACGTCTGTTAAAAAAACTGAACCAAAGTATCAGAACACTGAATAACTGACATCATTCACTAGCATCTTTTTAAGGCTTTCAAACTCAATCTTTAATACAGCCCACTTTGATTCACTATTAATCAATCTAATATAATACTAAATCAAATAAGAACATCATACATGCATACAGAAACCCCACCCCCTTCTCTCTCTCATCTCTTTTGGGACAAGGTGCTAAATAGCCTTAAAAAGTGGAAACAAAAACACAAAAAAAATTGCAACCCAAACTCTGACATAAAATCAATGACACATGACTGGTTTCTGCAAACAAAAATTTTAAAATTGCATTGTTTTCCACTGCCTGTCACCAGTTATTTTCCAGATTTTGATGATTGAGTTGGGGTTTTTGTGTTTTTTTAAAAGAAGAAAAATAGAAAATAAACTATACAGATAGTAAATGTGACTCAAGACTAACAACAAACCACAAGAAATAAAAAACAAGACAACTTAATGCTTTTTTTTTTTTTAAGTGGACTATATTGACCCGATTAATTATACTCAATCAAAAGTCTGAACAAGGAAAGGATGAATCAAGCTATCCATATGCATCAGAGATCTATTCGTAACCTAGCGACATAAAAAAAAAATCCAGTGGTATAATAAGTTTGTTTGCACACACATTTATGCACGCAAAAAGACAACAAAAAATGCGGATTGTTTCCTGTGAAAATGCGACAAAATGACTAAAGAAAGGTGTGTGGCTCTGAGAGATAATAAAGTTAGGATGAGCATTACCCAATAACATGGTGAATAAACATGTCCATAAAATCAAAAGGCTATCTTTAAAAGAAAATCATACAGAGCATACTCTCTGCCATCAAGATACACAAAATCAATACTTCTTCTATGTTGTCATCACTTCAACACTGCTGATTTAAAAAAAAAAAAAAAGTTCTTTGCTGTTCCTTAATACTAGCATGTTTTGCATGCCTTTTTTCTTCTTTTTTTTTCTTTGTTTTTATTACTTTACAAGAGTAACATTTCTTCAAAGCATAATGACGCAAAACTAAATGGACTCAATACAGCATGTTGTTGCGTTTACAGAAATAAAAACCTCAGATCTGTCTGTTATTCTTGCTTCCATCAATTAATCGATCAAAAACATGGAAACAACATTAAAATAATTTTGAAACATAGAAAATGATGGATGTTATAGCCTCGTGGTTAAGACCATTTGACTTCAATCCCAAAAGTCCATGAAGTCCTGGTTTCGAATCCCAGTGGAGTCTGGTGTTTTAAGAGTGGGGATTTTTACGATCTACTAGGTCAACTTTGAGTGCAGACCTGCCAGTACCTTCATTCCCTTTGTGTATATACACATGCAGAAGATCAGACATGCATGTTAAAGATCCCATAATTCATGTTAGCGTTCGGTGGGTTATGGAAGCATGCAACCTGTATAATAAAATGAGCTGTTCTGAAGTTGGAGTGTGTGAGCTGAAGCCAGCGGCCAGACCTCCTGAAAGTCACAAGCACAGGAGAAGGTAAAGGTAAAGTGTCTCATAACCTATGTGGCCGTTGGGGAGTGAGGCATCAGAGACCTCAACTTCTCTGGGGCCAGCATACTGAGGGTGGCGCCCATCTCCTCTCCCTCGCTGCTTTACCTTCCCTGACCGTTAAAAGAGGGCAGGCACCCATTTACAGCTGGGTGAACTGGGGGATTGTACTGAAGCTGAGGCATGCAAATGGTCACCCATCCACTTAGTACACATACTCAACATTGCTTAACTCGAGCTTAGGGAAAGCGTGTGCTCTGACATGACAATAAATATGCACCCTTCCTTTTAAGGAAATAGAGAGAGAGAGAGAGAGAGAGAGAGAGAGAGAGAGAGAGAGAGGAGAGAGAGACAGAGAGACAGAGAGACAGAGAGACAGAGAGACAGAGAGAGACAGAGAGAGACGAGAGAGAGAAGACAGAGAGAGAGAGAGAGAGAGAGAGAGAGAGAGAGAGAGAGGGAGAGAGAGAGAGAGAGAGAGAGAAGAGAGAGAAATCACAAAAAGAAAGGAAAAGTAGTCTGTCCAATATCAAGGCAGAAACTGAAACACTGTTGACTGAACCCCACACACAGAGTGATGTTGGTTGTGTCACTCAACGAAGGACAGCATACATCTTGGCCTGCAGAAGGATAAAACCACGGTACAGCTACAAATACCACCTGGTGATTTCGACCTCTACCAAAGCAGCAGGGCAAGGGCAGACCTGTCCTCTGTGTGTCAGGCACTCAGTCACAAAACAGTTATAGCAAAATTAAGTCAAACATACAGATTCACAAATCAATCCAAAAAATATATATAGGCAAGAAGAACTTTGTAAAAAAAAAAAAAAGTAATTCTTAAACCAAAGTAAAAAATCAGAATCAAAGTAAAAAATCAAAACAGATTCACAAATCAGTCTATCGATTAAAAAAAAACTAAGGGCAAGAAGAAAATGGTAAAAAGTAACACTTAACCAAAATGAAATAAAAAATACAGATTCAAAAATCAATCTATGAATTTAAAAAAACATAAGATATAAAACCAAGTGTAAAAACAGAAACAAGCAAAAAGTAAAAACATGGAAAAAAAAGAACATGTATGAAAAAACCTGAGGTCTACAAACTACGTACGTAAGAAATGCACATGATTTTAGCATTGAGCAATATAATTATAAAACCAAAAGATTTTTTTTTTTTTTAAACAAAAAACAAAAAGCCTAACCAACAAAACTCCTAACCAACCAATCAATTAAACAAACAAAGAAACCACACACACAAAAAATAGACAATAACAAAGAAGCAAGGTGAGGGTGAGGAGAAAGAGGGAAAACACCTGTTTGCTTTTCCCACACCTGCCGACTAGTACATAATGCACCTCATCTTTCCTCGTCCATTTTCACCTTCCACTGAAGGTACTCTCTTTGTAAGGAACTTTTCTTTTTCTTCCTTTTCTTTTTCTTACTGAATACAGAGTGTTGTTCTTAATCAGCAATTTGCTCACCAAGAAAATAGACCATGTCATGAACAGTTTTGACGCTTTTTTCTCTGTGTGTTGTGTGTGTGTGTGTGTATGTGTATGTGTGTGTGTGTGTGTGTGTGTGTGTGTGCTTGAACCTACTTCTAACCTTAGAAGTTTAATTCTGTGGATTTTCCGAAACAAGCAAAATTTTTCCTAAAATTAAGAGAAAAAAAAAAGAGCAAAATTTTGGCTTATTCAAGCAGCAGAAATCAGGGGGGAGAAAAATAAAAAAACAAAACAAAAGCAGCATTATCATATGTACTACAATGTGAATAAACTGTTAATCATATGTGCTACAATGTAAAAAAAAAAGTTTTTTCCCATGAATCTACATAGTTAGAACTGCCTAGCGATTGTGACCTACAGAGATACAACTGTTTAGCAGTTGTATCAACAGAAGAGTGAAACAAAAACCTGCAACTGCCAAGTCAACAGATCGCTATCAGACAATATTTTTACTGAAACCCATACACAGAAAATTGATGTCCTATGAAAGAAGAGTTCATTCAAGCCCTGAAAGAAGCCAGAAAAAAGGACTTTGCTCTGGGACATTGCTGTTGAAATACAATGTATTCCCTACAACACAGCGCACAAATCCAACATTACTCAGTCCAGAGTGCTAAATTTAGCATGCCCCTTCCTTGTACCTAGTGTAAGTGTGGTCAGTTCCTGCTATGATTAGCACCACAGCTGGCCCCATTTGGACTGGGATAGGATTCATTTTTTAAATATTTTATTTATTTTATTTTATTCTTTTATATCGAGGATAATGGAATAAGCACTCTTGTGCTTTTTTACATCCAGTCCCTGTGTGCATGCAGCTTTGTAAATGTCATCTGTTCCCACCGACACAATATGATACGATAGGGATAGGATAAAATGATTAGCTGCGGAGAGGAGAGGGGCTGAAAGTGGGGTAAGGTGACTGCTGTGGCAGCAGCATGTTCCAGCAGTCTGTGTTCTGTCAGCTCTGAAATAACTGCTGAAGAAATGGGCCATACTTTCCAAAACACACAGGCACTTTTGATTTGGCACTCTTCCCAGTTTCTCTTTACACCCCTTCTCTCTTCTTTATACCTTTATTCAACAGATTTTATTATTTTTCTGGCAAATTTGGTTTGGAAATTTTCTTAAATGTTGAACTGTCCACCATAATATATGTATATGCGGACTGTAAAACCATTGAAAATGTAATGCTTGGGGGGAAAAAATATTTCTTATTTGCAGTGGGAAGGCTACATGAAAACAGTAACCGAAGTAAAAGTAAGATCAAAGGGTTTACAGGTGGGGGAAAAAATGCACCAACAAATATCAAGGGAAACATAAAAAAAAAATTGGAGTGTTCAAAACAGCCTTCCCTAACAAGTGTCAAGAAAAACTGGATTGTATAAACATTCCTGCTACACTGAAAAAAAAGAAGAAAATAGTATGTGAGGAAATATTTCTGACCACAGTTTTATCAAACATATTATTCTGTGGTACTACTCTTGTTAGCTTTTCTTACAAAGAACATAAATTATGACTTCTTTTTTTGTTTTGTGATTGCTAAAGTACATTTCAATCATTTCAGTATCATTACAAATCTGCCTGTTATAACACATAAAACGTTTCACACATTAAGAAAAAAAAAAAAAAGAATAAGTTAAAAGTTTTGCTTACGGAAGGGACAGCTACCAAGAAGAGAGACACACTTCCACATGGTTTTGCATTCTCTAAAAAAACAATATCAATACACTTAAATACACTGATACAAACTTCTGTACATACACAGCATACCGATATAGCTTTCCAATTACGTACTGATGTAAAGTTCTGAATCATATAAGATATCTACTGAACTACAGGTACAAAGCACAGGTGAAGAAAGTACAGGACGATACACCTGCACAGGTGGCAGTAGTCTGGACGCAATCTGATTCTCTGCACCTTCCCTCCTTCTCCTTCTTGAGGGTCGTGTCCTTCCACGTAGTAACCATGACACAAACGTCGGACAGAAAAGTTTGGCATGCACCGTTGACACCATCTTGGCACACCGACGTCAAATCTTGCCCACTTTTGGTACTCGAGTCACTTGTCAACGCCCAACCATCCATTTTGGCATACTTGGCAATAAAAGAAAAAAAAAAAGTCACTAAAATCAGAAGTCATTATTCAAAAGATGATTATTTGCACTTGGTATCATAGAGCTGAACCATTCCCAGCATCTTTTTGACACACACTGAAGCCACATTCCCCCCCACCCCAACCAGCCTCCCTGAATGACACACGACAAAGACATACAAGCACAATACATATGAACACAGGAAAAAAAGAGTGACAAGGACAGGAACAACAACCACTGTACAAAAAGCTACAAGAAGAAATAGGAAACAAGACAAGCTCATAAAAGTCAAGTCAGGCAAGTACATAAAAAAAACCCTGAAAACTTCATACAAGCTAAAACGCTCTCACACATCACACACACACACACACACAGAGAAAAATATTTCATGGATCAACACAGGCAACTGACAAAATGACAAAACAGAAAATGAATGAATGAAGTAACCCCCCCCCACCCCCCCACCCCCGTAGCAACAGTTATCATGACACAGTGGACAGGTGACAATCATGAAGTTCCACAGCTGCTCGTCAAAATAGAAAGCCGAGGAGAGAGAGAGAGAGAGGGGGGGGGGAAGGTGGGATGAGGGGGGAAAGGGGCAGGGGGGTACCACAGCAGGAGAGACAAGACTCTCCCTCTCTCTCCTTGCCTGGAGGCACGTTTAAGGCTGGACGCAGAGGACGTTGACCGCCTGGTGACTGGATGCTGAAGACCCATGGCTGAAGGTCGGGCAGAAGAACAAGGCCACTGCCACCTCCTCCCACACATCACCACGCGTCCGTGTATCGCACGTCAAACTCTTGCAGAGCTGGCAGTTTTTCCTGAAAATTCATTCAATTACAAATGACGACAGCTTTGTCAAAGGAAGGGACGTGGTGGAAAGTCAGCAAACATGATACAGAGCAAGAGTTTTAGAGTGGTATGTGACAATCTTAGTCAACATCATTGGTTACCCACCATTAACCCTCTTAGTCCCATACTGGGAATTGCCGGGATTGAATAATTGCCCCTCTTTAGTCCCGAACCGGGATTTGCCAGGATTTACACACAGTAGATTTCTATTATGCTGTGACCATAACTAATTGCTACCACATGCTAAAGCTCTATCAGGCTAGAGGTAGGAATCTTACTGAAAGTCTGGAAGTAAATATAGCTGCAGGTATGTACTTAGAAGGAGGAAAAGGCCAGCGAGCATGTGTGCTTGACCTGATTTCGTAATGGAATTCGAAATCTAGGGGCAGTTTGTGTTCAGAGAATCCGAACGCAAGAGGGTTAAATTAAATATGATGACAGCTCAAAGGAAGGGACGTCGTGGAAAGTCAGCAAACATAATACAGAGCAAGAGTTTTAGAGTGGTATGTGACAAATCTTAGTCAACATCATTGTTTACCCACCATTAAGATGGGCCACATTCCGACTTCTAAAGAAGACACATGAGTGCATGTGGACATTTCAGGAATTTTTGTCAACTGTTCTATAAACAACAACAGTAACATTGTTAAAGAAGACAGAGAGGGAGAGGGAGGGAGGGAGGGAGGGAGGGAGGGAGGGAGGGAGGGAGGGAGGGAGAGAGAGAGAGAGAGAGAGAGAGAGAGAGAGAGAGAGAGAGAGAGAGAGAGAGAGAGAGAGAGAGAGAGAGAGAGAGAGAGAGAGAGAGAGAGAGAAACAAGAAATTAGAGAGGAAGGGAAGTGTTCCAGAGGCAAAAAACATATTTTAAAAAAAAAACCCTTAAGACTCCATTTTCTTTTTGCTTTAAGGAAAGTTAATCTTAAACAATGAAACTATGGTTACTCCTGCTGCTGAAATGTGGTGACCTTAAATGGTTGGGTAAAAACAGTCATATACACAAAATCTCACCTTGGAGTTCTAGCCTTGAAAAGAGAAAAAAAAAAACCAAAACCATAGTAGGCACCCATCGGTCTCGAAAGACTATGGAGTTGCGCTCTAGTCTTTAGAGCGCAAAGCCTGGGTAGGTAAGTATGGAGGGCAAGCTGTTACCCATGCAGCAGAGACCCCCTCTCCACGCCACTGGAATGGTCCATTGGAAAGGCAATGACCGATATGAATGGTTCCAGTATCGTCGCAGGAGCCACCAGAACGTTGCCATATACAGCCCCTGGGGACTCCAACTCCCCGATTTTTTCTCAGGGATAGTGTCTAAACACAACACCTGTGTGCATGCTGGTTTTTTTTATAATTTTGTCATCTGCTCCTACTGGCACACGATGGCCTGCTCTTCTGAAAGGCGGAACAGGGTTTTAACGTGTGCACAAGATGTTCTGTATGCGTTCGCACATGGGGCCTCCGTTTATAGTCTCATCCGAATGTTCATAGTCTCATCCAAAAGCCATACAGTTTAGAAAACACAAATAGAGTAATCCAACCTTACCCAAAAAAAGAAGAAAAAAAGAGCCACCAGTCAGGTACTGACCTTGAGCCCTTCAAAGGTCAGGGCCGAGAGACTGGTGCTGTTGAGATTCAGTTTCCTCAGGTTTTTCAGGGCTGCACACAACACACACTTTGCTGGACACTGGCTCATGCAGACAAATCCATACCATTTCCAAAACAAAAACAAACTTTTTACTTTCTTTGTAGAAAATGACGTAAATTCTACCTCTTCATGTCTGTGTATTTTCTATATTCATTTTCGTTGTTTTCTATATGATTTAAATGTAAGTTTGTTGTAATTGTATATGACATAGCATGGCATGATGCATGCATGTGTGTGTGTGTGTGTGTGTGTGTGTGTGTGTGTGTGTGTGTGTGTGTGTGTGTGTGTGTGTGTGTGTGTGTGTGTGTGTGTGTGTGTCCCAAGTGTGTTTATCAAATAAATAATAGCTAGAGTGGGTGAGTGATTGGTCTCTATGTATGTTTGTGTATGTATGTATGTGTATACATATATATACATATATATATATATATATATATATATATATATATATATATATATAGTGTGTGTGTGTGTGTGTGTGTGTGTGTGTGTGTGTGTGTTTATAGGAGTGTATATGAACTAGATGTTGTTATATGATATGCTTAAATGATTTTGCTTTGAGGTGTGCATGTGGTTGGTTGTTTTTTTCTCAGATTATTATTATTATCATCAGAATCATCATCATTATTGTGATTGTAACTATTGTCATCATTATTATCATCATTTCTTTTTTTTATATATTTTTTCATTGATGACTTTATAAATAAAACAAAGAAAATGTTTTGCTTAATCAATGTATGATCTGAAAAAAAAAAAAGGACTTTGACACACACACACACACACACACAAACATAAACACACGCACACACACACAGAGTTGCTGAATTTACCTGTAAGGCTGATGAGACCTTTGTCTGTGACAGGTGTCTCACACAGGTTCAACACCTGTAACTTCTGCAGGTGCTCAGCGATCAGTTCCAACCCTGTGTCACCAAACTGCAACACAAATGATGGTTGTCATGTTTTGGTTTTTAAATTTCAGACAAAAATATGTGACAACAATACCACCATACCTGACAACTAAGGTCTTTATGGCAAACATTCTGACAGCTCCTGCAATGGCACTGGAACCATTCGTATCAGCGATTACCTTTCCAATGGACTATTTCAGCAACGTGGAAAGGGGGGGAGGGCGGGGGAGGGTCTGCTGCATGGGTAACAGCTTGCCCTCCATACTTACTTACCGAGCTTTGCACTTACTTACTTATTCAGCTTTGCACTCAAGAGCCTAGAGCACAACTCCACAGTCTTCTGAGACTGACGGATGCCTACTAGTAACTAAGGCTGAAAAAAAATCTGACCACGGATACTTTGTATGATTCTGCTTTTCTTTCCATTGGGCAAGGGCTAATGAAGTGACCCCTACTTGTCTAGAGAACAGTGCAGCCTGGCTGGTTAGAGCATTACGCATTGTGTTCATGATCTGCTGACCTGGGTTTGAATCCCGTCCAAGGGGATATTTTCCCCTGGAGTTAACATCAGTGCTGACTCCACTCTGCCCAAAAGTCCTTCGGATGAGACTTTAAACCAAGGTCCCATGTGCCAACTCACGCAGAACATCTTGCGCACATGTTAAAACCTGTCCTGTTTTTCGGAGGAGTAGGCCACTGTGAGCTGGTGGGAATGGATGACAAAATTTAGACAACTCCATACACACAGGACTGGATATAACAAAAAAGCTGGAGGCACTGTGTGTGTGTGTTAGCTCAGAAAAGGCGCTGCTGATCCCCACATAAGTGCCCCAACAGCAGTGCAGGGCTGGCCCCTCTGGCTGATGGAGGCCCTGCAGCGGCCTGACGACTGATCAGCTCTCTGCAGACTCGTGACCTGGGGGAGGTAACAGGGCAAATAACGGGCATGGCAAAGGGGTGGGGTGGGGAGATCAAAATGAGCAGTGGGGAACAGCAGGACAGGAACATCACAGAAGATGAAGCAGCACAAAACAAAAAGGAAAATGAACAAAAACAAAAATGAACAAACGCATACATCCATTACTCATCCTCTCTCCCAGCCTCCTTCCTCTCACACTGTACTCCCCCCTCCCCTCACCCCACCACCACTCCATTCTTTAATGCCACCCCACCCACCCCTACCCACACCTCACCCACCCCACCCCCACCCTACCCATCCCCCTCCCTGCCTGCACTTGCCTGGATGCCTGCTCCCAAAGCCTACATTTACAAAAAACTGTATACACACGGGGACCGGATGTAAAAAAAAAAAGCACAAGAGTACTTATCCCATTATCCTTGATATAAAAGAATAAAAAATTAAAATAAAAAAAATAAATGTAAAAAAGCACAAGACTGCTTATCCCATTATCCTCGATATATAAAAGAACAAAAAAAAAAATAATAAAAATAAAAAAAATAATAATAAATAAATGAAAAACTAAAGTACCTGTGTGGACCAGAGGTTGAGGTAGCGCAGGGAGGGCAGCTTGATCAGCTCGTGGGCACAGGCGGAGGTCACCTGGGTGAAGGCCAGACTCAGGCACTCCAGGTTGCCAAACGACCCTGAACTCAGCATCTTGGCCAGGTCGCTGTCCGTTGACTTGGAGGGCAAGGTCAGCTTGCGGGGACCGCCCTTCTGTTGCTGTGCAAATAGGTCAGTGATGGTGAGTGAGTGTGCTGATGATTCCAGATGGAGTGTGTTGGGGGTTTTTTTTGTTTTTTTTTCAATCTTCAAGGCAGTGTTTTTGTGTATACTATTCTAAATATTTAAAAAAAATGTTTGAAAACCCTTCTCTGGCACGTAAAATCTTCTGCCTCTCTGTGAAATTTTGTTGGTGGTAGGCTGCTTGACTAGTTTTTTGAGTGTCAAGTGTGTTATGAAATTTTTTTTTGGGGGGGGGGGGGGGGGGGCATTCCTTGGCTAGAGTTCTGAGGTGCAGTTTTTGCGTATGCGATCTTTTTTTTTTGCCCACCATTTAAGCAGCCGCATTCTGACTTCTGAGATTAGGTCTAAACACAACACGAGACCACATGTGTATTTCTAAATAACTTCTGTCCTCTGTTCTTACCAGCACAAATGGCCTACTCTTCCAAAAGGTGGAACAGGTTTTTCACTTGTGCGCAAAATGTTATCCATGTATTTGCACAGGGGAACTTGGTTTATAGTTGTATGTGATTTTTTTTCTGAAGGACATTTAGGTGTGTGGAGCCAGTACTGATATTAACTCTACGTGGAAAAAATTCCCTTGGATAGGCGTCTCAACAGCAGCTTGATCCTGGACATCAAATCGCAATGTTCTATCTGCTATGTTATCCCAACTCCCAAGCCCATTATTAAACAAACACTGTGAAACAGCACTTTATGAGGGCTGAACGCTGGGGGAATGAATGATAACACCTTTCAGAATACTACAAACATGTGTGACTGACTGCAGCTAAGAGATAAAATCAAATGTGAAAAAGAAATACCGAACTCGATAAATGTTTAAACGAACAAATATGGCTTCAGTATATTTACACCATAATAGAACTGAACTTTTAAAAAATGTCAAATAGCCATGTCCTTTTGACTTTGCTTTGTTTAAACCATTCATTTGTTACTGCAACAGGAGACAAAAAAAAAATAAAAAAAGAAGGCAGACCACCCCTCCCCTGTGGAAAACTATACCACCACCAGCAAAACAAAAAATCACAAAAATCTAAAGAAAAGAAAACACTCAAAGGAGACAGGCAATGAGGACAATTTTTACAAAAGTGACGCTCCACTACATAGTGAGTTGCATTGCACCCGAGGTCAATTTTTAGTTTGACATGTTATCAATTCGCAATGAAATGTCTATACAATACCAAAAAAAAAGATTGAAAATCGGACAATTCTATCCAAAGTTATTACAACTTGAAATGATAAGACTGCAGGAAATGACAAAATGAGAAATTGACAAGTTTAGCATCCTAATAGGTGGTCAGAAAGAAGGTTTGCGTATTTCTAAACATGTTTAAAGGCAAAAGACAACAAAATTATGCCTTGATATTTCACTACATGATAGATTAATGGCTATAGCTTTAAAATGAATCAAAATCTCAACATCGACAACTTGACCCCCATCTGCCTTTAATGGCTTCTAGCAGAAAAGTGGGTGAGATGATAAGCGACTCATTTCATGGTGGAGCGTCACAAGTATTGAATTATATATATTTAATTCTTCACCACCAAAAAACCTGGAGTCAGTAAAACTTGATTTCATTCATAAATTTGGGGATGGAAAAAATAAAAGAAGAAGAAAAAGAAGTAGCAGTAGTAGTAGTAGTAGTAGTAGTAGTAGTAGTAGTAGTAGAACAAGAAGGAGAAAAGACACAGACAAGGGGTGTTGGCCCCACATACCAGCTCTCTCAGAGCAATCTGGCGGTCGCAGAGCTGGGCGTACATGCGTTTTCCATCGCTGGTGGTCTGCAGGGTGGTGATCATCTGCATCTTCATGTCCTGGCTCTCTATCACCTCCAACTCCAGCATGGCACACACCGTCTGAGGCACAGACAACCAACCACCACCTCTACTATCACACCCTCTGAAGTCGGAATATGGCTGCCTATATGGTTAATTTCGTGTGTGTGTGTGTGTGTGTGTGTGTGTGTGTGTGTGTGTGTGTTTGAGTGTGTGTGTGTGTGTGTGTGTGTGTGTGTGTGTGTGTGTGTGTGTGTGTGTGTGTGTTTGTATGTTTGTGTGTGTATGTGTGTGTGTTTATTTTTTTAATTATTTATTCTTTTATATCGAGGATAATGGAATAAGCGCTCATGTGCTTTTTTTTTTTACATCCAGTCCCTGTGTGTGTGTTTGAGTGTGTGTGTGTGTGTGTGTGTGTGTGTGTGTGTGTGTGTGTGTGTGTGTGTGTGTGTGTGTGTGTATTTATTATTCTTATTTATTTATTCATTTATTCATTCTTTTAATTTGAGGATAACAGAATAAGCACTCATGTGCTTTTTTACATCCAGTCCCCATGTACATGCAGTTTTGTCAATTTTGTCATCCGTTCCCACCAGCACACAACGGCCTACTCTTTCAAAAAGTGGAACAGGTTTTAGAGTATTTGCAAGATGCTCTGCATGCATTCACACATGGGACCTCAGTTTATAGTCTCATCTAAAGGGGTGTAACACACACACACACACACACACACACACACACACACACACACACCTATCTCTCTCTCTCTCTCACGCACGAACGCACGCACACAATCCTGGGGACGGATAGCCTAGTGGTCAGAACATTGAGCTGGAAATTTGAAGACCCAGGTTCGAGTCCGGTCGAGGAGATTTTTCTCCTGGAGTTAACATAAGTGCTGACTCCACTCTCCCCAAAAGTCCTCTGGGACGCAGAACATGTTGCGCACACGTTAAATCCTGTTCCGCTTTTCGTAAGAGTAGGCCATTGTGTGCTGGTGGGATGATGACATTTACAAAACTGCATACACACGGGGACTGGATGTAAAAAAGTACAAGAGTGCTTATCCCATTATCCTCAATATAAAAGAATAAATCAAATCAAATCAAATCAAATCAAATCAAATCAAAACACACACACACACACACACACACACACACACACACACACACACACACACACACACACACACACACACACTCACTCACTCACCTCCATGGCGGCTAAATTGTCTCTGAGGGCCAGAAGCATGACAGGCCCCGTCATTTTGGTCATACCCTGTAAAAACTTTTTACGGCGACAACAGCATCGGATTAACGTCTCCAGCTGCAAACAAACAAACAAACAGAAAAAATAAGGATTGGACCAGATAATGCACAACATGCGTTTTCTACTACAAAAGCAAATGCACATATTAATTATACACCCCCATCAAATTTCTGTAGGAAAAAAACAAACCCATTCTGATAGGGGGACAGGATAGCCTAGTGGTCAGAACATTGGGCTTACAATTTGACGACCCGGGTTCGATTCCCGGTTGAGATTTTTCTCCTGGAGTTAACATCAGTGTGGACTCCACTCTCCCCCAAAGTCCTTCGGATGAGACTATAAACCGAGACCCCGTGTGCGAATGCATGCAGAACATCTTGCGCACATGTAAAATCCTGTTCCACTTTTCGAAAGAGAAGGCCATTGTGTGCAGGTGGGAACAGATAACAAGATTTACAAAACTGCATGATCATGGGGACTGGATGTAAAAAAAAGCACACGAGTGCTTATTCTATTATCCTCGATATAAAAAAAAAAAAATAATAATAAATTAATAAATAAATAAACACACACACACACATGCACACTCTAGCTCTCCTATTCCAATTCTCACAATTACACAGTGTCACTCTCACATACACAGGGACATACAACACACCTCTTCTCTCCCCCTTCCCAACCTTTGCCCACCCCATTATACACACACACACACACACACACACACACACACACACACACTGAGGACGGGATATAGCCTAGTAGTCAGAACATTGTGCTCACAATTTGACGACCCGGGTTTGATTCCCGGTCGAGAGGATTTTTCCCCTTGAGTTAACATCAGTGCTGACTCCACTTTCCCAAAAGTCTTTTTGGATGAGACTATAAACCAAAGCCCCGAGTAAGAAGAACGCTCACAGAACATCTTGCACACACATTAAATCCTGTTCTGCTTTTTGTAAGAGTAGGCCATTGTATGCCGGTGAGAACAGATGACAAGATTTACAAAACTGCATACACACGGGGACTGGATGTAAAAGAACACAGGAGTGCTTATTCCATTATCCTTGATATAAAAGAATAAATAAAAATAAATACATTAAAAAAAAATAATAATAAATCAATCAATCAATTAAACACACATAACCAGACCCCCCCCCCCCCCCCCCCCCCCCACACACACAACACAACCAGACACACATACACACTCCCCCCACACACACACACACATACACACACAGAAGACAAACCAGCCACTCTGCCTCACAACCCAAACTAGACAGCTTGATGGGAAAAAAAAGCAAATATATTGCTTCCTCAATGTACCATCTGGAAATAAAATTTTGACTTAATACTTTGACTTTGACTTTGAAACTGACCATGGTCCCCCAGAGCTGTCCTTCATCATCGCAGGCGATGCCCCCAGGACAGTAGAGGTGGAACCAGCCTTCCTTGCCCTCCCGGATGCCCAGAATAGTCTGGTGCACCTCACAAGACTTGTCCTTGGCTATGTGCTGGATCACTCGCTTCATGTTGCTGCAACCAACCGCATAGGTCAACACTTTTCTTCAGCGCAATGAAAACACTTGGAGGAAACAGAACAGGAATACATGATGCATGATGAAATGTTAGGGAGTTTCTTTTTTTTTTTTTCTTTTTTTTTTTTAATTTGTTCAGGATTTTTGGAGGTATTTAATTTTTACATGCAATATCCCCTTGCATACATATGTATGGCCACCCACTATCTTATGTGTATATTATTTAATACTGTTAACTCGCAACAGGGAGGGGGGGGAGCAACTCTTGTCTTTCAGAAGCTCATGAAGTCTATCTGAGGTTGCTTCCCCTAAAACTCTACCTTCTACAGGAACATCATCTGGCCAAATCTTTTAGTAGCTATATTTCAAGATATCTGTGTGTGCAGAAAGGAATGTTCCTCTGATACATATATTTGATAGGCATACTGTCTTGCAGTGATTAACACACGTTCACAACATGCAAGTCACTGATAGCTGTAAACATTTTAGTCACAGTACTTAAGAGTACAGAATGGGTAATTACTTAATCATTTTGTTCTCACTTTCAATAGCTCTATACAAGCTCTGTTATAAGTGTATTTTCAGATAACTTGATGTAAGAACTTCAAAGCCGTGTCTTAGGAAGTGACTAAACAGAAGCTATATATGTTTTGATCAAGTCTTTTATGAATTTTTATATACCCCCCCCCCCCCCCCCCCCAAACTAAATACAACATATACACACTTGATTCAACAAGAAAACAGTAAGAAAGAATCAATGAGAGTGAACGAAGATTTATACTTACGATGTAAATATAGCATCTGCAATTGCACTGCAAAAACAAAACAAAAAATGTGTTGAAATCAAACACATCAGTTCACACAAAAACTGAACAGAACATACCATCTTACAAAGATATCCAAAAATGTACACTATAATTATATTCTCAATCACAGGTGCACATGCGATGTGTGTACACACACTTGTACACACACTTACGCTTTTCAGTATTGCCTGTAAGCTTTTGTTGTTGTTGTTGTTGTTGTTGTTGTTGTTGTTGTCCCTTGGCTAGAGCTCCAACATTTTAACAACAGAGAAATTTTGTGTACGCATTTTGTTTTTACCCACCATTAAGGTAGCCACCTTCCAACTTCGGGGATAGTGTCTAAAAACACCACCAGTGTAGATGCATTTTTTTTCAATTTTATCATCCATTCCTGCCAGCACAGCATGGCCTACACTTCCAAAAGGCAAAAAAGGTGTTCAATGTAGGCGCAAGATGTTCTGTATGCGTTCGCACATGGTGCCTTGATTTATCATATCAATTCATAGTCTCATCTGAAGGACTTTTGGCGGAGTGGTGTCAGCACTGATTTTAACTCCAGGAGAAAATTCTGCCTTTCTTGTTTTTGTTTATTTTGGTTTTTTTATTCTTTAATTTCAAAGATAATGGAACAAGCACAATGTGATTTTTTTTCATATTCTTGCCTTGGGAAAAGAAGGTCACTGCATGCTTAAAACACAAACGCACACTGGTGTTGTGTTTAGGTATCAGCAAAGTTGGAATGTGTCTCCATTATTGGTGAACAAAAAGTGACATACACAAAATCTCTACATTGTTGAACCTCAGATCTCTAGCCAAGAAACAAAGAAAAAACCCAACAAATTTTGCCCCCTACCAAATACAGACCCTTGAATACATACATTACGTGCATGGTCCCCCCCCCCCCCCTCCTCCTTCTCTTCTCCTCTCTTCCTCTCCACTCACTCACACACACACACACACACACACACACCACACACACCCACCACACACACACACACACACCACAACACAACGCACATGCAAGCGTGCACACACCACACAAAGCACATGCACACGCACACACACACACACCACTTACTCATCTGGAAATGGAATGGGCTGCAGGAGACTTCCTAAAATCAACCTCCAGTCACCAAAGTTGGACCTGGAAATGAAACATCTTTATAGCAAACAATGTAAAATAGTAATTGTAATGACAATGATAAAAATTGTCATCATCATTGTCATCATCATCATTCATTTATTGCTGCTGCTGCTGCTGCTGCTGCTGCTGCTGCTGCTGCTGCTGCTGCTGTGCTGATGTGATATGATGATTGATGATGATGATATTAATAATAATAATTTAAAAAATAGTAATAATAATAAATAAATAAATAAATAATAATAATAATACCAGCAGCGTACCACATCAACAACCAAGGACCTTAACCTCAAAAAGTGATTACAAAAACTATGATCCTTACTTGTTTCATTCATACTACAATACTTCTCACCCTATCAAATATTATATCTCCCAAACTCTATATGCCAAAACACGACTGGGATGAAAAGCACTCCACTGGGTTATCGGTATTTTACACGACATGTAAGTTACTACAAGAATATCATAACATTTTTCTATTTTCAAAAAAGTGTGTGTTTGTATAGCTGATCTAAATACTGCTTGAATTCATGTTACAAATCTCAATGAATACAGGGGGTTGGGATGGGACGGCCTAGAGGTTAGAGGGTTGCATTTTTTATCTGAAGGTGACAGTCCAGGTTTGAGCCACCACAAAGGTGCCTGTTCGAGGGGATTTTTCCCATCAGAGCCAATTCTACTCCCCTGGAAATCCTTCAGATGAGACAAAAAAATAAGCTCCCAGGCATGAATATATGCAGTCCATCTCACGTGCGTATTAAAACCCATTCTGCCTGTTGGAAGAGTGGGACTATTGTGTTCTAGTAGAAATGGATGACAAAAATGACCCCCAAAAAATGTATGCCCACTGGTGTTGCGTTTATGTTTAGACATCACCCCAAAAGTTGGAATGCAGCTACCTAAAAGGTGTATAGCGGTCACATAATGATATGCAAACTCTCACCACTGGTGAACCTTGGAGCTCTAGCCGAAGAACACATAAGAAAATTAAAAAATTTTACTATTCAAGAAAATCAAATGGTTTTTCAATGCAGCCCATGAAAATGACACTCATGTGAAAGTAGTAGTTTTCAGCAGAAATCTCGGGTCACTGTCACTAGCCACAACCTCCCTCTCAAAGTCCGGGGGGGGGGGGCTTGTTCTTTGGCCAGAGCTCTGAGGTTCACCAATTGTGAGACTTTTGTGTATGCGACCATTTCCTCTCCCCCCCACCCCACCCCCCATTCCTTCCCAACACCATGTAGGTAGCTGCATTCCACCTTTGGGGGTTGTGTCTAAACAGAACACCTGTGTGCATGGTTTTTGAAATTGTGACATATGTTCCTGCCGGCACGAAATGACCTACTCTCCTGATAGGGGAAACAGGTTTTTAATATGCGTGCAAGATGTTAGGCGTGCATTCGCACTTTATAATCTCATCTGAAGGAACAGGCAAGAGAGGGCAAGGCTGGAATTGAACCCAGACCTCAAGATTTACTTGTTAGGCAGGTGAGGTCTTACCCATCCTGCCACCTTCCTTCTAAAGTCTAGTTTGCTTGTGTGAGTGACAGTGGAGCAAAGAAAATAGAAAAAAAAACAAGCAAAAGTACCAACACACACATAAACGAAAGAAAAGCAAAAAGTTACTGTATCCTGTATGTATGTGGATTTCTTTGTAAGCTCTTTATTTATTATTCATAATTTGATTACAAAACACAACCTATAAAACTTAGTAGAACTCAAGGCACTGTTATAACATAAAAGCAAAACATTGCAAAGTATACCATTCTAAAAAATGCTTATAACCTTTAAAAAATAAACAACAAACAAATACCAAAACCCAGAAGAAGAAAAAAACTAAATCACTGAACAATCCTCACAATTCACCCTACATCAAATCTTCATAGTTATTTCAAACAAAACCTAAGACTTGAAATTGATATCAACAAACAAATACGTTTTCTGGAATTTCAAGACCAGTTATTTGTGGGATGTCTTCATGTCAAAGGGTGGATCCCTTCAGGATACTCAATACCACGAAGTCAGAAATACTTTCCCTCCCTGAGACCTGCCTTACAAAAATGGACTCATTCTTTAAAATAACTCTCACTCTATACAGGACTATTCTTTTTTTTTTTTATATTCTCGATCACATGATTCTTACTCATTACCTTTTTTTCCCCCTTTTCTTTTGTTTCTTTCTCTTGCCTATGTGATCTATAACCCATGCTCACTTGCACACTTACATAAAGGTCAAGGTCTCTGGCACTGTTGATAAACAATCGGACAAATCGTTCAATTTTTATAGAGTATTTTCACAGCTGCTGGTTCAGATTACAGCTATATGTAGAGACTTGGCAAGCTTTTTCATCTGACACGAATCAGCTGAGAATTGAAAGATTGCGCAAAGCAGATGATGGGAGGTCTCTGGAGCCATTACTTTCGTGACAAAGGAGGAGGCAGGATTTTCTTTCATGGTGGCATTGCAAAATTACCAGTTCTGTGGTGACATTTACACGTGAGCCACTGCTCGTATCAAATCTATAAATGAGTACACACACACACACACACACACACACACACACACACACACACCACACACACACACACACACACACACACACACACGCATGCTTGCACACGCACACACAAAACATGAATCGAAACATAAACATGGGGACTGGATGTAAAAACAACACACACACACACACACACACACACACACACACACACACACACACACACACACACACACACACAAGTACCTATTCATTATCCAAAAATTAAAAAAAGATTTTTTTTCAAAGGAAAAAAGTGAGAAAAAAATAATACAAAGTTCACTTACATGGTTTCCATCATGGACATGTAACATAGAAGCTTGCTCTCCCAGTCCACACTATCAAACGGAGACTGGAACACGTTCTCTTGCATAGTGCTGCAAACAACACACACACACACACACACACACATGATTTTCTTTTTATGAAAACTCTTTAAATTTCTCTTAGTCTTTTTCCATAACATTACTTTTCATCTTTCCTGTTACATACATGCCAAAGCGAGCGTTTACTGCAGCACAATGTTTAAAGTACAAAATGAAAGAGATATGAATGTTTAGATAGTATACACACCGACACACCACACACACACACACATATATTATATATATATATATATATATATATATATATATATATATATATATATATATATATATAATATAATATATATATATATAGTATATGATATATATATATATATATATATATATATATATATATATATATATATATATATATATATATATATATACATAACACACACACACATACACACACACACACGTTTCTTTGTGTATATGACTGTACAGTGTACACACACTTTTGTGTATAAAATAAGATACGATCATGTAGATCGAACATAACCTTCGTGTACATGTTTTCATATATATAAATATACAGTCATTCACACTTTTGTTTTCCTGTATTTATGTATACAAAAATGTTTGGATTTTTTTTTTCATTCCTCAGCTAGAGCCCCGAGGTTTACCAATGGTGAGATTTTAGACAAGCAAGCATGCATGTCCAGCGGAGTACAAAAACACAAAGGCCTTTGCATGCATATTATATGCTTGGGACTGTGTGTGCACATAAGTGTGCAAGGATGTTTCAGTGTAGTGTGTGTGTGTGTGTGTGTGTGTGTGGTGTGTGTGTGTGTGTGTGTGTGTGTGTGTGTGTGTGTGTGTGTGTGTGTGCGCGCGCGTATGTGCACGTGTGCGTATGTGTATGGGTCTGTTTGCAAAATGAAGCAGTTTTGTTTGTATAGTGCAATGTACAAACAATTCTTTCTATGCATTATGTGCAATTGATATTTATATCTAGTAGGTGTGTGTGCAAGTAATAAATATCAGTGTTCTGAGTGCAAACAATAAGCACAATAATACAGTGTGAGTTTTGTGTACAAAGAATCAACATTTATATACAGTGTATGGTTTGTGTGCAAACAATCAACATTTACATACAGTGTGTGTTTTGTGTGCAAAAACAACATTTACACAGTGTATGTTTTGTGTGCAAACAATCAACATTTACATACAGTATGTGTTTTATGTGCAAAAAACAACATTTACATAGTGTATGTTTTGTATGCAAACAATCAACATTTACATACAGTGTGTGTTTTGTGTGCAAAAACAACATTTACATAGTGTGTGTTTTGTGTGCAAACAATCAACAGTTATATCAGCATGTGTTTTGTGTGCAAAAACATTTATATAGCGTATGGTTTGTATGCAAACAATCAACATTTACATACAGTGTGTGTTTTGTGTGCAAAAACAACATTTACATAGTGTGTGTTTTGTGTGCAAACAATCAACAGTTATATCAGCGTGTGTTTTGTGTGCAAACAATCAACAGTTATAAATATCAGTGTGTATTTTGTGTGCAAATAATCAACATGCACAGTGTGAATTTTGTGTGCAAACAATCAACATTTGATTTTATATAATGTGATTTTGTGTGCAAATAATCAAAATATACATACATACATACAGTGTGTCCGTTGTGTGCAAAAACATTTATATCAGCATGTGTGTGTTTTTTGTGTGCAAACAATCAACATTGATATAGTGTAGTTTTTTGTATGCAAACAATCATCATTTATATAGCATAGCTTTTTGTGTGCAAACAATCAACATTCGTGTATTATTGTATAACACTTTATGATTATGCAACAACATCAATTTTATCTACAGTGAGTGTTTTGTGTGCTACTACAGACTGTGTGTGTGTGTGAGAAAATCAACTCTTTCTTGTTGTTAGTTGCCTCATCTTCTGAGACACTCTTTTCCTGCTGTGCCTAAGCCACTCATCCTGATTTCTCTGCCTAAGCCATTCTCAGGCTCATTGTGTCATATCCTCAAAGTCAGAAGTCCACAGGGTAGCCTGTCAAATGTTCGCCCACTGAGGGGCCACCAACTAGAGATTTGATTTTTGATTTATTCTTTTGTATCGAGGATAATGGAATAAGCACTTTTGTGCTTTTTTACATCCAGTCCCCGTGTGTATGCAGATTTGTAAATGTCATCTGTTCTCACCAGCACACGATGGCCTACTCTTACAAAAAGCAGAACAAGATTAAACGTGTGCGTAAGATGTTCTGCGTGCGTTTGCACACTGGGCGTCGGTTTAAAGTCTCATCTGAAGTACTTTTGGGGAGAGTTGGAGTCAGACTGATGTTAACTCCAGGAGAAAAATCTCCTCAACCGGAATCGAACCCGGGTTGTCAAATTGCCAGCGCAATGTTCTGACCACTAGGCAACCGTCCCCGAGAAGGCCCTGCACTGCTGCTGGGTCCATTTGGTGGTGTGCTGTAGGGCCTAATCCTTGCCAACATACTCACGACACCATACAAGTCCTTTGGATGAGACTATAAACTGAGGCCCCATGTGTGAACGCACGCAGAACATCTTGCGCACATGTTAAATCCTGTTCCGCTTTTCGTAAGAGTAGACCATTGTGTGCTGGTGGGAACAGATGACATTTACAAAACTGCATACACATGGGGACTGGACATAAAAAAGAAGTACAGGAGTGCTTAATCCATTATCTTCGATATAAAAGAATAAATTTAAAGAATAATAAAATAAAATAATAATAATAACCTACTAATCCCCCTACTGACAACAACAACAACAACAACTTAATCATGGAGCCAGATTGAGCGAGATGCTCACCTGAGGCGGTGAACACCCCAACATCACTCAATGGCATTCTCCCACGAACCTCTAA
>CM060325.1:28940519-28958019 GCA_030674155.1 Stramonita haemastoma
AAAGACAAAAACTCTCAAACTGAAAAATAAAATAAATAACCCACACGCACAGAAGATGGTAAGCAGACGACCTCAAAAAGAAGACACGACTGACAGCAACAGAAATTCCTCCGCCGAGTTTGCCAAAACAAGACAGCGAGAAGAGACAGGCTCCACAAGAAGCAAGAAAGAAAGAAACCAGACGACCAGGAAGAGAAGGAAGACGAGAACGAGAAAGAAAAAACTTACCAAAAAAAAAAAAAAAATGAAAGCAGAAGAGTGGACTAGACAATATGTAATCTGAAGTCAGAGAGCAGTTTGAAAGGAACGTAAAACATGATGGACCAAACAGTGCAGCAGGTTTGGTGAGACACCCATTCACGAGGTAACAGTGCTGGCTATATCAATCTCAGAGAATGTATGAGTTTATAATGTACAATTCCATTATCAGATACTGATAATGAGTGCTAACTTTTTTTTTTTTTAGAGGGGGGGGGAATAATTTAATGCCACTCTGTCTAACTTGTTAGAAAAAAAAACTCTGGTGGTTTGTGTATTTTCAATATTTTACCCAAAAAAAAATCATTATACTTTTATTGGCACCAATATTTCAAAAAAAAAAAAAGGTTCATACACTTTCAATGGCACCAATATTTTACAAAAAGGTCTGTTTACTTATAATGGCATTAGTAGTTTACAAAACAATTCTTTATTCGCAGAAGCAATGTGGTACTGTTCATTAATGTTATGACTGTTTTTCATATTGTTTTTTATTACATGTTCCATATATAGTGAGAAAACTGCCAGCTGATGCCAGTTCAAACAACATGATGATTTGGAAAGCAACAGCTTGATTTTCTGTGCTGCATGCATGTTGCTTGAGATACACTTTTCATTTTACAAGTTTGTTTAACCAACGGTCAAACAAAAATAGCTGTAAATAACGTATTCAGCTTGAAAATTATACAACAAAAAGATCCTTAAAACCTCATCTAATTGAATACAAGTATACATGTACTTTTTAGTTTGTAAAGCGAGTTAAAAACCATAACACGCAAAGCCTGTAGTTTGCAGAAGCTTCACTATTATGAGACTCAGCCAGTGAGATTCCTGCTTTATTGATAAATCTGTACTCATGGATCCTGAGGAAACGCCACTGATGGTGATAGGCATAAAAATAAGTCAGTTTTACTTTCTCCATCCTATATGTATCAGTCTGACAAATGATCAAATAATCAGGATAAAATATGTTTGGTTTCTGCTACTATTATCATAGTTTATATCAGCAACTTCAGCTGTATGTTTTATTATACTAAAGTCTGACAACTTATCAAATAATCAGGATAAAATATGTTGATTTCCATTACTATTATTATAATTTATATCATGTTGATTTTCGTTACTATTATTATAATTTATATCAGCAACTGCTGCTGATTTGGCCAGACTTGTAATCAATCACTCAAGAACAAAAACACACACACTAAAAACTGGCTGTTTAAACCCTATCAAAGTAATAATAATCTGTACTATGAACAAAGTCCTTTTCACTTGGAAAACTATGAGGAAAAGTAGCAGGGTTTTTTGTTTGAGAGGGAGGGGGGGGGGTGTTGTTGGGTTGGAATTTTTTTAAGTGGATCAACAAATACCTGAAGCATTTAATTTTATAGAAAGACCAAAAACAAAAAAGCGCCAAAACTTTTTCATCACAGCTTCACAGACACACTGTGGACAGAGAAGCGATATAGATATAAATATATAATATAGATAGGCAAAAGAGAGCGGTGCCACAACAAGTGCGGATTGTGCTGGCTGTTTGGGAAACCTGTTGTGGCGCAACACGTGTTTGTTGATTTTATAGAAGGCGTTGCGTCTGCGCATGGGGGTCAGTTCCAGACATATTTTCTCAATTGTCAGATTTCAGTGGAATCCGCATCAGTCTCACTCTCAGCAAAGCTCCACTGAGTTAAATCCTGTTTATCGCTGCACAGACAAAAGCACCAGGCACACCGCCTCAGTTAATTAACCTGGATGGTCCGATTTTAGCAGAGGGAGGGGAAAAAAAATCACAGTGACGTTTTCAACACCTGTTCAGTGCTGGAATAAAAATTGACAAATAATCCCAACACGTTCTTCCTTCCCATCACAAAAAACAAAACAAAAAAACAAAAAAGAAACAGTACAAATAATCATGAATCATAGGCATCCGCTTGGAACTAAATCCTGAAGGGGAAAAAAAAAACCCAACCAACAACAGAAAATGATTATGCACTGACAAAGAACATGCATTAACAAAAACAAAAAATCCTGGTAAAACATACACAGAGCACCAGATCTTCATTCAAAACAAAATCAACTTGCAAACAAAAATCAAAGTGCTTCTACACATATAAACACAATCACATAAAAAACAGTGAAAGGAAAAAACCTAAAGGAAAAAAATAGAACCCCAAACAAACAAATGAACTTAAAAAAAGAGAAAAAAAAGATGGAAAAACGATGTTGAGTGCAATATGAAGCACAATACACTGAGGAAAGGTATATTTGAAGTCTGGACTGAAGTGTTCATTAACCATATACATTTGGTGAAGAGAGAAGGAGATAGCAGTGAGAGAAATAGGTCCTTCTACACAGAGAGAAATGAAAGAGAGAGAGATCATTCTACAGAGAGAGAGAGAGAGAGAGAGAGGAGAGAGAGAGAGAGAGAGAGAGAGAGAGATGGAGAGAGAGAGAGAGAGAGAGAGGGAGAGAGAGAGAGAGAGAGAGAGAGAGAGAGAGAGAGAGAGAGAGAGAGAGAGAGAGAGAGAGAGAACATATTCTACACAGAGAGAAATGAAAGAGAGATCGTTCCACAGAGACAGAGAGATCATTCTACACAGAAAAAGAGGAGAGAGAGAGAGAGAGAGAGAGAGAGAGAGAGAGAGAGAGAGAGAGAGAGAGAGGAGAGAGAGAGAGAAGAAGAGAGGAGAGAGAGAGACAGAGATCATTCTACAAACAGAGAAGACAGAGACAGAGATCATTGTACACAGTGGAGTGAGAGAGAGATCCTTTACACAGAGTGGTGTGAGAGATCATTCTACACAAAGAGAGAGAGAGAGAGAGAGAGAGAGAGAGAGAGAGAGAGAGAGAGAGAGAGAGGAGAGAGAGAGAGAGAGAGAGAGAGAGAGAGAGAGAGAACAGACAGACAGACGACAGACAGACAGACAGACAGACAGACAGACAGACACAAACAGACAGACAGACAGTCAGACAGACAGACAAACAGACAAACAAGCAAACAGCAAACAGACACAAGGTGCTAGTGACATCAAAACATGTATAAGAAAATAAGATATGATAATGAAAATTGTGAACAGTAAAAATGCCAGCATTTGAGAGAGGAAAGACAGAAAATTGGAGAGAGAGAGAGAGAGAGAGAGAGAGAGAGAGAGAGAGAGAGGAGAGAGAGAGAGAGAGAGAGAGAGAGAGAGAGAGAGAGAGAGAGAGAGAGAAGAAGAAGAAGAAGAAGAAGAAGAAGAAAGAAGAAGAAGAAGAAGAAGAGGTAAAGTGGGATCACAACATGTGATAACATAACACACATTCACACACTGAATCTAAAAAGAGACAAATTTCCATGAAAACACAACAATCACTCCAAAACTTTTCACTCTCCACATTCTTAAAATGATTTTTTTTTTCCAAAAAAAGAAACAAACAAAATCAAACCGAATAAACCATAACAAAAAAAGAATTCTACAACTACCAACCACATTCACATCTACAAAAAAAAAACCCAAACCAAACCTAAAATAACGAAAAAGGAAATGTAAAACTCCTCCCCACCCAAAAAACAGGAAAAAAGTAAAACAAGATAAATTACAGACGACAGGCAAAGAGTGGTGGAAGGGCATTCACTGTCTTACTTTTTCTTCTCTTCGTACAGGTTGTAGATGGCGGCCAAGCAGACAGCCACCAGGTTAGGAAGGACTCGCGGGTGTGGACACAGGCTGGCGGGACCGTGCATGCTGCACACACAACACGCAGGCGAAATAATATGCATGCACACATACACACAAGTATGCATTTTGCACACATACACACACACAGAGACACACATGCAAGCACACACGCACACACACACACACACCCCTTTTATTTTTAACTTTGAAGGGCTAGTGTGTTTTTGTTGTTTTTTTCCCTTATAGTCCAAAACCATACTTGAAGCTAGTTTTTTTCTCCCCTCGGTTCTCTTTAATACTTTGTAGCATAGAATGTCAAAGCGTAACACACACGTGCATGCGTGCGCACACACTCACACACACATACACACACACTCACACACGCATGCATGCACGAACACACACATACACACAAACATATTGTCAACTTCCAATCATTATTATGATGCGGTTGTTTGCAAAACTACAGAGTGGATAATGATGTGGCCATTCATAAGCAAAACTACAGTGGGAATAATGATAAATGATGTGGCCATTCATATGCAAAACTACAGTGGGAATAATGATAAATGATGTGGCCATTCATATGCAAAACTACAGTGGGAATAATGATAAACGATGTGGCCATTCGTATGTAAAACTACAGTGGGAATAATGATAAATGATGTGGCCATTCATATGCAAAACTACGGTGTGAATCATGATGTGATCATTCATTTGCAAAACTACAGAATGGATCATGATGTGATCATTCATTTGCAAAACTACAGAATGGATCATGATGTGATCATTTATTTGCAAAACTACAGAATGGATCATGATGTGATCATTCATATGCAAAACTACAGAATGGATCATGATGTGATCATTCATTTGCAAAACTACAGAATGGATCATGATGTGATCATTTATTTGCAAAACTACAGAATGGATCATGATGCGGCCATTCATATGCAAAACTACAGAATGGATCATGATGCGGCCATTCATATGCAAAACTACAGTGTGTGGATAATGATGCATCCACCTGTAAAAGTACCAGTAGAGACCAGGATATCAAACATTCACATTAACCTGATAATGTTGACACCACCAGATCCCTATCCTTTTCATTAAACAGGGGGGGGGGGGGGGGGGAAATCAATACATCTGTGTTTTAAAACGTATGGTTGGATTGTTGGACATGAGGTCACTGATAGCGAATTTCCTGAGGCCAATAACCCCCACCCACTCACCTCCCAGAGCTGCTTACAGAAATCTGAACAATGTGTGGAAGTCATCCCAATACAGCACAAAGACCAAACTAAGACTGTATCAGAGCTGCGTACTTTCCACCCTCCTGTATGGCTCGGAATGCTGGAGGATGACTGAGAATGACATTAACAAACTGTCTACATTCCACACGAAGAATCTCAGGAGAATACTGCGCATCTTCTGGCCTGAGACCATCTCCAACCAAGAGCTCCTGGCCCGCTGCGACCAAGAAAATATAGATACCATCATTATGCAAAGACGATGGAGATGGATAGGACACATCAGCCGACGGGAACAAGGGAACATCGCCCGAACAGCCCTCCACTGGACACCAGACGGAAAATGCAGGCGAGGACGACCCAAGAACACTTGGCGTCGGACAATAGAAACAGAGCTGAAGACCCTCCAACACTCCTGGGGAACCATTCAGAAACTGGCCCAAGACAGGCAGGAGTGGAGAACCTTTGTTGCTGCCCTACATGCCAAGAAGGCATAAAAAGGCTTTGGATGGATGGACTCACCTCCCCCACCCACCCCCCCAAAAAATTGATGCCGGTTAACTTGACACTACCAATACTATACACAATGCCATTAAGTACTGACACACAACACCCATGTACTGTCCTAAAGGTACATTCTGTCCATAACAAGCAAAATGTACTTAAGTGTCTGCATATATATATAATGTGGGCAAAAATGTGCTGTATTAGATCTATGTAAGGGGTGGGATAACCTAGAGGTCAGAGCATTGCATTCGTGATCTAGGGCCAAAGAATCGAGCCACCATGGAGGTGCCTGTTTTAGGGAACTTTAGTGCTGACTCCACTTCCCCAACAGTCCTTGGGGTGAGACTATAAACTGGTGCTTTGTGAGCAAACGCACACAGAATGTCTTGCACACATGTTAAAAACATGTTCCACCTTTCAGAAGAGTAGGCCCTTTAATGCCGGTAGGAACAGATGACAACATTTTTAAATGTAGGCACACAATAGCCTACTTTTCCAAAAAGTGGAACAGGTTTGTCCGTGTGTGTAAGATGTTCCACATGCTTTTGCACATGGGATCTCAGTTTACAGTCTCATCCGAAGGACTTTTGGGAGGGAGTTTAGTCAGCACTGATGTTCACACCAGGGGAAAATATCCCCTTGATTGGGATTCAAACCCGGGTCAGCAGATCACAAGTGCGATGTGCAATGCTCTAGCCAACCAGGCCATCCCGTCCCCATCAGCAGTAGTAGTAGTAGCAACAGTAGTATCACGGTTGTCAAATGTTGTAAATTCTATACAACCACAGCAGCTGTTTTACCCTCTAACAAAGAAAGAAAAAAACAACAAAAAAAACAACAAAAAAACCCAACCCACGAAACAAAAAAGTTTCAAATCAGCATATGCTATTTTCAACGCGCGTGACAAAAAAGGTGACTCACGACGGCAAGCCACATCAGTGATTTTCCCTGGCAACTTCAACAGTCATGCAGGGAGGAAAAATAATCAATAATCTACTCTCTTCATAGTCTTGTCTCCACCATCATCAATGGCCTTCACACTCACTCTCCACAAAAGTTCAATGCACACCAGATACAGAAAAAGAGACGTGAAAGGCTTTTTACTTCGTTGGGCTATTTCTAGGGATCACAACATACTCAGCTATAGATAGATATATATATATATATATATATATATATATATGCACCACAAGAGTACTGCTATCTGAAAAAAAAAAGAAGTCTATATATATATATATATATAATATATATATATATATATATATATATATATATTATATATATATATATATGTTCTGTGTGATAAAATAATCTGCATGAACTGTTTCAGAAACAAGTATAGCGCGAAGCATGTGTACGATAACAGCATCAGACAGCATGCACGGGGGATTAAATGACAGGGATGTTTTGTAACTTCATTCCCTAGGGAAAAAGAAAAGTTGACTGACATGATTTATTAATACAAGAGACCCAAGTGAGCTCGCTTCTAATGAAACCCTCGTCTTACTGCACTCATGAGTTGTGATGTATATGTATATAACTGATTGCACAAGTGTGTGTGTGTGCGCGCGCGCGTGCGTGCATGCGTGTGTGTTTTGGTGTGTGTGTGTGTGTGGTGTGTGTGTGTGTGTGTGTGTGTGTGTGTGTGTGTGTGTGTGTGTGTGTGTGTGGTGTGTGTGAGAGAGAGTGTAAGAGAATATGTAAGTGTGTGCATGCGTGTGTGTTGTGGTGTGAAGTGTGTATGATGTGTGCATGTGTGTGTGTGCATGTGTTGTGTGTGTGTGTGTGTGTGTGTGTGTGTGTGTGTGTGTGTGTGTGTGTGTGTGTGTGTGTGTGTGTGTGTGTGCGTGCGTGCGCGAGTGCATGTGTGTGCGTGCGTGCATGAGTGCATGCATGTGTGTATGCACATGCCCACGCGTGCACACGCAACAATACAGGTGTCAATCCCTTCACTGACACATCCTGTGTGGTCTGTGGATGCACACAACTCCCTCCCTAAGCCATTTTACATGCACACACAAGCATACATGTTCCAGGCTGCTTACATAAACCCTACCTCTCTATAAAGTTCTGAACAACCCTCTTTCCATCGTTCTGACAGTTCAGAGCTTGTAGGTACTCCTGTATAAACGTCCTCATCCTCGGGTACTTGCCAAAGTCCTGGAAAACACCAACACACAATAGTCAACTTCAACGTGGGCAAACATTCAGAAGGTGGTAGTATCAGCAATGAAAAGTAACAAAGATTTTTACCCTGAAAAGTCACACCTAAAAAAAAATTAAGCGACATCTGTTCACATCTGGCAGGGAAGGTACTGAGAGAATATTTGTACACACTTGAGCCAACAAGATTTTTTTTTTCTGAAACACTGATGGACTGGTAAGAAAGGCAGAAAATATGTTGATTTGTAAAATGGCAATGAAGTGAGTACTGGGCTTTTTCTGCCATCTTATTCATGACTGGATTGGGTTGGGCTGGGGGGGAGGGGTATCCCTGTTCCTCGGCACAAGTTCTAAGGTTTACTAATTGTGAGGGTTTTTTACACAAGCAACCATTTTTACCCAACATTAAGGTAGCCGCATTTCGACTTCAAGGATGGTGTCTAAACATGACACCTGTGTGTATGCGTTTAAAAAAAAAAAAAAATTGTCATCAGTTCCTACCAGTATCAAATGACCTACTCTTTCAAAAGATGTTCTGCATACTTTTGCATACACGTCCACAATTTATAGTCTCATCCGAAGGACTTTTGGGAGAGTGGAGTCAGTATTGGCGTTAACTCCAGGGTAAAATTTGCTATAATGGGGTGGCTCTATCCCAGACTGTCAGATCACATGCACAATGCTCTAAACCACTAAGACTATCCAGCCCCAAATTCTGATTCCCAGTTCATTTGGTAGCTTTTTTGCCTTTCCTCTCCATATGACACGACCATATCCAGAATGCACTCTACTACAAGGAAAGTCAGGCTCTGCCAGATTCAACATGTCTAGAGGGGCAGGACAGCCTAAAGCCTTGGACTCGTAAACTGATAGCCCGGGATCCAGCCATCACCTGTTTGAGGGGATTTTTCCCCTGGAATAACATCAGTACGACTCAACTCCCTGAAAGTCCTCCAGGTGAAACAATAAACCAAAGTACCGTATGTAAATGCATACAGAATATCTTGCACAGGAGGAGTAGGCCATTCTCATGAAATGTGTGCCTCAGTGATGGCTTGAACCCAGGCCATCAGATTGTGAGCTCAACACTCAACCACTAGGCTACTCTGCATCCCCCACACCCTCCTCTCTCTTTCTAAAACTGCATAAAACTGAATGAAAATGCAAGGAGATATCAAAGGCTCCCATATTTTCCAGTAATATTTCATTTTCTTCCTTTTCCTTCTCTTCCTTTCTGCTATAAAAAAAAATGAAACATCCTCAAAAGTCCAAATGCAGCTACGTAACTGAAGGGAAAAAGAACCGAAACACAAAAATCTCACTATGGATGAACCTTGGAGCTTTAGCCAAGGAAAAAGAACAGTCTTTTTTTCTTCTTTTTTGAAAGAAACACAATACCATAACTTCTAGTTTCTTCACTGACTTTTCTTTTTCTTCATTGCTTGTTAATTAATCAGGAAAAATCTTAGGAGATTCTTTTGTTCATCCTTTCTGAGAACTTGTGCAAGTTACGACAGCCTTCTCAATTACAAAATGTCATCTTGCTTTTTCCACTTGATACGCACTCACTATGCACGTTTTATACTCCACCCTTGCCACACCTGATTAATGCAATTAATACAACTTCAAACACAGGACCGGATACACAACACACCTTGCCCTCGATGATTTTAATGTCACCAACAAACAAAAGACAAAAAACGAAACTTCAACTCACATGACACAGGCTGCTTTGCAATTGAAAAAAAAGAAAAAGAAAAAAAAGAGGGTGACAGGATGGTTAAGACGTTCACCTGCCAACAAGTAAACTGTGAGGTTCTGGGTTTGACTCCCAGCCTCGCCCTTTCTTCCCAGTCTGACCACACAAAAAAAATTGAACTGAATGTCAAAGTCCTTCATATCAAAATATAGACTAAGGCCCTGGTTGAGAACACATGCAGAACATCTTGTGCACACATTAAAAACATGTTTTGCCTTTCAGAAGAGAAGGCCATGTGTGCTCGCTTAGGTAAGCAAGCACTAAGGGCAACACACACCACAACACTAGACAATGCGGTGTAAGACAGGAAAAATCCTCTTCACGCACAAAATGGCTGCCATTGACAGCAAGGTGATTCCAAATTGACCATGCTTTAATCGTTTTGTTCAGTGTCTTCTTATTCATTTATTTATTTATTCTTTTATATCATGGATAATGGAATAAGCACTCATATGCTTTTTTTCCATCTGGTCCCCGTGTGTATGCAGTTTTGTAAATATTGTCATCTATTTCCACTGGCACACAATGGCCTACTCTTCCAAAAAGCGGGACAGGATTTAACTTATGGTCTCAGAGCAAACCCCAGATGTGATGAGTCCCCCCAAAACACAGTGTGGGTGATCCCCTGAGTGTGAAAGCAGTAGACTGCTCACATAACAATACAGACAGGGACAGCCTGCTGGTTACAGCACTAGGATCTGACACCCGGGTTCAAGCCTAGGTTTGAGCACCACCAGACACCCTTCAGGAATTTCGGGTAAATCAGTGCACTCCACTCCATCAAAGTCTTTGTAAAGTTAATCTGTCCCGAGCATAGGCTTCGCGTGCTTATCCTTCGTGGCGTAGGATGAGAGTCATAGACTCCCCGATAGACCAGTCTCGCAGATTAACCCACACAAGTGGTACCCTTTCCACTGGTGGTGAGAAAATGCCGTAATGCCTTCAAGCACAACGCATAGCGAATACTGATCGACCGAACTAGATACGAGTACAACACCTAACCATAGCCACAGCGCGGCTAAGTCTTTGAGAACTTAACCAGGTTCCATGTGAAGCAAACATACAGAGAACATCTTGCGTAAACATGGGAATGGATTACAAAATTGACAAAACTTCACTCACACGAGGACTAGATGTACAAAAAAAAAAAAGCATGAGTGCTTATTCCATTATCCTTGCAATAAAAGAATGCAATAACAGAATAGATACAAACAAACTGTCATAAAAAGAAACACAAAATTTTCAAAAATCTGTAAATTCACAGGAATAAAGAAGGGGTGGGACAGGTCAAAACAGAAATGAAAGCAAAACAGAAAGAAACAGGTAAACCTTGGAGAAAAGAAAAAAAAATCCTACAAAGCTAGAGATAATACTAAATACAGCAAACAGCTCACCATATTGTGTTTCAGAATCCTCTGGACGACTGGTGTGAAGAGATCCATCACTAGGCTGGATCGAGGGCAGGTTTTGCAGTGCTGGACAATAAACACACACACGCACTACACACACACACACACACACACACACATTTTTCAATGTTCAGTTCTAAATTCAGTTTATAAAAGAAAATGGCATTGAAATTCAAAGGGAACCATTGAATGTAGTTTCGCAAAAACCATTGATTTCTGATGTTGCTAGGATTATTTCCAAAAATATTTTATGGTAGGGTTTTTGTTTTTGTTCTTTGTTTTGTTTTGTGTTTGTTTAGTCTTAATATCACCAAGTGTGAATAGACTTTAAATTAAACTACAACAACAACACACACGCACATGTGCACACACACACACACACACACACACACACACACACACACACACACAACAACTACACACACACACGCACACACACACACACACACATACGTGCATGCATGCACACTCACAACACACACACACACACACACACACACACACACACACACACACACACACACACACACACACACACACACTACTGCACACAGTGGTTGTCCCTGGCCTTGCACATTCAAACTACCCCATACACATCAATCACTCAATAAATAATGAGACAGACAGCAAACACTTCTGGTATCAAGTAAATGAATGAGTTCCACAAATTCATATCACACATCATCAAATATTGCAGAATTCATTGGAATCCTTTGCATACAAACATTTTAGTCATATTTCATATGAAGAATGGAACCGTTCATGTGTGTGTGAATGTGTGTGTGAGTGTGCAGCCATGTGGGCTTGATACAAAGAGAGGTGTACATGTAGGCTTGCATGCATGCGTGCATGTGTGTGTGTGTGTATGTGTACATGCGCATGGACATGTGCGCATACACATATTTGCCAGCCAATGCATGTTTCATGCATATATATATATATATATATATATATATGCAAAATTTCAACTAACAAAATAACAATTTTATTTCCATACTCAAGAACTCAACACAGCTCCCGTGTGGGGCAGTGTGTGTGTGTGTATGTGTGTGCATGCGTGTGGGCGTGCGTGCGTGCATGTGTGTGTGACGCTCCACCACAAAATGAGTCGCTTAACACCTGACCCACTTTTTCCCTTAGGAGCCATTTTAGGCAGGCGGGGGTCAGGTTGTTGATTTTGAGATTTTAATTGAATATACAACTATGATCATTATTCTACCTTTTAATGAAATATCAAGACATGATTTTGTTTCCTTTTGCTTTTAAATGTGTTTTAGAAATACCCAAGCCCTTGTTCTGACCATCTGTTTCAATGCTAAACTCGTCTGTTTCTCATTGTGTCACATCTTGCAGTCTGTCATTTCAATTTGTAATAACTTTTCATGGAATTAGAATTGTCCAGTTTTCAATCTGGTTTTTGTATTGGATAGCCTTTTTATTGCAGAGTTATAACATGTTTTTCACGAAAAACTGACCTCGAGTGCAATGCGAGACCAAGTCCTGAACTGCAACATCATAGCTATAGCTATAACCACAACATGCAACATTTGCAATGTATGGCTTGTGTTCTTTCTGATTTCACTACATTTTTGTACGCGTGTGAGTGTGTGTGACTGCGTGTATGTGTGAGTGTGAGCGTGTATGTGTGAGTGTGAGCGCGTGTGTGTGTGTGTGTGTGTGTGTGTGTGTGTGTGTGTGTGTGTGTGTGTGTGTGTGTGTGTGTGTGTGTGTGTGTGTGTGTGTGTGTGTGTGTGTGTGTGTGTGTGTGTGTGTGTGTGTGTTGTGTGTGTGTGTGTCTGTGTGTGTGTGTCTGTGTGTGTTGTCCTGTCTGTGTGTTATGTATGTGTGTGTATGCACGCGTGCATACTGCATGTGTGCATGCATACATGCAATGCATGTGTGCATGTGTGTTTCTGTGTCTGTATGCGTTTTATGAGGGGGAGGGAAGGTTGTTTTGATCCTCAGCTGATGTAAGCAAACTGCTACACCAAGGCCTACCTCAAGAATGTCATTATGCTTTGTAATATCACACTGAGATTGTCAGTCTTCACCCATCACACCCTGTACTTTTCCCCATCAAAAAGGAGAAGAAATCCTCTTAAGTCACAGTATGGCTGACTATATGGGGGTAAAAGGTTAAACTAAAGGTGTCCCATGACCTATGTGTCATAGGGGAGCGAGGCATCAGAGACCTCAGCTTCTCTAGGGGCCAGCATATTGAGGGCGGCACCCATCTCCTCTCCCTCGCTGCTTTACCCTCCCTAACCCTATAGAAGGCAGGTACCCAGTTACAGCTGGGTGAAATGGGGGACTGTACTGAAGCTGATGGAGTTTGAGAAGGTATTTGAAAACAGCCATTTGCTCAAACCCCTCATTCTGTTAAGCTTACAGTCCCACAGTGACTTCCAGGTGGGATGAGTAAAACACTGGTAGAGTGTATCTTCTGGGTAACCCCAGAGGAGGTTTAGCTGGGGAGAGCCTGACACTGCCATTGACGTTAACACAGATAGATATCTATCTATGAACAGTATGAACCCATTTGTCAATCCAGCATTTAAATCTAACATGGACAACTGAAAGCGAGTATACATTTAGCTCATCCAAGTATAAAGATGTGCATACACATGTTTGTGTGTGAGTGTGTGTGCATGCGCGCGCGCACGCACACACACACACACACACACACACACACACACACACACACACACACACACACACACAACACACACAAACACACACACACACACACCACACACAACAACACGCACGCACGCACACACGCACGCCACACACACACACACACACACACACACACACATACACACACACACAGTGACACCTCAAAAACCAAACATACCAAGCTGAAGAAATCACAAATTTCCTGAGTGGGGTGATTGTTCTCTAACAATGGAGTCAAGGCAATGATGATGTTTTCATGGGCTGCTCGGGAGATAGAATCCGTATTGTTCTGTATAAACACACAGACACACACTCATAACCAAAAAAAACACATCAAGATGGAATCTGTACTATTACTGGTAAATAATATATATATATATATTATAGCACTGAATCTTGTGAAGCAAAGAAATCAAAGCATGCTAAAAAACACTGTGCTGTCCAAGCAAACAAATAAGCATTCTAAAACCTTTTAAACCAGGTTTCATTAAAAAAAAAATGTGCATCATAATGTCTTATCTTAATTAATATGTCTTTGTTGTCCTGTCCAAACACTCAAATCAATACTCACTCATAAAGTCACTACATGTACATCATAATTTCCTACCTACAAATAT
Organism: Stramonita haemastoma; assembly: GCA_030674155.1. Lineage (NCBI taxonomy): Eukaryota > Metazoa > Mollusca > Gastropoda > Neogastropoda > Muricidae > Stramonita > Stramonita haemastoma. The sequence goes on from CM060325.1 coordinate 28,954,824, forward strand.
TTCTGCATTGTTCTGTCGAAACAAACAAAAAACCCAACAAATATCCATGCTCTTTGAATCAGTTTTAAGTCAGTAATCATTACTACATATTCATCATTACTTCCTTTCCACGAATACTTCTGTACTATTTTGTCCAAAACAAACACACGTTCATGAATAATCAATAAATCGGTTTTAAATCACTACACACACCGCACACACGCAGAACATCTTGCGCAAATGCTAAAAAACCGTTCTGGGTTCTGCCTTTTGGAAGACCAGGCCATTTTGAGCTGATGATAACGGACAATTTTTTTTTAACACATACACAATGTACGAGTGTCATATTTAGGCACCATCCCTGAAGTCAGTATGTCGTTATCTTAATGATAGGTAAAACAGTTGCATACGCAAATTCTCACCCTTGGTGTACTTCAGAGCTGAAGCCGAGGAACAAAAACAACAACAACAAATCAAGGAATGAAGTTTAACCAAAAACCAGTCTTTTTGTTTTCATTTCTTATTCTGGCAAGCTCAAAAGAGACTGTGAAGAAGATGAGAGCAAATAAGAATGATGACAGCACTGATGGAGTTTCTTTTTTTTTACTGATTCTTTTTTTTTCCCCACCTTTGTCTCCTTCTCCTTCTTCTTCTGCTCTTCTTCTTCCTCCTCCTCCTCCTTCTATTTAGCTTAAATCATTCAGACACAATTCTTTCCACTTTTGATTTAAAAACCATTTACTCATAATCCTTTCTTCTTCTTTTTCTTATTGTTGTTGTTCTTTCTCCTCTTCCTCTTGCCTTTTTTTCTTTTAATGTTAATAATCTACACATAATTTGTTCGTTTTTTTTCCCTTCCTCTCCTGTTCTTCCTCCTCCTACTACTACTTCTTCTTCTTCCTCCTCATACTACTTCTTCTTCTTCTTCCTCTCCTACTCATCCTCGTCCTCCTCCTCCTTCTTCTTCTTCTTTTTCATCACAATTCTTCTTTGCAATTCTTTTTCATCGTCGTCATTATCGCCTTCTTCTTCTTCTTCTTCTTCTTCTTCTTCTTCTTCTTCTTCTTCTTCTTCTTCTTCTCCTTCTTCCTCCTCCTCCTCCTCCTCCTCCTCCTCTTCAGATTGTATTGTAAAAAAATCAGCCCATGCTTTTAGCCTAGATCTCTGACTCACCTGCTGCAGTAGTTCGGAGATCAGATCCAAAGGAAACTGGAACACTGAAGCATCCTGTATGGGTGTGGATAAGGACACGTCCACCAGACTCTGCACACACCACACAACACAACACGACTGGACTTGATCCATTGCTCATCTGTCTTTGTAGTTTGATTCCCAACGTGATAGCCTAGTGGTCAGAACATTGCGCTCGCAATTTGACGACCCGGGTTCAATTCCCGTTCGAGGAGATTTTTCTCCTGGAGTTAACATCAGTGCTGACTCCACTCTCCCCTAAAGTCCTTTGGATGAGACTATAAACTGAGGCCCGTGTGCGAACGCACGCAGAACATCTTGCGCACATGTTAAATCCTGTTCCGCTTTTCGTAAGAGTAGGCCATGTTCGTGTTTGTCCCGGTGGGAAACAGTTAGACATTTACAAAACTGCAACACACGAGAGAGAGAGAGAGAGAGAGAGAGGAGGAGAGAGAGAGAGGAGAGAGAGAGAGAAGAGAGAGAGAGAGAGGAGAGAGAGAGAGAGAGAATCAAATCAAACCAAATCATACGTGAGAGAGGGGGGGGGGGGCAGAGAGATCAAATTGAATTTAATTAAACTGAATAGAAAGAGAGAGAGACACACACACACACACAAAGAGAGAGAGAAGGGGGGGGGGGGGCAGATGGCCAGACGGACAGACAGACAGACAGAGACAAAGATAGGCAGACAGACAGTGCAGAGAGACAGACAGAAAGACAGAGCCCAGCATGTGATTGGAACCTGACATCCAGAAATTCTTTCAGATTTACAAGGACATTATCTGAAGACACCTGCTCCGCTCAACTTTTCTTCTCCACCACCATCCCCTACCACACCTTTCTCAACATTACCCCCCTCCCTTCCCCTACACAAACACACACGTATATATATATATATCCCTTTCACCCGGTTGCAGCTGCATTCAAGTCATTCTTCTTCTGCTTCTTTTTTGTTTCCAAACTAGAGCTTTGAAGTTCACTACCGATGATTGTATTGTTTGCTAGCTTAGACCTTGCTAGCAAAAACAATACTGCAAGGCACTGTCCAAGGAGGAAGAAAAAGAGGCAGACCAAGGAACAGATGGGAGGACATCAGTGAATGGACAGGCCTAGAAACTTAACAAAAACCCTGAGAAAGGCAGAACAGAGAAACACTTGAAACACTTTTATTAAGGGATAAGAATAAGCACACATAATGGCTTTTTTACATCCAGCCCTCAATCAAAGAAAATCATAACAATGAAAACAAATGGACTGCAAATTTATGAAAAAAAAAAAACAAAAAAGGAGAAAAAAAACAAAAAATTGTTTTAACATCATAGAAATGCATGTCAAAAAGGAGATTTTGTATATAAAAAAATAAATAAATAAATAAAAGAGAGAGAGAGAGAGAGAGAGAGAGAGGAGAGAGAGAGAGAGAGAGAGAAGAGAGAGAGAGAGAGAGAGAGAGAGAGAGAGAGAGAGAGAGAGAGAGAGAAGGAAATGAGCACAGAGGAAAATAAAATGCAATGCCAGACAAAAGAAGATATTATGTGAATGTGCCTGTATATTCATTCATTAGGATCGAATGATACTTATTTTTAAAAGTATATAAACTAGTATTGACATCAACTGAGGATGAAACATCATTCCATAATAAACCACCAGAGTAAGTAAGGCTAGATTTGAACAGATCAATTCTGGGCAGTGGTAACATTATTTTGTGAAAATAGCGACACTCATTTATCTTAAACTTGTTTATCAATGAAGGTGGAGCAGAGCCAGACATAATTTTGAACATAAAAATTGCCTTATTGTATCTTAACTTCCATTTCAGAGGGAGAATATCAAGCGAGATGTAATCATTACATGACAATGATGATGATTTTAGTAGAAGTACTTTAAGAGCACGTCTGTACATACTTGCCAATGGTTTTAAAGTGTTTTCGCTCGCCGTATCCCAAACTGTTGATACGTAATTTATGTGTGGCTCAATAAAAGCATGATAAAACAGTTTACGAGAGTGTGAATTTAGGAAATGTTTTAT
>CM060325.1:28963019-28968019 GCA_030674155.1 Stramonita haemastoma
ACAGCAGAAAACAGCCAAGCTAGAAAACAATGCTGCTAAAGTAGGCCTGAGGATGAACGACAAGAAATGCAAAGCGATAAAAGCCAACAGCAAGAGCAAGGAGAAGCTGAAAGTCAGGGGGAACGATGTCGAAGAGGTGGACAGCTTCACCTATCTAGGGGCCAACGTGACGAAGGATGGAGGAGGAACAGCAGATGTCAAAAGAAGGATAGCCTTGGCGAACACCCAGTTCAAACGCCTGTCTAACATCTGGCAAGCTGGAGACATCGGCAGCAAAACCAAAACCTCCCTCTTCAAGAGCTTGGTACTCTCAGTACTTTTGTATGAATGTGAAACCTGGAAGCTCACAAAAGGAGAAGAAGAAAAACTGGACACCTTTCAAACCAAATGCCTCCGGAAGATTCTTAAGATTAGATGGCAACAGCACATTTCCAACAAGGCAACCCTCCAGATGGCAGGGGCAGGGAAGATAAGTACAGAAATAAGAAGAAAGAGATGGAATTGGATTGGCCATGTCCTAAGAAAGGATCAGAAGAATGACTGTGCTGTGGCCCTCGGATGGACACCAGAGGGAAGAAGGAGGAGAGGCCGCCCAAAGACAACCTGGCGAAGAATGGTGGAGGTGGAGCGGAATGCTGCTGGATGGAGCTCTTGGAGCGCAGCACGCAGCACAGCTACAGATCACAACCAGTGGAGAAATGATGTCCAGGCCTTATGTGCCTTCTGGCACGGAGAGAATAAGGTAAGGAAGGGGTGGGGTTTTTTTTATCCTCAGTGCTTTGCATAAGCACAGTGCTAAATGCTTTATGGTGTGCTTTCCAATGCAGTTATAATATTGTTTATCCTCAATGCTTTGCATAAGCACAGTGCTAAATGCCTTATGGTGTGCTTTCCAATGCAGTTATAATATTTTTTATCCTCAATGCTTTGCATAAGCACAGTGCTAAATGCTTTATGGTGTGCTTTCCAATGCAGTTATAATATTGTTTATCCTCAATGCTTTGCATAAGCACAGTGCTAAATGCCTTATGGTGTGCTTTCCAATGCAGTTATAATATTTTTTATCCTCAATGCTTTGCATAAGCACAGTGCTAAATGCCTTATGGTGTGCTTTCCAATGCAGTTATAATATTGTTTATCCTCAATGCTTTGCATAAGCACAGTGCTAAATGCCTTATGGTGTGCTTTCCAATGCAGTTATAATAAGTGCTTTATTTCAACAAGCCATTAAAGTTGCAAGTAGTATTTGTATTCATGAGATAAACTGTTTACTGAGATCACGTACACCAGAACATAAAACAACAACAAAGCAGCACTCCATTTTCTTGTGGTTCAGGGCAAAATGGACAAACCAAATTACAGTCAGTGACATTTTTCATAGTGAAAATGATCCATAAAAGTATACTATAAGAAATGCCAATTTATCTTAATTTTGTCATCATCATTCATTTCAAACATCTGTCTATTTGTATTGATAGATACTCCAGCACACAATGCGAGGAATTTAACATTTTATACATATAAAATCTACTGCTGTCTTCCATGTGAGCAATCCATCTCTCCTTTTTATTTTCATCCCTGCTAACTACAATCAAAAAAAAAAAAAAGTTAAAGTCTGTCCCGAGCCTTTAGAGGCTCATCAGGCCAGTGCTTATCCCGGTTTCTATGGCGTTAAGCGACTGAGAGTCATAGACTCCCCCCTGGATAGGACGCCAGCCTATCGCAGGGTTAACCCCCAACACAAGGTTGGTACCCCTTTTACACCTGGGTGGGGTGAGAAAATAGCCGTAAAGTGCCTTTTCCAAGGGCACAACGGCTAACTACAATCAATGACTCATCAAAATATACTTGTAAATAAAACCATTCAAATCACCTACACGCTGATTCATGACAAGAATAGGGAGGCGTGCACATGTTCCAGCGCATGCGCACACATACACACACACAAACACACACACACACACACACAACAATCACACAATTACACACATGCACGAGCACACACACACAATCAAACACATACACGCATATATAATCACACACACACACACACACACACACACACACAGACATAATCACACACATACACACACACACACACAGGCACACACACAGATACACACAGACACACACACAAAACACACACACACACACACACACACACACACACACACACACACACACACACACACACACACACACACAATCACACACAATCACACAATCACACAATCACACACTATTCATATTCCCAAACATTCATAACACACAAACAGGAAAACCATAATGAAGAAGTCATTTAAGAAAAAAAAAAAAAAAAAGATACCCCCCCCAAAAAAAGTGAGTTCTCAAACTACACACCACACACACACACACACACACACACACACACACACACACATAAACACACACACACACACACACACACACACACACACACACACACACACACACACACACACACACACACGAGAAACCCACACCCATAATAAGCACAATCTCCAGCAGACAGTGGACAATATCATAACAAATGAAGCCAATACCCCCCCCCCCTCACCCCCCCCCCTCACTCCCCCCTGCCTCACCCCCCCTCCCCCACACACACAAAAGAAGAAAAAAAAGAAAAAAAAATGCTGATCTCTCCTCAGTAAAGCTAACACTCTACAGACAGAAGTCCAGCTATCACTACTGTATTAGCAAGGGCAGCCATAGACATAACAAGAAAGAAGACTGTACATAGTAACTTGTGGAAGATGACTGTCTCTTTCTTTCAGTCCCTGTCCTAAGATAGGTCTCTTGGAACTGTTTTTCTTCACACACATGATACATACATGAATACAAGAATGCATGCATGTGAGCATATTATGTGAGTGTATTCGCATGAATACACACAGGTGAATTTATATATATAAAACGCTTGTGGGGATGTGTGTGTGCACTCACACATATATATACTTTATCATATACTATTGTGTGTGTGTGTGTGTGTGTGTGTGTGTGTGTGTGTGTGTGTGTGTGTGTGTGTGTGTGTGTGTGCGTGTGTTTGTGTGTGTGTGTGTGTGTGTGTGTGTGTGTGTGTGTGTGTGTGCTCAGTCAAACACACACACAAACATGTATAAACACATCCAAAACACACACACACACACACACACACACACACACACACACACACACACACACACACACACACACACACACACACACACACTGTTCCATGGTTGCTTTTCATAATTCTGTGTTTATATGGGTCTTATGGCCTGCAAAAACTGAATAAAACCGATTGATTGATTGATTGATTCACACACACACACACACACACACACACACACACACACACACACACACACACACACACACACACACACACTAAAACCCACACTCCTAATCCCACACCATTCACATTCCCAAACATCAGTAACACAAAAAACAAAATGTACAATAATGAAGCTGACAAAGAGAGAAACAAAAAACAACCCCAAAATACCAAACATAGAACACATACAGTCACAATGCATTGTACATGTTTGCATGTACATATACATATATATATCTCTCCAAAAAAGACCTGGACAGAACAAGAAACCCACACCCATAACAAGCAACCCCCGCCAGACAGTGGACAGACAATACCATAGCAAATGAAGTCAATCCCCACATAAAAAAAGATAACACAACAAAGCAAAACAGACACTATCAGACTTAGCTAGCTAGCCATCGCGTCGCGTCGGCAGAGCTAGTTATAGTTATACCAGTACAGAGTGTATAGCAGTCCCTCTTGTGGTAGAAGCAACTATAGAAATGAAAAGGAAGAGAAAAAGAAAGAGAGAGGGAGGGAGAGAGAGAGACAGAGAGACAGAGAGACAGAGACAGACAGACAGACAGAGAGAGACAGAGACAGAGACAGAGACAGAGAGAGAGAGAGTGTGTGTGTGCGTGCGTGCCTGCGTGCGTGCCTGCGTGCATGCATGCGTGTGTGTAAAGTAGAATCTCACCATAAAACCTCTGAGCTCTAGCCAAGAAGAAAGAGGGAAGGGGGAGGGAAAGAAAAGTTTACAATTCCTTTACATACAATCTGTTTATAATATAAAATTATACAAAACATGAAAACAAGTTTATAACATGTATGTGATTGCACACATGGATACACAGATGCATGAACACAGACACAGACACACACACACACACACACACACATGCACACACACACACAATTTCTTTATCCAGACATCAGAACTCTCTATAAAAAACACTGCGGTAATCTCATGAACTAGACAATTTTTTTTTTTTTTTTTAAATCTGAAGAGAAAGCACGTCCTCAAAGATATATCCAGGCAGTCACAAAAACAAATAGAAGAAGAAACTCAGACCCATAATGATCCATCTCCAGCCCACTGTGAACAATATCACACCAAAAACACACCCAATACCAACCCCCCCTCCCCCCCCAAAAAAAAGGAGAATTTCTTTTTTTTAAAAAACAAACAATAACACATACCTGTTCCATCCTCAGTGAAAAAAAAAAAGTATTTAAAAAAAAAAAACACTAACACCCTATGGTCATCCAGTTATTGGCAGAGACACTACACTATGGCGATGGTAATGAAACTAACGAAGACTGGAAGTTATGGCAGATTCATGACTGTCTAGAGCTCTATCAATACATGGGTCTCTTACCATCCCTTTTTTACAAATATGCATGTGTGTATAATATGTCCATGTGGGTATGTCTGAATGCAAGCATGCCACACATGCATATAGATGCACAGATCTATGCAAGCACACTTTTGATTTGCATGTGTGCACACTTCACAAAAATGTATCAATTATCATGCATATATATATATATATATATATATATATATATATATATATATATATATATATATATATATATATATATATATATATATGCACACATGTATGATACACAGCAACATCGTGTGTGCATGTGCGCAAAACCATTCACACAAACACACACACACACACATACACACACACTG
>CM060325.1:28973019-28993019 GCA_030674155.1 Stramonita haemastoma
ATCTTTGCATATGTTAAGTCCTCTTCTGCTTTTCGTAAGAGTAGGCCATTGTGTGCCGGTGGGAACAGATGACAATATTTACACAACTGCATACACACGGGGACTGGATGAAAAAAAGCACATGAGCGCTTATCCCATTATCCTCGATATAAAGAATAAAATAAATGAAAAATAAAACCCATCATGTAAACACAATTTTACCAGTCACTTTAAACAACACTCATTGAAGCACTCCATTAGAATGGATGGTAGCAATCCAAAACATTCCCATTAAATCATCAGTCAACTGGGAATAGTACTCAAACCTGGCTATCCATCAAAATTAGTTTTTATTACAGTTTTAACATCTATCCAAAGCAGGTCTTTCCATGGAAAGACAAAAAATCATGTTAATCTATGTAACCAAATCAGGCTTTCCATCCAAAAGAAAAAAATATATATTAATCAATATAACAAATCAGGCTTTCCATCCCCCCCAAAAAAGTTATTAGCAAAATCAAATCCGGCTTTCCATGAAGAAAAAAAAATCAAATTTATCAATTTAATAAAACCACTTTTTCCATCAAAATAAATATATACACATGCACGCAGACCATCTTCACACATTAAATCCTGTTCCGCTTTTCATAAGAGTAGGCCATCGTGTGTCAGTGGGAACAGATGACATTACAAAACTGAATTAATTTATACACACGGGGACTGTATGTAAAAAAGCATATGATTGCTTATTCCATTATCCTCGATATAAAAGAATAAATAAAATAAAAAAAATAAACACAAACAAACACACACACACACACACACACACACACACACACACACACACACACACACACACACACACATCTACACACTAGTAGACAACAACAACAACCCTAAGCATGTTCACACTGGTACTCACCTGCAGAAGAATGGAACCATCAGGAACAGTGATTCTGACGCAGAACTTGTTGCCGATGTCCCAGCGGGAAACGATATGAACATCCTCTATAAGGGAGTAGGGAATGGACTGCTCCATGAACCCAATGGGCTGGGGGGAAAAAAAACAACAACAAAAATAAATCAAATGCTCATGAGAATAATGACATCTTACTCACAGACTGCACAAGCAAACCAGAAACATTTCTTTCCAGGCTTTTGACTGCGCGAGTCACTGCATATGGGGCAGGACAACCTAGTGGTTAAAGCATTGAGCTTGTGATCTGACAGTCTGGGGTTGAGCCTCCATCAAGACGCCCATTCAAGGGTACTTTCCCCTGGAGTTATCCTCAGTACAAACTCCACTCCCCTCAAAGTCCTCTGAAAGAGACTTAAAGCTGAGGTCCCGTGTGTGAATGTATGAAGAGCATCTTGTGCTCATGTAGTTAAAAACCTAATTAGTAATATATATATAAAACCAATCGCCGTTTCCTCTGCAAAAATCTCAAAAAGGCACATCAACAGCTCTTGGCTCCATCTCAAACCCTAGATATTATTATCATTATCATTACACTAAATTTAAGTCCAACCACTGGAGGCTCTAACTACAGTGGTAAGAAACTCGCGTAGAGCATGGCAGCAGAGAGTCCTCAGAGGAGAAGCCCCCTTCAAACAAGTGTTTCGGGCCTTTAATCTTCCTTACACTCTAGGGAGGCCGGCCCACATCCAGTTCATGACTCTGGATGTCTCTCTGCTGCCCCTTCATGTATGTGGTGAGTTCTGACTCGGATTTGAATTCATGGTCTCTGGATATGCACACTTTTTTTTTTTGGGGGGGGGGGGGGATTAGCCACCTATGGTATTATGGGGTCATCTAGGTCTTATGCAGTTCACTTTTGTTCCTCCTTGACCAGATCCAGCTTGAACATCTCTCGGCTGCTTCTGTCATGGCTTTCAGGGCTCTGGTTTTTTCCTTCCCTGCAATCGAGAGCTGTTTCATGAGGTTGTAAGCCGATTCTCCCACAAACCCCTGGCTCCGACTTCTGCAGCAAGGACTTTGACCTGATAGCCTTCTTTCTTCAGGCTGTTGGCCAGATCTGCATATTTTTCAGTCTTGTAGGCGTGAGATGCCTCCATCCTGTTCTCATATGGAACAGTCAGCTCTATCATGATCAGCTGCTTGGTTGAGTGGGAGTTGACTACTATGTCAGGTCTCATACCACTCTTGCTGATGATCTCGGGGTGGTTGTTCCATTCTGGGAGGTCTGCAGTGCACACCCAGTCGTCTGCTCCATCCAGCAGACTCTGCTTGCAGGTTCTGAATGGCACTGATGTTCGTGGCCATGAGTCTTTTCCTCCTGCTGTGAAGAAGGTTGCAGGAGCTTTACTACTACTAAACTAGCCTGCCCCAGCCCCTCAACACCTCCCCCAACCCCACCCCCCTAATCCCCACCCTACCCCCCACCCCACCTTCCTTCACTGATATCACAAATTGAAATTTTAATATAAAAATACTCAAAATATAAACGATGGAAAATCAATGGGGAGAAACCTCAATTGGGATTTCATATTGTATATAATACAATGTCCATAGTACACAATGAAACAGATGAGACGGGATAGCCTAGTGGTAAGAACATTGCGCTCGCAGTTTGACGACCCAGATTCAAATCCGTTTGAGAGGATTTTTTCCCCTGCAGTTAACATCAGTGCTGACTCCACTCTCCCCAAATGTCCTTCATGTGAGACTATAAATCGAGGCCCTGTGGGCAAACACATGCAGAACATCTTGTGCACATGTTAAATCCTGTTCCAATATTTGTAAGAGTAGGCCATTGTGTGCCGGTGGGAACAGATGACAAGATTGGCAAAACTGCATACACAAGGGGACTGGATGCAAAAAAAGCATGAGGGCTTATTCCCTTATCCTCAATATAAAAGAACAAATAAATGACCTGCAGACAGACAGACAGACAGACACAGAGACAAAAGTTGAAGGAGGAAAGAAGAGAGACAGACAAAACAATCTGCCCACAGTGTGGACAGACACAGACCTACAGGTACACAGACACATCCTCTAAAGTATTCATACTGTGGCCATTAAGAGATTAACTCCCCCCCTCCCACAGCAATCTGTTGGCAGTTCACTGGAGCTGTTGTCTACTATTGTGACAATCATAGTGTGGAGTGGACAACGCTGTCCTCAGATCAATAGAAACTCATATATATATGATATATATGTATAGTATAGCTCTAACTTTGTGGTATGGTTGCTGTAATAAAATATTTATCATCTAGTCTAGTCTCCAGCAGTCTGTGTGGTCATTTTCAATGGCTGTAGTGTAGAGTAATATAACAAGTAGACTATTTTTAGCGACTCACAGAGTGAGGTAGACAGGGTGAAAATTCTGGTCATTTTTAGCTGATGAGTGTGGCTCTTGTCTCTTTCTTGGATTTTTCAAGATATATGTGTGCGTGTGTGTGTGTGTGTGTGTGTGTGTGTGTGTGTGTGTGTGTGTGTGTGTGTGTGTGTGTGTGTGTGTGTGCGTGTGTGTGTGTGTGTGTGACATAAATTATAATTCATATTTAAAGTATTAGGCTTTTGGGGTATTAATTTAAGAAATATGAATAAATTAACAGATGAGAAATGATTTTTTAAAAATATTGATATAAAAGATGAAAATAGAACTACTTTCCGAAGAAAAACAAAGCCCACTTCCCCACTTAGTTCGTTTATGGTGCAAAGCGCTTAATAAAACTATTAAAAGTTAATTTCAATTTACATCACACACACCACACACACACACACACACACACACACACACACACACACACACACTTTGATCACTTTTACTAGATTCTGATTTTCAGCTATTAGAGAGGGGGGAAGGGGGAATAGCCTAGTGGTCAGAGTGTTCCGCTTGTGACCTGACAGCCCAGGACTGAGCCACCATGGAAGCGCCTGTTCTGGCAGATTTTATCCTGGAGTTAACATCAGTACCAACTCCACTCCCCACCAAAGTCTTTCGGATGAGACTACAAACCAAGGCCCCATGTGCGAACGCACTCAAACACATCTTGCACACATGTTAAAAACCCATTTCACCTTTCGCAAGAGTAGGCCCATGCGTGCCAGTAGGAACGGATGACAATAACACAGGTGTCGTGTTTAAACACCATCCTCTAAGTCGAAATGCAGCTACCTTAATGGTGGGTAAAAACAACTGCATGTATACATGTACACAAAATCTCACCATTGGTGAACCTCAGAACTCGAGCCAGCGAACAGGAAAAAAAGGCGATTAGAGAAATGGAGTAAACATTTTTTTAAATGTAGTCATGATTATAAAATGTATATATATGTTAAATCCAACACAATCATAGTCCATGAACATAAGAACAGGACTACACACACAAGAAACCTGCCCCTAGCAAAATGACCCTGCAAAAAAGGAAAACCACACCAAAAGAAACGCAAATAATAATTATACTAAGCAAGAAAAAAAATGACATATTCTATTATTTTATAATTATATTATATATTCACAAAAAGTGGGAGTAGGATGACAGTGGTGGCGCATGATGAAGACATGCTCTCTTTGTGACCCCAAAAAATCTAAACCAAATAAAAAAAAAACCCATCAATTTCAGCTTTCACATCGAAAAAGCATCCATGACTACAAAATACAACTTGCTATCCAAATCATACCACAAATGCGACATTATCACATGTGATAAACGTCAGTAACTACATACTGACACTGCCAAAGAAGACAAGTTCTCCCTTTCACTAAAAATAATGCTAAGAAGTCAAGGTTAATCATCAATAATGACAATGTATTCAGTCATGGCTGAAACCTATCTTAATACATCAAAGCGATACGGATATTACTTTTTCCATTTCCTTTTCTTTATTTCTTTTTTTTATTTTTTTTTTTATTAGTGACAGCGGTTTTCCACACCAGTGAACTAATATGAAGCCCTCTGATGATGACTCTCTGTCTACACTACAGGAGAAATAATAAGAGCGACAGCAAACAGACAATACTAGGGAAAAGAGGAGAGAGCGAGAGAGAGGAGAGAGAGAGAGAGAGAGAGAGAGAGAGGAGAGAGAGAGAGAGAGAGAGAGAGAGGAGAGAGAGAGAGAGAGAAGAGGAGAGAGGAGAGGAGGAGGGGGGGGGGGGGGGGGGGGGGAATCAACCCAGTCCATTTACTAAATTAGTCCATGGATGCATGAATTTACAATGATATATTATCAGTCCCTAGAGAATTTCTGCAGAGAGATCTATGCTGCTATCAGTTCTTTTGTGTCTGCCTGTAATGGGGTTTTGGGAGCATGGATGCATCCACCAGTATGATTTGTTATTGTTATTTGTTGTGACGAGCATGAGTTTTACATGGCTTCTGAAGAGATCCTGACAATATCATGGATCAGGAAAACTGTACCAGTGTGGTGTGTAGTGTGTGTGTGTGTGTGTGTGTGTGTGTGTGTGTGAGTGTGTGTGTGTGTGTGTGTGTGTGTGTGTGTGTGTGTGTGTGTGTGTGTGGAGAGAGAGAAGAGAGAGAGAGAGAGAGAGAGAGAGGAGAGAGAGAGAGAGTGTGTGTGTGTGTGTGTGTGTGTGTGTGTGTGTGTGTGTGTGTGTGTGTGTGTGTGTGTGTGTGTGTGTGTGTGTGTGTGTGTGAGACTATGTGTGTGAACACACGCAGAACATCTTGCGCACATGTTAAAATCTATTCTGCTTTTTGGAAGAATAAGCCATAGTGTTCCGGTGGGAACAGATGACAAAATTTACAAAACCGCATACACACAGGGATTGGATGTAAACAAGCACATGAGTGCTTATTCCATTATCCTGGAAATAACAGATTATAAAAAAAAAATTAATCTTTTTAAATGTGACTATTGCAAGCAAAGAGTCAAGGTTTACAGTTGTAACATTGAAATGTTAAATGCTTGCATGGCACGCATGTGTTTAAATTTATACATACATAGGGAGGAGACTCTTCATCCATGACAAGCTCTTAGCACAACAACCTCTATCCCCCATGAAAGGACACCAGTCAAAATCCTCTGTCTGAGGTTGGAGAATGGGTGCCTGCATAAATCACAAGGGGTCAAATTGAAAACGGTCAACATTACATACTGTTGGCAAACTTTTTCATCCAGTGTGTATGCTCGTGAACAGATTCCCAGGTGTAATAAGTGAGACAAGAGTGTATTATATAATTATGATGATTATATTATTCATATACTGGGTGACCTCCAACTCCTTTGCTGGTGAACACTGAATAAGAACAACAACAACAACAAATTTGTATAATTTAATCAATGTCCAAACTAGCTCTGGTTGTGGGTCTCCTTTATTATCAAAAGATTAATAAATTTACACTGAAATTATCTTACGTGTCCTGCTACTGACAGTACAGGTAATGAAAATCATCTACACACTTCTTCCAAAACAACACTGGAGTTGATCCATAATATAAAAACTGGTTCTTCCATAGGAAAAAAAAAAGGTTCTGTTACTGTTCAACTTCACATGTTTTCAAATGACCTTCGACATCTCGGTTTTGGTTTTTTTATTTGTTTGTATGTTAAGTTAATATATACAAGAAAACCATGAACACAAGAAATTCTGTTTGCTGGTGTTTGATTTCAAAAATCCAGTCTTTTGTGTCACTGAAAGAAATAAATGTCTTATTTTGCAGGCTTGTTTCACATCATTTTAGAATCCTTGTATTGACATACCCTACTTTAACAAAGCAATTTTTTTTCTTGTTTCCAAGAGTTAATGACTACAATTTTAAATGTCTCATCGTCTGTCTCACGAAGACTTTGATCGATCGTTATCTTTACCGACAGTCATGATGACAAAAAGAAAACCATTTTAAAGCAGCTAAGACTACAACCACTACTGCCAGTCTGATTCAGCAAATGTAATGAAGAAACACTTGAACTATGGAAATGTCAAACAGAAATGCTTTTTTTCTTTTTTCCATTGCTTGTGGGTTTTTTTTCTCATCTTTACACACAGCTGCTTACTTTCTAAACCCATGTCTTTTTACAGCAAACATCATTCAAAAAGAGCAGGAAAGAAAAAGAACTAGACATTAATTTTTCTCTTTTTTATGTGCTAGAAATTGAAAATTTTCCAAGATCTACTTAAGAAACAATATCAGCTGAATGACGATGTGAATTTATCCTTTTTTTTTTTTTTTTACCTATTCAGTACAGTTGCAAGGTTACTGTATGATTCCATGAAACAGGCTGACAGAATTTTACTTAGAGTAAGAACTGAAAATCAGATACTGATGTCCAGTAGCTTCAGCTTTGCTGATTGCCGTATCATCATCAAGCCTTTTGATGCTCGCTAATTCATGATACAGTTGTGCGGTTCCCAATTTGTAAGCACTTTAATTGCAATACTAAATACTTGGAAACAGAATTCACAAAATACAATGATAACAGAGTTAGTGAATATAATGATAACATAGATTTTTCTTTCCCTATGAGGAACATGAACTTACTTCAGCATGTTATATTTTGGGAGTCACATGATTTTAAAATAAACAAACAAAACAGATTTGAATGAATAAAAAAATAAGATCCTTATTAGGCCCCAAAATTTAGCTTTGAGATTAATGTGGCCTATAAATGTTAACAAGTTGAAAAAAAACTATTCAAAATGTTCAGTTTACATTTCCAAATACTTACAAGTAGAACCTATTTTTTATGGACCACAGTTCCTGTGTAATAATGTGCCAATGTGTTCTGGAAATAATTGCATACAAAACTATTAAATATATACTTTTAAAATTATTTGAAGAACATAACCTGTACCCATCAATCACCAACCACTAGAGATCAAAAGAAAGAAGGATTTTAAGGAGTTAAATGTTACAATGTTCAATCTTTCAAAAAGATGGCCAACAAAAAGTTAAGCAGACAATCATGGTGTAGGATTCTAACATCACAAAAACTTATTTTGTGAATCTAGATCACACTCTG
This sequence comes from Stramonita haemastoma, assembly GCA_030674155.1. NCBI lineage: Eukaryota > Metazoa > Mollusca > Gastropoda > Neogastropoda > Muricidae > Stramonita > Stramonita haemastoma. Next base: position 28,980,947 of record CM060325.1, read on the forward strand.
ATACAGCAGGCTTGTTACTTTGTTTTAAATTATGACTAAATACCATGCAACCAATGAGTGCCCAGTTACCACTAGAAAAAGTGGAGTTCAGCCTTCACAGGAACACTGGGCAGGACAACAAAGGTCTCAATGCTCTAGAACAAAACCAGAAGGCTTATCCCTGGAGACTTCCTAGCTGACACTGACAGTGACAGCCCAGCCATGCCTGTAGCCACCGGTGAATGAAGTGGCCATAACCAGCAGCAAACATTTTAAATTTGCTACCACAGCTTTCAGTTTCCCCCACTTTCAGCTCCTCTCAGAGGCTAATTATTTCATCCCATCCCAGCCTAGATGGGGCCAGCCAGTGCTAATTACAGCAGGAACTGACCACACTTGGACTAGGTAAAAGGAAGGGGAGTGCTAAATTTAGTGCTCTTGACTGAGTGGTGCTTGATTTGTGCGCTGTGCTACTGAACCATTTCCAAAGCTGGAATGCAGCAGCTACTTTAAAGATGGAGGGGGGGGGGGGGGGGGGGGATAGTCACATAGACATGGATACACAAAAATCTCACCATTGGGGCACCTCAGAGCTCTAGCCAAGGAACAAAAAAAACACCAAACAAGCAAAAAAGTATTCACTGCTGAACCAAGTGTACAGTTCTTTGGTCACCCATATTTTTGCGATATTGTTCAAAACTACCTTCCAGCTGTGATACATGCTACTTTGCAAACCCTGGTTGCACCCCAGGCACATGAGATGATGAGTGTAAACTACTTAGCTTTCAGCCAAATGATGTCCCACTTTTACAGAGATGATGAGTGTGAACTACTTAGCTTTCAGCCAAATGATGTCCCACTTTTACAGAGATGATGAGTGTGAACTACTTAGCTTTCAGCCAAATGATGTCCCACTTTTACAGAGATGATGAGTGTGTGCAACTTAGCTTTCAGCCAAATGATGTCCCACTTTTACAGAGATGATGAGTGTGTACAACTAAGCTTTCACTAAGCCAAATGATGTCCCATTTTTACAGAGAAAATGAGTGTGTACAACTTAGCTTTCAGCCAAATGATGTCCCACTTTTACAGAAATGATGAGTGTGTCAACTAACTTCAAGCCATTTACTTTTACAGCCAAATGATGTCCCACTTTTACAGAGATGATGAATGTGTACAACTAAGCCAAATGATATCCCACTTTTATACAAATTACTTGTAACCATTGAAGGCACGGGGTTTTTTTTTAGAAAAGTTTTTTGCTTTGGTTTGCTGGCTAGTTCAGTGGTTGGTTGATTGGTAGATGGGCTAGCTGGCTGGTTTGCTACCCAATTGGTTAGTAGTTGACAGGTTTTGAACCCAGTGTTGGAGCAATCCAGAAGTATCACTGGCCAGTTCTATACCAGTCTCCTCACCACAACAGAATTGATCAATGCCTTCAAGTTCTTTTTTTTTAGAGCTGGGCACAAAGAAGTAGATTGGTTGGGATTGTTTTATTCTTGTTTTTTGTTTTTTGTTGTTTTTTTTTTGGGGGGGGGTCTTCCTCCTTTGTCTGCACAGGTCTGCTTATTTGGGCTTCTTTTTTTTTTTCTTCTTTTTTTCTTGTTGTTCTTGTTCTAGCATCTTACTGAACAGTCTTAACCCCTTAAAAACAAAAATAAAACACACAAAAAAAAAGCCTTGCTGGCTATATATATCATCTTCATTTATTCTCTGATGGTGGCTAATATTGTATTGAAGAAAAAAAAAATGTTGCTGGAGAGGCATAGCAATAGTTTGTGTAAAAACTTTACATTATGAACACTAAAACCTTTATGGTTTAAGGTTTAATCATAAAGTATCTATAATCTATATTAAACAATCTCCTCTCAAGAACTATAAAGATAAAACTTTTTTTAATGTGTTTTTTGTTTGTTTTTCTGCTAGAGCTCTGAAGTTCAACAATGGAGAGATCTTGCGTTTGCAACCATTTTTACTCACCATTATTGGCATTAAGGTAGCCACACTCCACTATATATATGCATGTGTATCTTAAACTTTGCCAACCATTCCAACTGGCATGACGAAATGGACAACTCTTTTATTAAAAGGCAGAATGAGTTTTTTAACATATTTGTGCAAAAGATATCCTGCATGTGTTCTCACACACACTGGGCCTTGAGTTAATAGTCTCTTCTGAAGAAGTTGAAAAAATGAAACAATCTCCGCTCAATCAATGTCAAAAGCAGATTGAAATGACTGCCTCAGTTAAAATCACTCTGTGAACTCAACCATAGCTGAAGTTAATGATTTGGTGAATGTTGTCAGCATGGACGTAAAACATGAGGGCAGGAAGGGAAAACTGAACGGGCGGTGCAGCAAAATTAGTTACCACTCACTCAACAGTGGTGTCCCGATCAGATAGCATCAAAACGCTCCAGTGGATTTATAAACAACCACTGAACATAGTCATGATAATGGCAATGCTCAGCCTAAAGCTTCTTCAAAAGTCTATTGAACTATATTCAACAGACCCAGCATGACACTACGTCACTAGTTAGTAAAATTGTCTGTCTGTCTGTCTGCCTGTCTGCCTGCCTGTCTGCCTGTCTGCCTGCCTGCCTGCCTGTCCCTGACTATCTATCTAGTCTGCCTGTCTGTCTGTCTGTCTGTCTGTCTGTCTGTTTGTCTGTCTGTCTGTCTAGTCTGCCTGAACTTAAGAAACATGATTTACATTCCAATTTCACATGATAAAAAATATGCTTACTTCACCAGTTGCACTCTTACCATGTTCAATCTACACCTCATCATCAGCAAGTTCTGCTTTAAAAAAATAATAATAATAAAGAAAAAGAAAAAGACTAAATGATACAAATCAGTCATTGTCAATCCAGCTTTTTTGCTTTAAAATTTTAAAAGTACATATTATGTAATACAAACATGTATACCACATGTACTGTGGTGTAATCTCAGCATCATCATATTCCTGTAACGAACAACAACTGCGACCCCATCATCAGTATATGATACCAAATAATACAGCTCAGATCTATACTAAACACCCACTTGCCCTATCATGCAGGGGCCCATTATGATGTAATTAACAGAACTGCTGGCCAGACCAGAGTCTGGTGATACAGCGCCACTAGCTAATGCAAACAACCCCACACCATCTGTCAATTTCTGGGAGGCAGGAGGAGGGGGAGGAGATGAGGGAGGGAGGGGGGAAAAAATCAATATCCACCCCACACAGGCTACAGCTCTAGTGCTGGTGCTGATGCTGGTGCTACTACCAACCTACTTGCCTGTAGCTCCCCAGAGTGAGAGCTCTAGGGAAACTGTACCAGCCAGCCAGCCACCCTTAGTGGACCTCCAGTTTACTCTACTGATTTGCTCAATTTACACTATAACTAGGTCTGGAATCTCTCTGAACTCTTAGTTGGGTTCCCCCCCCCCCCCCCCCCCCCTTCTCTTAGTCTTAGTATACAGGTTTCTCTTTCTGAGTTTCTCAGTTTCTCTCTATAATCTGTCTCTGTCTCCATCTATCTCGGTATTTTTTCCCCTGTGTCCACACACGCGCATGCACACACGTTTACACACATGCAAGCCCACACACACACAGTTACACACATGCACACACAGTTACACACAAGCACACACACACAAACAGTTACACATGTGCGCGCGCACAGCACACACACACACACACACACACCAAAATGGGAGAAATGTATTCATAAATTGTGCAACATGTTAAACTTCCCATCAGACTCATCCAATGTACCATAGTCTTACTGGTAAATTGTAGTAATTCCTGTGGTTGGTAATTCTCACCAGTTGTCAACTGGTGCATAAAAACTTTACTTACTGAGCTTCACAAGCTAGAACTACTAGTAGAAGCAGATGGTGAATTCTGAATATAAATTATTGATTTGTCAAAGGCAACAGCACTCAGCTTCAAATCATTTGTTAAGGTAGGTGATATTGACAGCACAATAATTGGACTGAGTTTTGTCTAGTAAATTTTGATCACTTTAATTGAAGTGTAAGTGGGCAGACATAAAACTGATGGCATAAGCATAAGATTAAGAAGAGTAAGAATACCATTGAAATCCCATTCTCAGAGGGCTCATCATACAACACAAATTCTGCATCTATTCAAGTCAACTATCCAGTATCCTACCTAATACAGTAGTACCAGTAGTGTAGCATAGAGTAGTGTGGTAAAGATTCCTATGTGCTGGAGATAGATTGGATATTAATTTATTGATGCTACATTGCTAGCCAGTGAGAAAATTAAGTACTTTATATATTTTAAGAATCTTTCTGATGCAACATGTCCCTTTTTATACTTGTAAGTCTATAGTGATACTTCTTTTTTACTAGACACTACACAGTGAATATTGTACTAGGATCAACACACAGGAAGAGTTAGAAATCAATCACTCATTATACTTATCATGACAGCCCCTATCATCTTTGGGTTTTCCTCTCTCTCCTCTTTTTTCAATTTTTTTTTTCGTGAACTGTGGGGAAAACCTGAAGTAAAGACCATCAAAAACAAAACAAAGGCAAAGATGAGAATGACTTAGTTACACTACCTTTATTATAATAACTATATTAAGGCAAACTGCTCTGTGTGGCAATAACTTTTTCTTTTTTTTCCATTTTTTAGACCAAAATTTGCGTAATATTTATATTTAATCTGCAGAATGGCTGATCAATCCTACACAGATAAGTTGATAAAAAAAAACATCAGTAGCAGAAGTGAATTAAAACATAGTTCTCAAAACACTAGAACAGTGCTATACCTATAGATGGGTCAGAATGTTCAACTATATATGTTATAATAATATATATATATATATAACATATATATAATATATAAATATATATATTAATTAAATATTATATATATACATTACACACCCTAACCTAGTAAAATGGGCTGTGGTCCATCATGACAGATAGACAAGTTGGAGGTTTCAACAGTATCATCCTACTATTGTACTAAGTACTGCCTGTCTCCTGCAGCTGGTCTTGTTCAAGATGGCTTAGCAGGCAGAAAGAAGTATACAGTGACAGTGAACATTTTCATTATAAATTATAATCACAATAATGCAATCATTCATAATTTAACAAAACACGCAAACGTAGACAAATGGTGCACAATGCTTCAGTTGTTGTTCGGCATTCATTATTTTAACCCCCTGGGGATCATCCAATACACTCTCCTTAAGTGGATTCAAGCTCAACTGTGTGGCCCTCAACTTCCCAATGAATCCACAGAATACTCACTCTGGGAAGGAGCCGGACTGAGTCAGAAAAATCCCTATGCCTCCTAAAAGGATTTGAACAGGTCTGCAACCTTCCCATCCATAACCCAAGGTGCTAACCACTGTACCAGAGTAGACAGCTAGAGTGTTTCTTGTTCTTTGGTTCCAAGTCAAATGAGCTAAGGAGTGAGTTACTTAGTTTTGAAACACTGTTGTTGTGTTAACTGTTCATTAACTTCAAAAGAGAATTGAAATGAGCTGCTCTGAAGTCAGAATGTATTGGCCGAGGTCAGCAGGCAGACCCCCGCAATTACTTGTCAGCATAGGACTCCAGGGAAAGATCAGCAATAATAAGGGAACACTGAACTGATAGGAAAACTTCGGGTTTTTTTTTAAAACTTTAAAACCATGTGTACAAGCACCACTGCTATGGTCTATAGATTATCTTATTTTAAACTAAAACAACAGCCATGCCTTAAATTTACTTAGATAAATTCTGTTTGAAACTGTGTTATAAGCCAGACTTCATGTCACAGTGGTTAGCACCTTGGATTCTGGACTGGAAGGTCATGGGTTCGATTCCCATAACAGTCATATGGATTTTTTGACTCCAGCCGGCTCCTACCTCGAGTGAGTGTGCTGTACGCTCAGTGGGGAGATTGGGACCACACAGTCAAGCTTCAACCACTTTATGGATGTGAATTTGAGTGTTGCTCATATTACCTGACCAACACTGTAGGTGTCTGTATCTTTTGGGTCCGGTTGACGCCATGATATATTATGATAGTAAGTGTAGAGTACAACCCTGTCAAGAAGTCTCAATGCAGGTGCACTTCCATAGCAGCAGCATTACATTATCCTCATCACCATTGATTATCATGCAAACTACTAATAAAAATTGTCTCTGATTCGGTAGGCCCTGTTGCTCTGGTCTCATGGTGACCTCAGATTTGGTTTACTCATGCACTTCTGTGCCTGTGGTGAGTTTGTGTCAAAGCCTTTGGGGTTGGAGGTTCACGGGGGGACGGTAGTTGGAGGGACGTTGTGGTGGTCACCACCTCAGGTGGGTGACTCACTCAGTCTGGCTCCACAACTGAACTAATACTGTTGTTAGTACAATAGTAGGGGGCTTAGTAGGTGGTTTCTGCGTATGTTAGCTCAGAACAGGCAACACTGAGCACCACCAAAGTGACCCAGCAGAGGTGTAGGGCCCCTCTGGCTGGTGGCACCACGGCCACCTAATATTACTGATGGGTTCTCTGTGGACTACCGACCCTGAGGATGAGATAAATTCTGGGTATTGGCGGCTGTGGCAGGGAGATTGAAATGAGCGACGTGGGAACAGCAGGATGAGGACGCTACAGAGGACAAGGCAGCAAAAACTTTTTTTTTTTTTAAAGAAACTGTGTTATGTTCTCAGTCCATCAATGTTCTCAGTCCATTTTACAGACATTAACTCAAACTGATTAAACTAAGACAATTTTGTAGACAACACAGTCTCTCTCTCTCTCTCTCTCTCCTCTCTCTCTCTCTCTCCTCTCTCTCTCTCTCTCTCTCTCCTCTCCTGAACTTTCTGATCCCTTTTTATTGAACGTTAAAGGACATTAATTTATTAAAGTAACTTAACAGCTAGTATAGTATTCGCTATGTGACACAGGTTTCAACATCAATTTGATTTTCTTGTGTTTGTTCAAAGTTGATTTTTTTTTTCTTCCTTGTACTCAATGTCTCATTTTAATAATTTATAGATTTGTACAAATAGTACTTACTAGTAGACCTTTATTCTGAATCTAGAGTTAACACATTAAATATTATGTACAATACACTGATACAGTATTTGAGTATCACTATCACAGTATATTCACAAATTAATTATAGATTTTTATAGAAAATATAAAATTATAATATTTCTTGTTTGTCTTCAGAGCTGTTGAGTTTTTCTTCTCCTTCTTCGGGTGCTATCTTATGGGAACACAGAGATAGTGCTTTAAAATAAATCAGTTAAAAAATGTGAGTGAGTCTACAGCCAGGGTACGAATCAATTCAACAATTACATTAAAAATTTAAAGCATAAAGTGTAAACACTTTTGAATAGCATCTAATTTGTAACATTTCATCCCCAGGGATATTAATCACTTTAATAGTAAAAATTAAACACACACACACACACACACACACACACACACACACACACACACACACACACACACACACACATACACACACACATGTTGGACACACATGCATATTGAACATTCAGATTCACCTTTAAACACACACAGTGACACACACACACACACACACACACACACACACACACACACACACACACACACACACACACACACACACACACACGTGTGCCACATTACACACAGAGAGACACACACTGACAGACACACATACAATCACACAATCACACACAGCTCGCAAGCACACATGCACACACACACACACACACACACACACACACACACACACACACACACACACACACACACACACACACACACAAACACTGCAGTAGTCATGCTACACACACACACACAACACACACACACACACACCAACACACACACACACACACACACAATGCAGTCATGTGCTGTCTCACACACACAGTGACATACATAAATTTACTTTTACACACACACACCCACATACACATGCACACAGTGACACACTTACACACACACACACACCACATTGTGCACACACAGACACATACTGACAGTCACATTACACACACACACACACACACACACACACACACACACACACACACACACACACACACATGTAATGATATATAATATATATGTATATATACACTCAGTGACTCACACACACACACATGCATACACGCACCGCACGCACGCAGTCAAACACACACACACACACACACACACACACACACACACACACACACACACACACATACTATCATCGTATGCTTGCAAGCACAGACGCACACACATGTATATAATTACAATATATTATATATATAAATCATATGATATAATGCACACACGTATGTGATGTACATGTATCAGTAACATCATATATATATACATAAAATACATGTTGCATAACACATATCTAACATTCACAATTAATTATATACACATGTACTTGATTAATTTTTAATAATTACTAGGAAAAAAAAACACACGTTAATCAAAAAATTGTCAATATTACTTTGAGTGTATCTAGACAAATTTTATTTAGCCAACAAGAACAATAACACCACAGAACTCACTCACACACAACACATGTCATGATGATGATGTACAGTACACACACACACACAATTATGACTTTTATTTTGCATGCACAGACACAGACACACACGACACACACACAACACACACACACTAACACTAACACACACACACACACTAACACACACTAATACACACATGTACAGTTGTACACACACACACACACACACACACACACACACACACACACACACACACACACACACACACACACAGTGACACACAAACGCGCACACACAATTTTGCTTAAATAAATAAATTATAAACTTGTCTAGTTTTACTGGCTCAGTGTGCATCTAGCACCATGAAAAAAGTTTCACATACATGCATTACGTATCACACAGAGCACTTGACAATGACATACTGACACAGCTCTACACACACAAACACAACAAAACACAACACACACACACACACACACACACACACACAGTGACACACACAGTGACACACACAGTGACACACACAGTGACACACACACACACATGACACACACACACACACACACCACACACACACACACACACACACACATGACAATACACACATACACAGAGTCTCACACACAACACACACACACAACACACACACACACACACAACACAACAGTGAACACCACACACCACACACACACACACACACAACACACACACACACACACACACACACACACACACACACCACACACACAATTCTAAAATTGAAGACTACACACACACAGGATACAGAAATCCATGGCATATCCAGTATCATCTATTTTCCCTTGTGACTGGGGAAGTATTTTGGTATTGAAAGCCTCAGACTCACTCACTCAGAGAGTATTATCTGTACATAGAGCATCATGTAAAAGTTCTCAATAATCCTCCCATAACTGGCATTATCAGATGTTGATGTAAACAGTAAAGCCAAAAGTGGTCATAGAACACTATCAAGTACTCTTAATTGTTACTAACACATAATAAATACATGTCATATACACACATATCACCAGAAAAAATAAAACCTGTTAACCCTGATAGGGCCTACTACTGTGTACTAGAGCTATCCCCCCCCCCCCCCCCCCCCCCCCCCCTCCCCATTTTTTCACCTCTAGACCAATGCAGGTTTACAATTCCCATTCATTAAACTAACTCCATACATCTTAATGTTTAAATATAAAGGATTCATACCGTGGTTGAACGAATTTCACTGTGATCCAAAACGATTTTGTGGGTCTCCCATCTCCGTAAGTACTTGGAATTCATGATCTTGCTGACGATTGTGCTTGTGTGATTTAGACGACAAACTTGAATGTCAGCTTCGGTAATCAGTTTGTGTTTTGGACCTCCAGCAACTGCCTTTGGGGATGTCGGCGGTGTGAAAACACTGAATTGGGAAGATTCACAATCGGACACCACTACCATCAGTGGCTGACAACTGAACGCAAGCATCTCCAACTGTCGCCATTTTGCCAGTCTGCTGTTGAGCAGAAAAACAAACACACGCTTGAAATCTAGCAGACGACGTTTCGCCGAAACACGATTTTACAATAACTCGGCATCAATTTCGCACATAGCCTCGGCACCAACTGTTCTTTTCCGATCGCTTAAATGGCATAGATATACCCTATAAAAGCACCACTGCGGCCGCAATCTGCAAGTTAGCCATCCAAATGCTCCATGTTTTGTTCTGCTCCATTTTGACTGCACACGTTTCCGGCAACAGGCTGTCACGTGACCATCGATGACGTCGCCTCACAGGAGAGCCTAAGAACCACCCATTTCAAATGACACTTTAGACCAAAAATAAAGAATATCCAGACCCTACCTGCCACTTTGTCAGATTGCGACGATAAAAAGATAGACACAGGCTCAAGGGCTTATCTACATCAGCTGAGAGAAATCGATATTAGCATTCACGCAAGCATCCCATACCTTACCCCTCAGGCTCCGCCCACCCATGCGAGCTCCGCAGGCTCACAGAATAGGGCCTAGGCCTAATAAAACTAAAAAGAAGTGGTTCCAAATCCAGATATTATATATATATATATATATATATATATATATATATATATATATATTGTTGTGTGTGTGTGTGTGTGTGTGTGTGTGTGTGTGTGTGTGTGTGTGTGTGTGTGTGTGTGTGTGCGCGCGCGCGCGCTGTATAGGCCTATTGTTCATTGTTCATTTCCCCAATATCTTGATGAATCTGTGTGTGTGTGTGTGTGTGTGGTGTGTGTGTGTGTGTGTGTGTGTGTGGTGTGTGTGTGGCGTGCGTGTGCGTGCATGCATTTCCGGCGCATGACACCAGGATAAATTTCCATTCAGTTACACACACACACACACACACACACACACACACACACACACACACACAGTGCCAACTCCACTCCCCCCCAAAAGTCCTTCGGTTGAGACTATAAACCGAGGTCCCGTTTGCGAACGCACGCAAAACATCTTGGGCACACGTTAAAACCCACTCCACTTTTGTGTGCCAGTACACACGGAGAAAGGTGTAAAAAAAAAAAAAAAAAAAAAAAAAAAAGGAAATGCTTACTCCATTATCCTCGAAATAAAAGAATGATTTCTTTTTTAATCACACGTACACAGAGGCCTACACACATACACGCACGCACGCACACGTACACACATGGCCCCATAACAATCTCTATAAATCCAGCCTTGTTTATTCAGGAAGAAACATTGTGGAAATAAACTGCCATCCTTTCTAAAATCAGTTCCTTCAAACAAATGTTTAAGAAACTTTTGAAGAAACATCTGATGGACAAATTATAAGCCCACCCCTTATGCTTGACACATTTGGCTGCTTTGTTGTTATTCATACCCATGTTACTTTGTATTTCTATTATTTTGTATGTATGACTTGAGTATGTTACTGTTTTGAGTTGTTGTGAGATTCTGTTTGAATGAAAATCCTCATTTTATTTTAGTTTTCAACCAAGGTTGATATTTGTATTTGATTGTTTTAGAAGTCAATTTTCTTGATTTTTTTTGCGAGGGCAGGATGAAAAAAAGTTGTGTAAACTTAATCTTTTACCCTCAATAAAGATCATTTTGACTTGACTTGACTTGACTTGACAAGTGCGGGCGCAAAAAAAAATCCCAGTCCTGGCAACATCAAATATATGATACACATACACAAGAACTTTTGTTTTCAGTTCAGATGACTTACACAATTTACAAAGTAGCAACAACAAGAACATCAACAACAAAGCACTAAACAAAACAAATAAACGCAATAAGCATGCACAATCAATCATCTAATAAACCACAGCTTAAACCACCACTCACTCTATCCACACACACATATATATATCCAAAACTAAAACATTTTCCTCAAACCTTTTAAACAAACTCATCAAACTTGACCCTAAAAGGGTTGAGGATTTTTTTTTTTTGCAAGGACTTAGCTACAGGCAGAGACAAAAAAATAATCCAGCCTAACCAAAAAATAAATGAGAAGTTTTTTAAAACCTTAACACCTAACAAACAAGCAAGCCAAATGATTTCCTCAGTCTGTCTCAAGTTCTTTTCATACTATTTTTGAAAAAAAAAATGA
>CM060325.1:29008019-29018019 GCA_030674155.1 Stramonita haemastoma
CTCCCACTGAATTCGAACCTGACACCAAGGAAATACAGGCCACAAGTTCGTCGTCTTATCCAACAGGCTACAGCACTGTCTATTAGTAACTGGAAATGGGAAATATATTCTGATTTCAGGCTGAGAAGCATGTAGGATATAGACAATTTATATTGTGATGTATTGTGTTCTATTCTACCATAATGATAAAAAATGTTGTTTTTTATGTTTTTATTTCTTTTTTTTTTTTGTTGTTTTTTTTTTTTGGGGGGGGGGGTTCCGGCAATATCCATGCTTTCGTAGATTTCTTTAAATAAACGGGGAAACCCAAGATCAATGAACTCTGCATTAAACACTTTTCATGTGAGTAGTCGTCAGATGTTCAGTTGATGGGGGAAAATGTAAATATTATTGTCTTATTTTCCTTATTTCTGTTCCTGAGCATGCATATATTTTGATAATTGGCATTGTGGAACAGTGTTTTTTATTTATTTATTTATTTTTTCTCATACACACACGCACGCACGCACGCACGCACGCACGACGCACGCGCGCGCACGCACACACACACACACACACACACACACACACACACAACACACACACACACACACACACACACACGGGACAGGATAGCCTAGTGGTTAGAACATTGCGCTGGCAATTTGACGACCCGAGTTCGATCCCCGTTGGAGGGGATTTTTCCCCTTGAGTTAACATCAGTGCTGACTCCACTCTCCCCTAAATCTTTCGGATGAGACTGTAAACCGAGACCCCGTGTGCGAACGCACGCAGAACATCTTGCACACACATTAAATCCTGTTCCATTTTTCGTAAGAGTAGGCCATGGTGAGTCTGTGGGAACAGATGACATTTACAAAACTGCATACACACGGGGACTAGATGTAAAAAAAAAAGCACAAGAGTGCTTATTCCATTATCCTCGATATAAAAGAATATAAATAAATAAATAAATAAATAAATAATAAATAAAAACACAAAGTAAACTGTATGTCCACAAGCTGGAGAAAAGGGATGAAGAAACCCAGTACAGTAGTAGATAAGCACAAGGCTGTGTAACCTTGGTTTCCTTGATGCTAGAAACCATCCAGGGTCTTCCCCTGCTGGGATCCATCAGACAGCTCGGTGCAGGATTGGAGCGGGCATGCGTGTGGGACAACAGAGAAAAGGACAGGGGTGGGTGGGAGGAGAAGGATGGAAAGAGGAAGGGGGGGGGGGGGGGGCGGAGGCACTCAAACAGACTGCAGTGGCGTTGAGCAGTTTTCCTGGATTCTGTGCACTGGGGGAGATGGAGTACAGTGCTGATTAGCTTGTGTGTGGCCCCCACCCGCCCCAAAAAAGTCAACAATAAAAAACAAACACCATACACACACCCTCAGTCTAAAATCACTTGTTAGTGGATAGACGTTAAACACACACAACACACACACACACACAAACACCACACACACACGCACCACGCACCACGACAACACAACACACGCACGCACGCACGCACGCATGCACACACACATCACTCCCATACCCTGCTATTGTTATTATTATTGTTGTTGCACACACACAAAACAAAACAGCACACCACACACAACACAAACACACACACACACACAACACACAGCACACACACACACACACACATTTAACAACGCATACCCACATTTTTCACCCCACAGCATGCTGAGCAAAAGTAAAGAGGATAGCCAGCTTTCTCATGTTTGACGTCAACTGTCGGGAGTCTGCTAACCCCTCTAGCCTAGTAGTGCATAACAGAAAGAAAGCAGCTGGGATCTTCTTCGTCGTCATCGAATGCCAGACAACAACCACTCTCTCTCTCTCTCTTGCCACATGAGTAAACTGGGCTGCGCTGCCGTTAGCCTAATTAAGCCCTGACAAGTCAGACCCAGCACATACCACCTTCTGCATGGAAACAATTGTTATCTTTTAAGTCTTTCTTGAAAAAAAAAAAAAACATAAAAAACCCATTGGGTGGAGAAGACAATTGTTATCTTTTAAGTCTTCTTGGTAAAAAACAAACAAAAAACAAAAACCACTCTGCGTGAAACAATTGTTATCTTTTAAGTCTTTCTTGGAAAAAAACAAACAAATAAAACCACTTTGGTGCAGAAGCAATGTACTTTAAGCTTCTGGAAAAAAAGACAAGTACAAATAGAAAACGACTTCGGTGGAGAATACAACGTTATTTTTAAGTCTTTCTTGGAAAAAAGAAAGTAACACAACGAAAACCCACTTGGCATAGAAGACATTGTACTTTTAAGTCTTTCTTGGAAAAAAAAACCCCACTTCGGCATAGAAGACAATTGTTATCTTTTAAGTCTTTCTTGGATAAAAAACAACAACAAAAAACCCACTTCGGCATAGAAGACAATTGTTATCTTTTAAGTCTTTCTTGGTAAAAAACAAAAAAAAAAAACCCCACTGCGGGGTAGAAGACAATTGTTATCTTTTAAGTCTTTCTTGGTAAAAAAAACAACACCCAAAAACCCCAAACCAGCAGAATGGTGCAAGAAGGCAGAAAATGGACAAAGAAGCAAATAACAAGAAATAATAAAGAACAAGGTATAAACAAAGAAAGGGATAGAAAAGAGGGAATTCCTTGCCACAGAACTTTAAATTACGAAGGCGGGGATGTTATTTATACTGTCAGCACCCCCATCCCCCCTCCTCCTTGCCCGCCCTCGATATCCTCACGGAGAGAGAGGTGTGATGTGAGAGGTATTAGGTATTAGTAGTCTTGAAGTCCGAAAAATCTTCCGGCTCTGCACTCCGTCGCTTAGCTGAGTAGCCTGCTGTTACTACGCCACTGCATCCATCTCTTCATTGCACAGAGTCTGATGTGTTTGTTAATGTTGTGTTGTGTTGCGTTCGTTTGTGGTGGTGGTGGGGGTGGTGGTGTGTGGTGGTGGTGGTGTGTGTGTGTGTGTGTGTGTGTGTGTGTGTGTGTTGTTGTGTTGTGTTGTGTTGTGTGTGTGTGTGTGTGTGTGTGTGTGTGTGTGTGTGTGTGTGTGTGTGTGTGTGTGTGTGTGAAGCGGCATTTGGGTTTATATGCAACTTTGTGTGTTCTGGAGATACGTGTGCGCGCGAAATGCGTGTGCAAGCACATGCAGGGAATCTTTTGTATCGATAACTGGGACAGACTGATTGGAAGAAATTAGAAATAAAAAGAGAAAGAGAAAGAAATAAAACAGCACACACACACACACACACACACACACACACACACACACACACACACACACCAGCAAGCACGCACACGCACGCATGCACACACACACACACCACCACATCACCACCACCACGCACCACACACACACACACACACACACACACACACAAGCCAAACCTGATAAATATTGAAGTTGTGACGCTTCTGGCCGCAACAGTCTTATTTTCTCATTCTCGCTCATTATCCCAGTGGGGTCTTGTTTTGGCGAAAACTGCTAAGTTCCTCATTGGAATGAGCTAGGTGTTGGTCTGCTGTGGAGAACAACATGATGTATAGCCCGTTCCCGTATGTGGCAAAACTGAACTTTCTTTTCATCCTGGCTGATAATGTGTTGCTGCTATTGTTGTTGTTGTTGTTGTTGTTGTTTGGTGGTGGTGGTGTGTGTGGTGGTGGGATGTTGGTGTTGTGCTTTGTTATTTGTTGTTAGTTAGGCGCTTCGCAGATTTAATGGGCTAAGTGCTTTATCCAGTGGAAGGGGAATTTTTTGTTTGTTTTCGTTCAAACTGTTATTGTTTTTATAAACAGTAAAATAATAAATAGAAATTTAGGTAACATTAAGATAAAGCTTGTAGTTGTGTAAGAATAGTTTTTGTATTATAATTATGATGGTTTAACATGGTAAAGTGGTTTATATAAATACTAAATGATATTATATTATTATCACAATTCTCTTCTACAAGAAGTTGGGTTCGCTGGCCTGACAAGTTCAGGACCTTAACAGCTGCAATGCATTTTCGCTTTAATGACAGCAATAGTTGCAGTCTAAGCGTTCGATGACAACGACGTAAAGCAATGTATAGAAGAAGAAAGAAGAAGTATTGCAAAGAAGAATGCGAAGAATGCAAAGAAGAAGAAGAATTGCGAAGAAGAATGCGAAGAAGAATGCGAAGAAGAAGAAGGAGACGAAGAAGAAGAAGAAGAAGGAGACGAAGAAGAAAATGAAAAGAAGAGGAAAGAGAAGAAGATTGCGAAGAAGAATTGCAAAGAAGAATGCGAGAAAAGAATGCGAAAAGAGAGTAAGAATGCGAAAAGAATTGCGAATAGAATTCGAGGAAGAAGATAGAAATAGACACAAAAGAAGAAAGAATTAGAAGAAGAGAAACTGAAAGAAGAAGATTGCGAGAAGAAGAGACATTCGAGATTGCGAAAAAGAGAAGAAGAGAGTGAAGAAGAAAAGAAGAGAGAGAACTTTTGAAGAGAAGATAACTGAGAAGACAGAGATTAGATTTGAAGTTATGAGAATGCGAGAAAAAGAGAATTTGAAGAATTCGACAATCACGAATCAGAGAGAAGAGAAGAAGATGGTGAGAGACAGAAAAGAGAAGAGAAGAAGAAAAGATATCAAGCAACAAAACAACAATACTACAAGAACAAGACAAGACAAGAAGAAGACAACTACTGAGAATAAGAACAGAACACAACAATAACATGGAACATGACGAAGTATATTAGAGGAAGTATGATTAACTTGATCACAACGTCCAGACAGGTCAATCAGTTGCAATTTTTGGGTCACTTGAACCGGTGATTTAGTTTTTATCCAATCGTCCAATTTGCAACCCTAAGAAGGTGGCAGGATGGTTAAGAGTTGCATGCCAACAAGTAAAGTGAGGTTCTGGGTTGTACCAGCTCTTCGCCTTTTTCATTTTGCGAAATTCGACTGTATGTCAAAAGTATTCGGATTGAGGACTATAAACGAGGCCCCGTGTGCGAACGCACGCAGAACTTCTGTGCACACGTTAAAACCCGTTCCGCCTTTCGAAGAGCAGGCCATCTGTTGGAGGTAGGAGCGGATGAAAAATTATTATTAAAAGGCATGCACACAGGTGTCCGTGTTTAGATACATCCTGAGAAATCGGGTTGATCCTAGGCGCCTCGGACTGTATATAACAACGTTCTGGTGGCTCCTACGACGGTACTGGAACCATTCCTATCGGTCATTGCCTTTCCAATGGATCATTCCAGTGGCGTGGAGAGGGTGGGGGTCTGCTGCATGGGTAACAGCTTGCCCTCCATACTTACTTACCCAGGCTTTGCGCTCTAAAGACTAGAGCGCAACTCCGGTCTTCCGAGTCTGATGGGTGCCCACTACTACTACTCTTCTGCACCGTGTTTAGACATGCCTCCATCTCAGAGCAGCCATCTTGAAAAACAAGAGGGCTACCTTTTTGCCTTTTTACTTTGGCATACCTTAGATTTTTTGATTTTCTGCCGCATCAAATAGGAATTTGTTTATTAATCTCACAATCATCTTGATCAGTGGAGGAAAGATTGGCTTGGGACAAAAAGAGCAGGGAAAAAAGTTATTCATTGGCATCAATAACATTCATTTTTCTTTCAGATGTAGGATCTGCGTGTTAATGAGGTCTTTCTTTGTGTGCCATCTTTTACACGTCATGGTCATGTTCATTTTCGTGTTTTTTCTTTCGTGTTTTATGTTTTGTTTTAACTTTCCACTTCTTCAGGCTTCCCTCCCTTATTTTTCTATATCTTTTTTTCATTTTAATTTTTTCTTGTGATTCTCAGCCTTCTTTATCCAAACTCATCAAGACAATTTTGCAAACCATCAATTAGTATCTGGATGGTGTAAGAATGTGATGCAACCCTAATTCCCAAAAGGTCTGTCCTAGGAGTTGTCAGTCTCTTTCGCACTTTTTTTTTGGTTTTATTCATGTAGACCAAAAAATGTGAGAGAGTGTGAGAGGATTATAACATGGAGTAGAATAAATGTCCACCACTTGAGCTGTCAATCAATAGCAGTGACACCTCCCTGCCTGCAAGATCAGCCACAGGCTGTATGGAGGACTGACAGACAGCTAGACAGGGACAGTGGCGGGGTGTCCGTCCATGTGTCATCTGTGGTTTCTCCCCACCCCCTCCCTCTTTTGCAGCTCTCTGTCAACACTGTTCCTGGTCATATAGATCATGGGACTATTACAGAGAATATTCTAGAGAGAAAAAGTGTTCTCTTATTTTTTTTATCTACTGGTTGAAATGGTTTTCTGTTTGGAGACCAAGAAAAAAATAAAGAACTTGTAGATAGTGATGGACATGCACACAATGTGCAGGCGAGCATAAGTGCAGCTTGTAGCTCTGTGTGCATGTAGACACTGACACAGACACATACACACACAGACACAGACACACAGACACACAGACACACCCAAACACACACACACAGACACACAGACACACCCAAACACACACACACACACACACACACACACACACACACACACACACACACAATGCCAGCCTGCATGCATGCATGCATGCATGCATGATGACTTTATTCAGAGTCCAAAAGCAACATTTCTTTTCTTTCTTGGGCTAGAGCTAGGCTGTTTACCAGTGGTGAGATTTTTGCATGGGCCTGTTTTGACCCTCAAAAGGGACATTCAAGAGCAGGGTTTATTTATTTATTTATTTATTTATTTATTCATCTCTTTTTGCTGCCTTGCAGAATTCTGGCAGTTTACAGCAGCAATTCTGATAGAATTAGCTTGGTTAGAGAGGCTAAGGGAGGGTCAAGATCAATCTGGGATTTTCTTCATGTTGTGCAAAGTCTGTATTTCTGTTTGTTTGTGTGGAGTTGCTGTCCTGTCTTTTGCACAATGATCAGACTTCTTTTCCTCTCATAAATATTGATCTTAAAGACAGGAAGTTACTTTTTGGCTTATTTCTTTTGTCATACTTTAATGTAACTGTTTTAATGGATAATACTACTTTGATAATAATGCATTGATGAGTTATATCATATATTGAAAAAAATCTTTGAAAAAAATGATTGTGCATGCAAGAAGAGATAGCAAAATATCAGTCATTAGCAAGCAATATCTTTGTTTCTCTCTCTCAAACTCTTCATTCATCATTGTCGTTGATGTCATTATCATTGCCTCCGTCAGCGACATCGTCATCATCATCATCATGGTCGTCGTCCTCGTCGTCATCATCGTCTCCACCGCTGCCGCCGCCGTCGTCGTCATCATCATAATCGTCATCGTCATCTTCGTCGTCGACGCCGTCATCACATCATTCACATCATCATCATCATCACCATCACCATCATCATCATCATCATCATCGTCATCATCACCGTTTTTCTCTCTTCACATTCTTGTTTTTCTTTTATTATCTTGCATATTGCCCCAAAATATGTCGGTATCATTTCCTTCAATACATTTCAATTCTTTTCTTTTTTTTAGTGGGGCTTTACTGACCAAATTATCCTGTTTTTAGACTCTCCTCTTCAACTTTCATCTTCATCGTTTCTTTTCTTCTAATTTTCCTGTTCTTTCATTTCTACTCTTTCTTTGTTTTTCTTTGAACTTGTCAAAAATAATGTATCTTTTTTCATGGAACATTCATACGGCAACTATTGATGTCTGTCATATGAGCAAAAACGCGTTGCACTGTCCTTAAGCACCTGACAAATCAGGGCCAGCACATCCAACTTTGGTGTGGGATAGAGTGGTTATATTTAAAGTCTTTCTGATTTGAAAGGCAGAAGAATGAGCAAGAAGGAGGTGACAGGTAACAAAAAGAAACAAGGCAGAAACAAACAGATGGGTAGAAAATAGAATGCAAATTTGTAAATTTCTAGTAAGATATCTCAATGGTAAAAGAATGCTATGTTGAGCTAATAACTCCCCAAGGTCCACCCTGAACATTCGTTTATTATCTTTTTTCGCCCACTTTTCTTTTTGAAGAGAGGGAAGAATTGAGGGCCTATAGAAATGCTATCTCTTTTCAGCTGTCAATCAATAGCAGTGACACCGCCATGCCTGCAGGGTCAGCCACAGGCTGTAGACATGTGGGGCTGACTGACAGCTAGACAGGGACAGTGGAGTGTGTCAATCAATGTGCCATCTTTGCTTTACCCTCCCCCCAATTCTTGAGGGGGGGGGGGGGGGGTTCTCTGTCAACAACACTGTTTCTGTTTCTGTTTATGATGATCACTGGGGCAATAAATGGGACAGGAGAGAGAGAGTTTTATTTTAAAGGCTCTTCTTTCCCAGCATTTCCCCATCCTTTTCTCTGTTTGCCTCTTCTGTTTCCTCCTTGTACTGTTCCACGCAGAACAGTCTTGGCCAGTCTAGATGTTCCTGTGACGTGCCTACCACTATAGTTTGCGTTTTTTCACTGACGTGAAGAGCTCTTTATATGGTCCAATGGCCTTGTTGATTTTTTCACTTCCTCATCAGTGATGTGATCTGTGTATGAAATACCAAGGAATATGTTAAAGCATCTCATCTCTATTGCCTGTATCCTTTTTTCAATGCTGCTGTTATGGTCCACGTTTCACAAACACACAGAAATATGGACGTGATCAGGGAATGCATCAGTCTGATATTGAAGCTGATGGCAATGTTCTTATCATTCCAGAGGAAATTCAGTTTGGTCATTTCAGCTATGCTCTGGGCTATCCTACAGAGAATTTCAGGTTTTGATCCTTCATCTGATACTATAGCTCTCAGATATTTGAAGCCCTGGACAGTCTCGTTTTTCTTGTCATCTACAAATGTCAGTACTGATGCCATTTGGACTTTTTGTCGTCAGCTGGGTTTTCCCTGCACTGATTTGCATGCATATGCTGAAGAAGCATTACAGAGTGTAACGGTATGCTACAGGGAGCAGAGGACCACAGGGAGTTGAGGAAGCTGGCTGCAAAATCTTCATTGGTGCTCCCACAGTCCAAGGGACTACAGGATAGGCCAGGGTGAAGGAAGGTACTTCTTTCACACACACACACACACACACACACACACACACACAACCACACACACACACACACACACACACGCGCGCGCGCGCGCGCGCGCGCGCGCACGGGAAGAATCTTATGCCCATGAGTCTTAATACTATTCAACAGGTAAGTGACAGAAGAAGTATAAAAAAGGGGAGCATTCCTCAGGAGAAATAAAGTTCTAATCAGACGAACAAACCCCAGAATCAATAACTCACCAGGGCAGATCTCAAAAAGCAACAAGATTTTTGCTGCTGACAGAAAATCGTTGTGACAACCTATGCCCCACAGGCCAGACAGAATTGGTCATGCATGACTGAGTCAACACCTCTCCCCTACCCACCCATCCCTTCACCCCCCCCCCTCTTTGCCCCCCTCCTATCTGATTCTAAGGGATAACAATCAGACAAGAAAATGTCTTATTCCAAATGTTAACAGGAAGGATTTGAATATGTAGTTATCTTGGAAGTTGGAATGCAGCTTCGGGAATGGTTGGTAAAAATTGTTGCATACACAAAATCTCACCAATGGTGAACCTGTTTAATTATTTTTTAAAATTATTGTTGTTGTTGTGTTTTTTTATTGAGGATAATGGAATAAGCACACATGTGCTTTTTTTTTTTACATCCTGCCCCCGTGTGTATGCAGTTTTGTAAATGTCATCTGTTCCAACCGGCACACAGTGGCCCACTCTTACGAAAAACGGAACAGGGTCTTGGTTTATAGTCTCATCCAAGGAATTTTGGGGAAAGTAGAGTCAGCACTGTTGTTAACCATGAAAAAAATCCCCTCAACTGCCAGCCAGGGCAATGTTCTGACCACTAGACTATCTCGTCCACACTCACACACACCACACACACACACACACACACACACACACACACACACACAAGGAACAAAAAACTAAGGAAGTGAACCCTCCTGGAGGCATTGAAGACCTAATTGTTGCCACGAGAGAAATCTAAAAGTCTCAAACAGAGCTGGAGAATCTGGTATCTTGTTGGTAAAAA
>CM060325.1:29025519-29030519 GCA_030674155.1 Stramonita haemastoma
CTTTACAATTCTTTTTCTTTGCGATTCTTCAAATTTTCTTCTTCTTCTTCGCAATTCTTCTTCTTCTCCTTCTCCTTCTTCTTCTTCTTTCTTCTTTCTTCTTCTTCTTCTTCTCAATTCTTCGCAATTCTCCTTCTTTGCAATTCTTCTCCTGCACAATTCTTCTGTTCATTCGTCTCTTGCAATTGTTCTTCATCTTCTCTTCTCCTTCTTCTTCTTTCACTCAGACAGCAGCTATGTTGTTGTCATATGAGCGAAAGTGTGTTGTGCTGCCATGAAGCGCCTGACAAGTCAGGCCCAGCACATCCTACTTCGGTGTGGGAGAGAATTGTTATTTTTTTAAAAAGTATTGCTGGGGTAAAAAAAAGGCAGAAGAATGGACCAAAAAGGTAGAAAATAGACAAGAAGGAGATGGCATGAAGAGAAGGAACAAGGCAAAACAAAGAGGGGATAGAAAAGAGAGAAATCCTAGTACAGAATTTTCGGAAGATGAGGATGCTATTATACTAACAGAGCCCTGGCATCCACACGGGGGTCTACAAAATTTCAACTTATCGTGTCATCCGAAAGATGTACGTATGCAGACCATCACTCAAGGTCTAGAGGATATAGGTGGGAAATTCGGAATCAAACGGGAATCAAACCTGCGACTTCTCGTGTTTTAGCCAGGTGCATTACCTCCAGACCACTGACCCACCCAATTGTTGTCCTTCCTGTCCGTGGTCAGTTGGATAGCATGAAATACTAGGAAACAGCCAGCATGCACTGAAAGCTTCACCAGCGCTTTGGGTTAGACAGCTAGCTATCCAAGCATCTGCTGACCGAATTTCTTGTCAGATGCAGTGTAGCCCATAAGAAATGCTCTGTAGGCAGTTAAACCTGTTTGGGAAGAAAACAAACATACAAAACAAAAGCAATAAGAACACAAAAAAGCAGTGAAACTCAAAACTGCCCCCCCAAAAAAAAAAAACCACAACAACAACAAAAACAACAAACATTAAAAAAGCAAACAACAAAAAAAAAACATTGAAAACTGAAAACTGTATTCAGGAATGTGTCACTTGAATTGATTGACAGCTCAAGTGATGGACAACACTGGACCCCTATATATCCCTACTGTCAATCACTCTTACACCCTCCACCCCTCTCAAACCCATTTTCCATTAGAGTGTGTTTAAAACGATTGATCAGTACAGGGTGGGGAGGGAGGGGGGAGGGAAGGGGTGTCCCTCTTGGAAGGTTGAATTAGCATTCTTGCTTTATTGAATATCTTTTGTGGAGTGTTGGTCTCCCTTGGTGCAGAACTGGTCACATGAGCAGACAGACACACTACCACACAGACACACTAACCACACAGACACACTAACCACACAGACAGACAAACTCACAGACACACTAACCACACAGACACACTAACCACACAGACACACTAACCCACAGACACACTAACCACAGACAGACAAACCTCACAGACACACTAACCACACAGACACACTAACCACCAGAACACTAACCACAGACACACTAACCACACAGACACACTAACCACACAGACACACTAACCACAAGACACATAACCAGACATACATAAGATGACAGATAGATAAAAGAAAAGCATACATTTAGACAAAGAGGAAGGGGGGGGGGGGGGGGGGGGGAGGTAGCTAGTGGTAGAGCATTGCGCGATTTATGGCTGGGGATTGGGCCTGCATTCGAGCCATTACCCATACGTCCGTTCAAGGAGATTTTCCTTTAGAGTTAACAACAGCACTGACTCAATTTGCTGAAAGCCCTTCGGAGAAGACTAGAAACTGAGGCCTCGTCTGCAGAATGCAGGCAGAACATCTTGCATTTACTCATTCTGCCTTTTGGGAAGACAAGGTCACTTTGCCAGTAAGAATTGAAGACACTGTATATGTAATAAAAATATGTAAAAAAATATGCTGCTTGCATACTGGTGTCATGTTTAGACATCATCCCTGAAGTCAGACTGCAGCTACCTTAGTAGTGAGCAAAAGCATTTACATTCACAAAAACCTGACCATTAGGGAACCTCAGAGGTCTAGCTTAGGTCAGAACACTGGCCAGCACAAGGCTCTAACCACCAGGCTATCTTTAACCCCTCCCACTTCAGCCAAGTTCGAACAGGGATCAAAACCACAGCTTTTCTTTTTGTGTGAGAGAGGGGTGGTTACCATTAGACCACTGATCCTTAGTGTTGACAGAGGGCCCCAAAGGAAGGAGGGGAAATCCAGAGATGACACATCGATTGACACCACAGCACTGTTGCTGTCTAGCTGTCAGTCAGTCCTCCATACATACAACCTTTTGCATATCCTGCAGGGAGGGAGGGAGGCGTCACTGCTATTGATTGACAGCTCATATGATGGACATCATCTATTGCACTTTGTTTAGGTTGGGATTTTTTTTGTCTAGTTTCTTTACCTGCTTATCCTTTTTTCTGCTCTCTGCTCATCCCCCTTTCCCCCTCTTTGGAAATAGAAGGATGAGACTGCTATGCACGCAGAAAAAGGTCTTTGATAGCCGGGTTTTTTTTATCGCATTCATTTGCAGTTCTTCTTCTTGTTCGTGGAACGCTCAGACAGCAACTCATTGTTGTATATGAGAAAATGATATAAACATAAAATGCGATAAATGCTATATGAGAAAATATGGGCTGCACTGCCGTTAAGCGCCTGAGAAGTAAGGCCCAGCGCATCCAACTTGGGTGTGTTTTTACACCAGAGTGGTCATTCTCCTAGCTAGAATGGTTGCTTTCACCGAGCTGCAGAGTCTAATATATCCTCAAAGCCACCCTCCTCTGCCTTCACAGCCTTTGGGAGAGAGGTTCTCCTCATCCGCTTGTTCGGCCATTGGGGTGTCTTCTCGGTAAATATTTTAACCCTTATTACCTGGGAGCTGGTTCCTTTGCATCCACACACTGGTGGGTCTGCATGCTGCACGTTAAGGGCCGAGTCTCCTCCCTGGGAGATTTGTTTTATTTGTTTTATTGTAAGGGGGGGGGGGGGAAATAGGGCAGCAGAAAGGACCAAGAAGGCAGAAAATAGACAAGAGGAAGGTGACATGAAGAAAAGAAACAAGGCAGAAACAAAGAGAGAAACAGAAAAGGGGTAATTCCTAGCACAGAATTTTCAGAGTGGGGATGCCGCTAAGAGGGGGTGGGGGGTGGGGGGGTGGTCGTTCTATTCACACAAAAAGAAAAGGTGCATTCCTAGCAAAGAGTGAAGCAGAAAAGGAAATAGAGAATATAAAACAAAAAGAGAGAAAAAGGAAAGGAAGGATAGACAGGAAAAAGGAAAAAAAAGAAAGAAAAAAGAAAGGATATACTCTTCAAAAAACAAACAAAGCAAGCAAAGAAAATCACAGAAAACAAATATAAGAAGGGGGAAACGAGTAAAATAGAGAAACAGAGAAAAAAGAAAGGAAATAGATTAGGAGCTATGACAAAAGAAGAAGAGAAAAGAATTCAGAAGAAGATGATAATAAGAGGAAGAACAACAACAACCACATCAACAACAACAACACAAAACAGCAACGACAGCAACAATAACAATAGGGCTTTAAAAAGTTACTTTTGTTATAAACTTTTTTTCTGTTCTATTCATTCTATTCTGTTCACTCATATTTTGTTCTTTTCATTTGTTTTTTTCCAGATGAGATTCCCCTTTTCTCCCTGTGAAACTATCATTGGGTCCAGACAATGTTTTGGTGGGGTTTTTATCAGGGACAAACAAGAGTATTTTACTTTTATTTATTCCATCATGTGCCTGTTCTTTCTTGAGTATTCACATAAACATGATTTTCCTCTGTTTCATTTTCTTTGAATGTTGTCTAGTCTGCGGTGTTTTGCTTTGTGATTATTATTGAATGCCTCCTGCTAGAGAGTTATGCAACACAATTTTACTCTTTTTTTCATTATCTTTTAGGTCTGTTTTTTATGTCTTCATATTCTTTTGTCTTGATTTTTCTGATTGTTGTCGATTGCCTCAAGACAAGGATTTCAAACTTTTGACAGGAACTGAATTGCCTGCACAGAAGAAAAAGGTTACAGCATGTCATTTTTCTGTGTTGTCAGTTATCTCTCTTTTTGATTGATCGGCTAATTTGAAGTAATAACTGACCCTATGCGTTATGATTTTGAGTTTTACTCCTTTTTTGTAATCCATGAATAATCTGGTGTATCAGCCATTTTGTGTGGCGAATCTTGTCCCAAAATGAGAGGATTTGTTAGTTTGCTTTGTATGAAACACAGAAAACATATAAAGAGTGTCCAGATTTGAATCATACTCTCTGTCTCTCTCTGTCTCTCTGTCTCTCTCTGTCTCTCTGTCTCTCTGTCTCTGTCTCTGTCTCTGTCTCTCTCTCTCTCTCTCTCTCTCTCTCTCTCTCTCTCTCGTCTTCCAAGCAAAAGAGTGTATAAGATGAATTTTTAGTTAGCTTCAGGGCAAAGCTGTATCTTCTTAGACTAGAGTGCAACTGAGGAACAATTTGTTCGTTGTCTTTTGAAAACAATTTGGGGGGGATGGGTAGCCGAGTTGTTAGAGCTTGCATTCATGGTCTGACAGTTAGCCCGCATCCAGCCACCACCGAGGGGGCCGTTTCCCCAGTTTGGAGTTAACATCAGTGAGACTGCATTCCTCCAAAGCCAGATAAGACTATACACCGAGGCCTCGTCTGCAAATGCACCAACACCTATACACACGCTCCGCCGTGCGGATGAGTAGGCTTTGTGTGCCAGTAGGAACAGATGACACTTTAAAAACCTCCAAAACACATGCACACACGGTATCGTGTTTAGACGCCATCCTCGAAGTCGAATGGGGCTACCTTAATGGTGGGTAGACAGGGTCTGCAAAATGTCACCATTAATTTTTGAACTTTGAAGCTCTGATCCAGGAACCAAAAAAAAAGAAATTAAAGTAAAAAGAAATGCACCGTGTGATTGTTGAAGGGGAAAGGATGAGGGGGGGATTTACTAG
>CM060325.1:29038019-29053019 GCA_030674155.1 Stramonita haemastoma
AGCGTGACAACACTTCGTGGGGGCCAGGGTGGGGACGGAGGATGAGGGATGGGGGTGGGGGTCATGGCAGCCTGCTGACGATCTCATGACGACAGTCACGTCAGCTCTGATCCCGTTTTTGTGATGTAAGACAGGGAATTAGGTGTCAGAACTGTCTATGGAGCTAGAGGAGATGGGCGCCGCCCTCAATACGCTGGCCCTTGGAAAAGCTGGGGTCTCTGATGCCTTACTCCCCCTACGACTGCCTAGGTTATGGGACACCTTTACCTTACCTTTACCTTTATACACTTTATTCCAAGCTGACATAAAATGAATAGTATTTCCCTCCTACTGTTCGTTTTTTTCATCTTCTGACAATCCTGTACAATGTTTCTTTCTCTTTCAAATTTTGTTCTGACAGTTCTGTACCATGTTCCAGAGAGAGAGAGAGAGAGAGAGAGAGAAGAGAGAGAGAGAGAGAGAGAGAGAGAGAGAGAGAGAGAGAGGAGAGAGAGGAGGGGAGAGAGAGAGAGAGACAGAGACAGAGACACAGACAGAGACAGAGACACAGACAGACAGACAGACAGACACAGACACAGACACAGACAGACGGACAGACAGAGGCAGAGACAGACAGACAGACAGACAGACAGACGGACAGACAGAGACAGAGGCAGACAGACAGAGACAGAGACAGACAGAGAGACGGGCGCTAGGCAGGCAGACAGACTAGACAAACAGATGGACAGAAATAAGGGGGGGGGGGAGGAGGGACTAGAGGGTTTGTTTGACGGACAGAAACAGCAAGACAGAGACAAAGAGAACAGCAGAGAGAGACGAGGAAAGCAGTAGAAAATGACGATGACGTGACGTCAACATGGCAGCATCAACAGCAACAGCAAAATGATACTTCTTCTTCGACAACGGGGACGGGATAGCCTAGTGGTCAGAACATTGCGCTCGCAATTTGACGACCCGGGTTCGATTCCCGTTCGAGGAGATTTTTCTCCTGGAGTTAGCATCAGTGTCGACTCCACTCTCCCCCAAAGTCCTTCGGATGAGACTTTAAACCGACGCCCTGTGTGTGAACGCACGCAGAACATCTTGCGCACACGTTAAATCCTGTTCCGCTTTTCGTAAGAGTAGGCCATCGTGTGCCGGTGGGAACAGATGACATTTACGAAGCAGCATATACACGGGAACTGGATGTAAAAAAGCACAAGAGTGCTTATCCCATTATCCTCGATATAAAAGAATAAAATAAAATAAAAAATAGAATAAAATAATATTTAAAATAAAGTAAAATCAACTTCGTCGTCGAACACTCAGGCAGCAACTATTGTTGTCTGTCATATGAACGAAAGTGCGTTGCACTGCCCTTTAGCGCCTGACAAGTCAGGCCCAGTGCATCCGATTTCGGCATGGCAAAAAATAATACACACAATGAAACAAACAAGCAAAAATAAAAACAAAAAAACCCTTACAACAACCAAAAAAAGCATGATCACAAATAACAAAGCCATGTCGAGTCACACACATTCAGAAAGAAAGAAAGAAAGAGAAGAGAGAGAGAGAGAGAGAGAGAGAGAGAGAGAGAGAGAGAGAGAGAGAGAGAGAGAGAGAGAGAGAGAGAGAGAGAGAGAGAGAGAGAGAGAGGAGAAAGAAAGAAGAGGAGGAGAAGAGGAGGAGGAAGAAGAAAGAAGAGAGAGAAAAATGAATAGAAAGGGTGAAGAAAACTGCAGGAAACAGCCTATACCCCTATCGTGAACCCCATCAGCTCTCAATCAGGCTGGTGGAACTTTGAGGTCTTCGCGTAAACAAGGTCACAGAAGGTGTAATGAATGTTTTCCATGAGGATCTATCTAGTTCCAAACTCCTTGTCGTTTTTCTTTTTTTGTTTGTTCTTTTTTGTTTTTCTTGTTGTTGTTTTTCTCTTGTTCTGTGTCTTGTTTTTGTTTTTGTTTTTTGTTTTTTTAGTCTTTTCCCCCTTTTCATCTCTCTATCTGTGCGTCTCTGTCTGTCTGTCTGTCTGTCTGTCTGTCGGTCTGTCTTTATTTTTCTCTCTATGATCTTCTTTCTTTTTTCTCCTTCTATTTTTGTTTTTATTCCTTGTTTGTTTGTTGCGTCATTTTTTCAGAAGTTTTTTGTGTTCTTTTGTTAGTTCCTTTCTTTTTTTCACCTGTCTTTGTTGCTTTCTTTTCTCCTTCTTTCTTTCATTTTCCCTTCTTTCCGTTCTTTCTTTCCCCTCTTTATGTCTTTATTGCTTTCTTGACCTACTCTTTTTCTTTTATGGTCTGTTGGACCTTCTTTTTTCTTCTTTCCTTCTTTATTGTAACTTTACTCTCTTTCTTTGCGTTTCATTCTTTTATCTTTCTTCCCTTTCTTTCCTTTTTTTCTGTCCTTGTTTTCGTCTTTGTTTCTGTCTTTCTTTCTTTGTCTATTTAAAAAAAAAATTCTTTCTTTTTCCTTCTTTTTCCTTTCTCTATTTCATTTTCCTGTCTGTCTGTCTGTCTGTCTGTTCTGTCTGTCTGTCTGTCTGTCTGTCTGTCTGTCTGTCTGTCTGTCTGTCTCTGCACCTCTGTGTCTGTCTCTGTGTCTGTCTGCCTCCCCCCCTCCCCCCCACCTCTCTCTCTCTCTCTCTCTCTCTCTCTCTCTCTCTCTCTCTCTCCTCTCTCTCTCTCTCTCTCTCTCTCTCTCTCTCTCTCAAGATTTCCTTGTTTGGTAGCCAGCAAGACGCATTGCTCAATAGCAGTTAAAAGTATTACTGTTTCCTGTGAGAATCTGAGTTTAACATGCCTGTGGATGGATTGCCATCAGCTTTAGAATGTATGCTGAATGCAGTGCTGTGTGATAATGCGGTGTCATCTTTTAAAATTGACGGCAGAGGCAGTCAAACGGTTGTCATTCTCAGACTAACAGCGAAGAGTTTGTGTGAACCCCCTGCTACTGAAGACAGCAGTGTTGTGTACAGACGGAGGTGTCCATCCCAAATAAACAGAGACTGGAGGAGGGCTGAGGCGCACAGAGCAGAAAAAAGGCGAGAACTGCATCCCCATCAGGGTTGTTTTGGCCAACACCTCCGACATCGAGTAATACTGCTGACCAGCCTGAGAAGGCCCCTGTTACTGCAGACAGTTTTTCATTTACCCCATGTTCTTCCCCTGTACCCCCGTCTTCAAATGGCCCACATGAATACAAAGTACAAATTCATGTCACCAAACACGATAAACAAACAGACAGTGACACTATGTTACAATGGAGAAACAGAATGTGACACTGAAGAGACAGGGGTGTGCAAATGAGAGGGGGCAGGTGAGATGAACACAATGCAAATGACTGCTAGAGCATTAGGATACTAACAGTGACATTGCAGTAGAAGGTACTCGTGATTCTGAGCACACGACTCTTGTTTGTGAATCAGATAAGAAAATACAAGTTCATAGTTGACTTACAGTAATATAGAGGCATGCTTTAAGCGCTCTCATGAAAAATTTAACAAGCATCTTGATGCTCTCCTTCTCGCTGTACAAGAAGTTGCAGCTGAAAGCAAATTTATTTCTGATGGAAATCCTGGAAGAGATGTTTCTTTAATTGCTCCTTAGGTTACTCAGTCGTTGGCTATATTCTTGTTGTTATATTGTAATCAAAATAGTACATGAAAGGCATAGATTTACATAACACAATTAAGGCCTTGATGTGGAAGCCATGTCATGTAATTATTTATACTGTTTTGGGGTGTTCTGTTTACGTCATCAAACTTGTTGTTAAATTTAATATTTTTGCTGTAATCATGTGTTTTCATTTCCCCTTGTTTATGGACACTCTGAGTTTGAACAATAAGCCATTTTGTCCTTGTCACTGTCATTGTCATTCTCTCTCTCTCTCTTAAAACAGAGGAACCAACCAACCATTGAATCAATCAACTTAAGTTAAACCACCATCCAAACGCCTACTTATCCAACCAACTAACCAACCACCACAAAATCAACCACCAACATACCCAACTGTAAGCCACCCATTAACTTAACCAATTCTAAGCCATAACACTACCCAACACAACACAACCCAACCAACCCAACCCAACCAACCCAACCAACCCAACCAACCCAACCCAACCCAACCCACTCAACCAACCAACGAAACCAAATCAAACCATTTAACAAACCTACCCACATAAAAACCCAGCCCACAATTTACTCACAAGGGCTCTAGGAAAGAACAAACTGCAAACAACATAGAACAAATCGGCCACAAAGCTTCAAAATTCACCCCCACCTCAAACAGCAGAACAGGGTGGGTTGGGTTGGTGGAGTCGCGACACATTTACACTCATATAACAGACAACAATGGTTGCTGTCTGAACATTCGATCGACGACGACGACGACGGCGACGACGACGACGACGACGACGGCGACGACGACGACGACGACGACGACGAAGAAGAAGAAGAAGAACAACAACAACAACAAGAACAAGAACAAGAACACGAAGAACAAGAAGAACAAGAACAAGAAGAACAAGAAGAACAAGAAGAAGAACAAGAAGAACAAGAAGAACAAAAACAAGAACAAAAACAAGAACAAGAAGACGAAGAAAGGTAGGCCTAGGAAGATGACGGGAGGGGGGAACGGGAATATGGAAGGTAGGAGGGACTGGGAGGAGGAGTGGGTACAGTAGGGCCTAGTGGTAGGAAGGAAGAAAGGAAGGAAGAACGGAAGGAAGGAAGAACCCTTTCGTCCATAATGACATCAGGCAAGGGTAAGAGGCGAGAGATTACATCGGCAAAATGCGTAACAGATGAAGTTAATGGAGAAATCAGTGCCCTGCGTCTCTACTAGACCTAGGCCTCTTGAATGGCTGCAACTACTGCTGCTTCTGCTGCTTCGGTTTTTACTGCTAGACTATAGTCTGCCAGATGTTTGTGGTTTGTTGTGTTTCACTTTTGTTTTATTTTTTGGGGTGTTTTTTTTCGTTGTTTTTTTTTGTCGTCATATTATTTTGTTTTAATAACAGGAAGTACGCTTCTAAACTCTCTTGCCACACACACACACACACACACACACACACACACACACACACACACACACACACACACACACACACACACACACAACACACGCGCGCGCGCGCGCGCGCGCACACACACACACACACACACACACACACACACACACTGTATGTATGTGTATGTGTCTGTATGTGTGTGTGTCCCTCTCGATTTTTGCCTCATTCTCTGTCTTTCTCTGTCTCTCTTTGCCCCTGAGAGAGAGAGACAGAAAGAGAGACAGACAGACAGACAGAAAGACAGAGACAGAGACAAAGACAGAGACATCGAGAGAAAGACAGAGACAGAGTGAGACAGACAGACAGAAAAAAGAAATAGAGAAAGAAAAAAACGTAGCATCCAAGAACACACACCCCTCTCCTCAAGTACATCAGCATCACCATCCATCTGCCTTGGCTACAGGGAGCAAATGGATGCATCCGAGTCCTCTTCAGCCACCACTGTGTTTACCTCCTATCTACACAGGCACTCAGAATGCTACAAGTGTGCTGCCAATGGGAGAAGAAGGATGGAGTTTTTAAGGCACTTCTTCTTCGTCGTCGAACGCTCAGACATAAACTGTTGTTTGTCTTACATGAGCCAAACTGCGTTGCACTGCCCTTAAGTGCTTGACAAGTCAGGCCCAGCACATGGGACTTCGGCGAGAGAGAGAATTTTCATCTGTTTAAAGTCTTTCTGGAAAAGAAAAAAAAACAAGCCAAGAGAATGAACCAAGAAGGCAGAAAAGAGAAGGAAGTGATAGGAAGAAAAGGATCAAGGCAGAAAGAAAGAGAGGGATAGAAAAGAGGGAATTCCTAGCCCATGAATTTCCAGAACACGTGCATTCGTAGATGGCTCGGCAGAAGACCCTACTAGAAACAGATATTGAAAGATATATTGAAAGATGGCACAGGGGTCCGCCAATCAGTTTCAACTGGAAAGTTCTCAAAAAAACCCTCCAGGGCTAAAGTAGATGCACTGTTCACAGCAGCCAATACACTCTGCACCAACAGAGAGGCAATTTATCCCAGACTTGTCATCTTCTCTGATTTGCTGTCTGTGCTTCAGACCATTCAAAACTTGTCTTGTCTTGTATTGTATTGTACTGATATTCAATGCATTGTATTGTAATTGTGTTATATTGTATACCATTTTCAGTCACAACAGGTTTCTATGTGTTACATTCGGGCTGGTCTCCCACGAGAGAGCGTCTCGCCTCAAGAGCAGCTCTATCTTTTCATTATCATTTTTTAAAATCCTGTATGCATGCGTATTTGTTTCCTTATGAGAGTGGTCTTTTCTTTCTTTTACTACAGAATCTTGCCAGGGACAAATGTCTTGTTGACGTTGGTTTTTCACGTTTTTTTACGAGCGCTGTATGCACGGAACCTTATTTTATTGTTTTGTTCGAAAGACTAGCACCCAGGCAACTACTCAAAATCTAGTCGATGAGGGAAAACGGGATTGGAATCCACACT
This sequence comes from Stramonita haemastoma, assembly GCA_030674155.1. Lineage (NCBI taxonomy): Eukaryota > Metazoa > Mollusca > Gastropoda > Neogastropoda > Muricidae > Stramonita > Stramonita haemastoma. The sequence goes on from CM060325.1 coordinate 29,044,522, forward strand.
TTTTGCTTTCTAGGAAGATGCGTTACCACAAGACGCCTGATCCATCTCGGTGAAGCCAAAGTGCCCAAATCTATGTATTCAAATGGTGAACATTATGCAGTGGGAGGGGAGGGGATTCGGTACTGATGTGAACTCCCTATATCAGGCGCCTCGGTGGTGGCTCGACCCCGGGCTGTTTGATAAGGAGCGCAAGGCTCTATCTAACCACTAGGCTATCCCGTCCCCACAATCCCGGAACGTTAAGCTGCACATCGCTCAGCAACAACACCATCACAAAGCAACATAAAGTACCATGCACTCTTTTGGATCAGAAATTAGCGTACGTGCATACGCCATTTTACCAGAAATAGGCGAAACGTGTAACTGTCAAAAGGCACCAGAAATGCGATCATCCTGTTCCATGCAAAAGACAGGATTATAATCAGATGGGTGATGAAGATAATATGCTGACATCGTTCTTCTTCGCACGCTCATACAGCAACTAGGCGTACTGTTGTCTATCATACGAGCGAAAATGCCTTGTGCTGCCGTTAAGCGCCTGACAAGTCAGGCCCAGCGCATCCAACTTCGGTGTAGGAGAGAGAAGAGTTATCCTTTAAAGTCTTTCTGGAGGAAAAAAAAGGCAGGAGAATGGACCAAGAATTTCCAGAATGTGAAGATGCTATTTATACTGACAGGTCTCGGGATCCCCATGGGGGGATATGCTGACATTAAAACATGTAAAGAAATCTGATTCATCTCTTTCTCGCTCTCCTCCCACTTCTGCCCAATCTCTTCCGCCATCATTTCCCCTCTGTCATCAAGCATTAGGCTGCTTCAGGAAGCTGAAATAAGGAAGGCTGTGGCTGGACAGAAACGTGCATGCCTGTCAGAGAGGGAGGGAGGGAAGGAGGGAGGGAGAGAGAGAGAGAGAGAGAGAGAGAGAGAGAGAGAGAGAGAGAGAGAGAGAGAGAGAGAGGAGAGAGAGAGAGAGAGAGAGAGAGAGAGAGAGAGAGAGGGAGAGAGACAGACAGACAGACAGACAGACAGACAGACAGATAGAGACAGTGAAAAAGTCAGAGACAGTGAAACAGAAAAAAAAAAAACGAACAACATTAAAAAGCATTAGAAAACGCTGCCACAGCTGTTAACAACCAACATGGGCCGAATATTTGCACGGGATAGTCAGTAGCCTATCCTTATGACCACCTTTGACGTGAATAATTATAGCACCCACCTTCAAAAAACAAAGAAGAAGAAGAAAAGAGACGAGGCTGATAGTGAGCATCACCAGGACTGGACACAGCTAGGCGTGTCAGGAATGAAGAAATGCAGCAAGGGCAGGCCAGTCATAACATACACGACTCTGCACTCACTTTCGCTTTCATTCCGACAATTTGCAGTTAGTACATCCTACTCCCTCCCCTCTTTCTCTCTGTCTCTGTCTCTCAGTCTCTGGTTTTCACTCTCTCTCTGTCCCTCTCTGTCTCTATCTGTTTCCCTCTGTCTGTTTGTCTGTCTCTCCATCTGTCTGTCTGTGTCTGTCTGTCTGTGTCTGTCTCTCTCTGTCTCTCTCTCTCTCTGTCCCTCTCTGTCTCTATCTGTCTCCCTCTGTCTGTCTGTCTGTCTGTCTCCATCTCTCTATCTGTCTGTCTGTCTGTCTGTCTCTGTGTCCATCTCTGTCTCCATCTCTCTATCTGTCTGTCTGTCTGTCTGTCTGTCTGTCTCTCTCTCTCTCTTCTCTCTCTCTCTCTCTCTCTCTCTCTCTCTCTCTCTCTCTCTCTCTCTCTCTCTCTCTCTCTCTCTCTGTCTGTCTGTCTGTCTGTCTGTCTGTCCCAGATGGCAGTCCATGACAGGCAGCCGTCAAACACAGACCCTCTGCTTTAGATCTCACTCTTTCAGGTGAAGTTTTCTATCAACTTTTGTTGTTGTTTTTTTTATAGTCGTGGCGGTGTGATCCACGTTTAGTGCTTTAGGCTACTTCCAATCACAGCGCTATACAAGTTCTCCATTTCCATTACATTCTCTGCAGTTACAGAGAGATGAGTCACGCGTGTCTTGCAGCCAAAAGACCACTTTCACACCTGCAGGCTGAACAGGCGACCCTGAAGTATTTAAACTGTGGTGGCGATGCCAAGAGCTTTTCTGTAGTAACGTATAAACTGAGCACTACAGCTGGTGTAAACACTGCTGCCCAAGAAGCCTCATCTTCTCTGGCACTTTGTTCTTTCTGTCTTTTGTCTAAAGTATGAAAAGTCTCTTTTCTTCAACACATTCTGTGCTTAGGATTCCCTCTTTTCTAATCTTCACTGTGTTTCTGCATTTTGTCACTCCCTTCCTCATGTCTATTGCCTGCTTTCTTGGTCTATTCTCCTGACTTTCTGTCAGATTTAAGAAGGCTTAAAAGATACCCATTCTCTCACATGCCAAAGTTGGCTGCGCTGGGCCTGACTTGTAAGGTGGTCAACGGCAGCACACCTCATTTGTGCTCATGTGACAGACGATAATAGTCGCTGTTTGGCAGTTGAAAGGAGAAGAAGAAGAAAAAAGACTAGGCTCAATGATGTTAAAATGATCAATACTTTCGAAAAAGAGTACATGTATATTAAATCATGCTAAATGACTTTAAAATATGAAAACGTCACAAAGTCTCTGTTCTATGGTATTTGTGTTCAAATATCAAGTAATATGATACATGTATGTTGTTAAGTTATGATTTTAGTCCTTGATAGAGTGTACAATCCTCCATATGGATCGGTGGTCTAGGTGGTCACGCGCCTTGCCTAGAAAGCAAAAGTCCGGGTCGGAGTGTGTGGGGTTCGTACCCCGTTTGGACCCAAAACTTTTTCCCCATCCATTAGACTCTGAGTGGTGGTCTGGGCGCTAGTCTTTCGGATGAGACGATAAACCGAGGTCCCGTGTGTTACACATCACTATTTAGCGCACGTAAAAGAACCCACGGCAACAAGGGGGTTGTCCCTGGTAAAATTCTGTAGAAAGAAGCCACTCTGATAGGGAAACAAATACACTTGCAGGCAGGAAAAAGAAAAAAAAAATGGGTAGGCGCTGCACATGTGGCGACGCGCTCTCCCCGGGGAGAGCAGCCCGAATTTCACGCAGAGAAATCTGCGTGACATAAAGTGGTACAAAAATATACCTAACAGGATGACAGGAAATAAAGAATGTGAACAGTCTGAATTTTGTCTGGGTTGCAGCTCAGTTTTTGTGTAGGTAAAAATTGTTCATTTGGATTTCATTGTCGGGAAGTGTTATCTTCTCATATTTTGTTTTAGGTGATGTGTGGATGGCATAATTATGGGCTTTCCTGTTTACACTGCATTCACCTCTAGTTTCCTGGTTCACCAGACACACTGGACAGACAAGGAAAAGGAGAGGAGGGGGGAGAGACTCATTGCCACACTATATACACGGGTGTGGTGTCCTTAAATGGAATCCCTGTCACTAACTGGATTAAGGTGATCTACTGCGGCGCAAACCCGGTCAAAAACAACAACACAAAGCTTATTTTCAAACTGCTTTAGTGCATCGTTTCCTTTCAACACAGGGAAAAACTCAATCCAAAATAATGGCAATAAAAACATATATGACAAAAATACAAACCTCAGTCAAAATTGCAAATATACAACGAATACTCCCTAGCTTTCCCGGGGGAAAATCTTACGTTTAACCCGATTCGCTCGTTCACAAACACAATAGGAATTGTGAGATTTGGAATCGTGTGGTTTTGTGACTTGCAGTCTGTGCATCGGCAGCCCACCTGGTGAAGGAAAGGAGAAAGTTTGCTTTTTTTCTCCACAGGAAGTTTCCAGACCCAGACTCTGTTGAGCCTGACCCCTTAAGGACAATGAGCACTTTAGGACACAGCACAGCTCTCCATCAGGAGCTAATCAGCATTGCACTCCATCTCTCCCCGGACAGCCCGTGTACATTTCGGAAAGCGGCTAAAAGCTTCTGCAGGCTGTCTGAGGGTCTGCATCCCCTCTCTCTCCCTCACTGTCCACCCTGCATGCCCCCTCCACTCCTGCCCCTGCTGCCTGAGGGATCCCAGCAGGGGAACACCCTGGATGGCTTCTGGCTGTCGGGGAAAGTCCAGTCCGTCGTCAGTTCAGAGAAAAGGGGGTCAACGTGAAGCTGAGATTTCCTTCATACATAAAGAAGAGGGTCAGAGCACTCGCTTTCCCCCAGTCAAGTTAAGCAGCGTCGAGTCGAGCGTGGTTACCAGTTGGATGGGTGACCATTTGCGCGCCTTGGCTTCAGTATAGTCCCCCCTATTCACTCAGCTGTAAATGGGTACCTTCCCTATTTAGGGTTAGGAAAGGTAAAGCAGCGAGGGAGAGGAGATGGGCGCCGCCCTCAATATGCTGGCCCCTAGAGAAGCTGAGGTCTCTGACGCTTCGCTCGCCTAGGTTGTGGGACACCATTACCTTTTACCTTTAGAGTTTGTTTTTGCTTTTTTAATTGTTGGTTCACCGTTTATTTCGTTTTGTTTTTATTTGCAAAGAAAGGACTAAAGCGAGAAAGAACAAAGAAGAAAAAAAAGAAGAAGAGATACAGACCACGCCCCACCCTACCACTACACACACACACACACTACACACACACACACAACACAACACATACACAACACACACATAAATACACAAAAATCACTAACATACTAAACAAATACAAACTATCTCAATAACATACAATGTATTTCCACACACATTAAGACAAGAGAGAGTGACAAGAACATACAAGAGACATTGATAAATACAAAGAAGAATCAATAATCAACTGAGAAGGCAATTCAAGCAAGTGCAATGAAATGGCAAAGCAATATCCATTTATATTCAAAAGAGAGAGAGAGAGAGAGAGAGAGAGAGAGAGAGAGAGAGAGAGAGAGAGAGAGGAGAGAGAGAGAGAGAGAGAGAGAGAGAGAGAGAGAGGAGAGGGAGAGAGAGTGGGGGGAGACAAAGAAACAGAGAGGACAGAGACAGACAGAGAGGGAGAGACAGAAACATACAGAGACAGAAACATACAGAGATAGAGACAGTGAGACAGAGAAAAAATCCACTTAAAGTAATTGCTTAAGTTACCAATTTAAAACGCCGAGCAGAATGCAGTAATAGAATCATACACTCAACTGCATTCTAGGATGAATTTACTGACTAGTTGGGGAAAAATAATAAATCACGCACTTTCCACAGCACGAAAACAGCTGTGCATGCCCATAGCGCATGCGCAGCATATCGTCTAACTACCGGAACTGCCTTTAATCCTTCTTATTTCCTGTCTTTTCTCTGGTCTTCGCCCAAATCCCTGCTCTTTCAAGGGCTATGATTCAAGCGAAATAATAAAAAAAGAAAAAAAAACGACATCTTAAGATCAGATCAAAGTGTACATTATTCCCTTTAAAACCATGGAAAGCAAAGATAAATAGACAAAAACACACAAATAATCAGGCAGATTGACAGACAGAAAGAAAGAAAAAAAAGAAAAGGAACTATACAAAAACAGACAAAACGAAAGGAAGGAAGGACAGAAGGACAAAAAAGACGAGAACATAGGCTATATATATCTATATATATAAGAAAAAACAAGAAAGCAAGAAAAAGTAGGAAAGATGAAAGGGAAGAAAGAAATAAAGAAAGAAAGAAAGAAGATAAAGGAAGACTGAAAAAAAAGAAAGAAAGAAAGAAAGACAGAAAAAGAACAGAAAAGGGAGAAAAGAGAAGACTAGAGAGAAAAAGAAGAAAAAACAAGAAAATCTTCATAGATCAAACACAGAAATCTGAATGGTAGCGTGATACTTTTGTCTGATATAAGGCAATTCAAATGATTGAATCACGTTGATGTAAACTATTGGTGTGTGTATTTATTTCTATTTTATCTTATTTTGTTTATTTTATTCTTTTACTTTGAGGATAATGAAAGAAACACTCGTGTGCTTTTTTGCATCCAGTCCCAATATGTTTCCAGTTTTGTAAATTTTGTCATCCATTCCCACCGGCACACAAAAGCCTACTCTTTCGAAAAGCAGAACAGGTCTTAAAATATGCGCAAGATTATCTGGAAGACTGGTATGGGATTTTTAAAAATATTTGTTTCGGTGTTGATTTTGGTTAATTAGTTAGTTGGTTGGCTGGTTGGTGGGTTAGTAGGTTTGTTGGCTGGTTGGTTGGTTAGTAGGTTGGCTGGTTAGTAGGTTGGTTGGTAGGTTGGTTGGTTGGCTGACAGGTTGATTTGCGTTTTAAGTGGTTTTTTGTTTTTGACAGGTGTTTTTCTTTTCTTGTTTCAAAGTTTTTCTGTTTTGGTTTAGTTCTTTTTCCATCTTTTTCTCTTCTGTTCCCTTCCCCCTCTTTCGTGCTTTACTTCTTCACCTATTTTTCAGAAGATAAACGCATAAAAAGCAGAACAATTCAGGTCCGTAATGAAAAGAGTGTTTTCCTAGCAGTGCATTGATACCAGACGCAAGGTGGGTTATGGCTGCGTATTTTCATGTGAAAAGCAGAGAAATGTATGTTTGTTGTTGTTGTTGTTGTTGTTTTTTCTTCTTCTTCTTCTTCTTCTTCTTCTTCTTCTTCTTCTTCTTCTTCTCCTTCTCCTTCTCTTCTTCATTCTTCTTCTTCTTCTTCTTCTCCTCTCCTCTTCTTCTTCTTCTTCTTCTTCTTCTTCTTCTTCTTCTTCTTTTCTTCTTCGTTCTTCTTCGTCTTCTTCTTCGTCTTTCTTCTTCTTCTTCTTCTTCTTCTTCTTCTTCTTTCTTCTTCTTCTTCTTCTTTCTACAAACAAGCAAACAAGAAAAGTGGAGGAGGGGATAGGAAGAAATCAGCAGACTGTCCAACATTTTTCTGTCAAGGATTTTTTTGGTTCTCAGCTAGAGCTCTGAGGTTGACCAATGGTGAGAAATCTGTGCATGCGACCGTGTCTTTGCCCACCATTATTTAAAGTAGCCACATTCCGACTTCGGGGATGGTGTCTAAATTCGACGCCTGTGTAAAAGTATCGAAAAGGTGTCCCATAACCTGGACGGTTGTAGGGGAGCGAGGTGTCAAGAGACCTCAGCTCCTCTAGGGGCCAGCATATTGAGGGCGGTGCCCATCTCCTCTCTCTCGCTGCTTTACCTTCCTGACCCTAAAGAGGGCAGGTACCCATTTACAGCTGGGTGAACTGGGGGACTGTACTGAAGCCAAGGCGCGCAAACGGTCACCCATCCAACTGGTAACCATGCTGGACGCTGCTTAACTTGACTGGGGGAAAGTGAGTGCTCTGACCACTGAGCTATCCATCCCTTAAGTTATCCCGTCCCTGACGTCTGTGTACACGCGTTTAAAAAAATGCCCAAAAAACGTGTGTTCGCACACGGGACCTAGTCACATCCGAGGATCTTTCGGGGTATCGGAGTTGGTACTGATGTTTACTCCAAATGGGCACCTCGGTGGTGATTCAATCTCGGGTCATCAGATCATACACAAGGAGACTGGAAGTAAAAAAAAAAAAAAAAACCCACAGGAGTGTTTTTCCATTATCCCCTAAGTAAAAGAGAAAAAAAAAGGAATGAAAGGTCTGTCCCCGTCCTCCCAAATCGTGGAATTTAAAGTTGAGGACAAAGATTGAAAGGACACAATATTAGTGGTGGTTGTGGTCGGAGAGGGGGGGGGGGTAATATTCTATTGATTACGTTTTCTATCACTTCTAGTTTCTGCACTGGCTTGCTGATCCATCTTAAAGCAACGGTTTTGTCACAGTGCCAAAGTTTTGTTAGGTGTTGCAGTCAAAATATGGCGTGGGTACTTTACGCCTTGAGGTGGATTCATTTCTCACACGAATTTCTGGGTTTGTAAGTTAACAAAGCCTTTGAATTAAATTGATCACATCACCTGCAATACCTTCAATACACCCCCTCCCTCCTGTCCACAGAAATAGATATCCACTGATAAGGTCAAAATGGATGAGATCAAAATGTTGTATGTATCCTTATGACATAAGCCTTTTTTAAAGCCAGGGGGAAATACGTACACAATATTCCCCATTTTAACTCTTAAACAAAAAGTGAAAATTGCCAATGATAGTCACCCTTGTCCAACTTTTAAGATAAAACATCCACAGAAAAAAAGAAAGCATTTCAAGAATGGACTGGATGTGTGTCCTGCCTCTTCGTTAAAAAAAAATCACACACCACACACACACACCACACACAAAACACCGGAAAGAACAGAACCTAACCCGATGTGCCAGCAAAAGAGCACACACTTTGCCATCAGGCAGGGAGTGGAGGGGAGGGAGGTAGCTGTAGCCACTGACCTCTCTGTCATCCGCCATCCCGCTGTGCTGCACGTGCACAAAGACCTGGGCTGCGGCAGGGGAAAGAACCCGAGTCAGTTGGGTGGAGGGTTTTTTCCCTTGAAGGAGGAAGGTAGGTAGAAGAGGGTTCGACATTTTGGGAAGAGCAAGCTTACCTAGTACCTGAAACTGTTTACCTGCAGACCTCGTTTGGATTACAGGATTTTGTGTAACAC
>CM060325.1:29060519-29073019 GCA_030674155.1 Stramonita haemastoma
ATAAAGTTATTGCATTCACACGCAACACACTTCAAATGAGGCAATTATTTTCACATATAAAATGCTCCTTATAAGGCAGTTATTGTTGCACACAACACACGCCTTATATGGTTATTGCATTCACACCCAACACACACCGTATAAGGCAAATATTTTCACACACATCATACGCCTTATAAGGTTATTGCTTACACACCCAACACACTCAATATTAGGCAATTATTTTCACACACATTACACTCAATATAAGGCTATCAATTTTACACACACCACACTCCTTATCAATGTGACAGTCTCTGCACCAAACAAGCTCCTAATAAGGTTATCATTATTATTGCTGCACGCAACCCCTCCTTTAGATCTATAGTGTTAGAGTTTTAACACATCGGTTTTTTTGGTTACATTCTTGTTGGGTTTACACACAATACATTCTCTGCTTGTTTTTGATGTTGTTGTGTTTTTTTTGTGTGTTTTTTTGTTGTTGTTTTTTTTTTTTTTGGGGGGGGGGGGGGGCAACAATATAGTGTTTACATAGTTCATGTTTTTACACACTGCACATTTTTATACAAACAACAGTCTCTGCAGAGTTATCCACAACACACACACACACACACACACACACACACACACACACACACACACACACACACACACACACAACACACACACGAACTCGTTAACACATGGTGCATCTTACAACGCTTTACTGCCAATGACTAAACCATGACACTCAGTCTCAGTCTCCCTCCACTACAACAATCTTCTGACTCCCATGCCCCCCTCATACCCCCTCCCTCCCCCCCAACCATTCCCACTATCTCTATCTCCATGACAAGCGCTTGACTTGTGCTCAGTGCTCTCAGATGACAGCCTCTCCCCGCTAATTCGGCGTGACGCCACAGGGTCCCTGACAGGAGGAGACGCGTCGTTACTCCTCATTTAGCCAATGCCCTCAAGGCGGCTTCGGCACATTCCGCTTCCCTCCGTCACCTTCGTTTGCCACTCACTTGGGATTATATACATACATGTATGTCTCTCTTTCTGTCTTCCTTTCCCCTGTCCTTGTCTTGTCTGTCTTGGTCTGTCTGTCTTGGTGTGTCTGTATGGTTGGCTGGCTGGCTGGCTGTTTGACTGTCTGACTGTCTGTTTGACAGAGACAGGCAGATACATGGACAGACAGACAGACACAAAGACAGACATACAGAGATAGACGGACAGACAGAAAAGAGCATAAGAAAGAAAAAAAAGAAAGAAAAGAGGCGACAGTTTATACAACAGACTCAGAGGACACCGCCGAAATGGATTCATCTCGTTGATTCTGACCACAAGACTGGCACAGTGTTATTCAGAATAACACAGTCCATTCCTTAGTCTTCCGCCAGACTCTCTCTCTCTTTTCCCAAACTAGGCACACCATAATACTATACTATTCAGCAACTCGTAGGAACAACTTTTTGTTTTGGTCCCAGACATTCCAAAGAAAATGTTCTCAATAAAAAAAATTGAAATTTTAACAGGATTCCTTTGAATGATTTAATTCTGCTGGCAGAAAATGTAATGCTTGTTGTTGCTGTTGTTGCTACCGCTGTTGCTACTGTTGCTGTTGTATCGTTGTTGTTGTTGTTCGACAATCCCAGTTTAACACTCCTGGGGTCACCTGTATAATTATTATGCACTCTGTCACATGCGAAAGATCAAAATCAGTTTAATGATCCTGTCATTTATGTCCGAGTTCGTTGGGTTACTGAAGCATGAACATACCCCGAAGTTGGAATCCGGCTACCTTCGTGATGGATTTAAAACTGTCGCATATGCAAAGTATCACTATCGAAGCTCTAACCGAGGAACGAAAACAAAACAAAACAAAAAAAGGAATCAAATCCCAAACAAACAAACAAAAACTGCAGAAACAAAAAAAATGCCTCGCAAAATAATTTTGACGTTAAACTGAGCATGGTGGACTTGTTTGTACAGCTCTTGTTCAGTTCATGTTGTATGTTTTTTTGACACGAAACTTATCTCGTTTTCATCTTCTCCGTATTTTTTATATAATTATTATGTCTAGCCCCGTTAGATGACCACTGAAGCCATATCACGCCTGACACCTATTCAAATTTTAGGTCTCAGATTAAAACTGCAGCTATCTTTATATTAAAACCATGGAGGGGGCGGGATCAGGATAGCTCAGTGGTCAGAGCACTCGCTTTCCCCCAGCTAAGGTTAAATAAGCAGCATTGCGCGTGGTCACCAAGTGGATGAGCGACCATTTCCGCGCCTTGGCTTCAGTACAGTCTCCCAGTTCACCCAGTTGTAAATGGGTACCTGCCCTCTTTGAGGACAGGGAAGGTACAGCAGCAAGGGAGAGGAGATGGGCACCACCCTCAATACTGGTCCCTGAAGAAGCTGAGGTCTCTGACACTTGATGAAATGACGTTATGAAAGGCAAACTTTCTGTTCAGTATAGTCTTTATGTCTATAAGATAGAGTGGTCCTTAACTGTATTTGAATAGGATATGACAAGACTCCAAACACGAGAAAAAGTCTACACATGAAAAGTCTACACCCCTACTTTCAAGAAGATTGCTTTTAATTTACGTCGATCCTTGCCACCGAAAGTTGCTACTAAAATATTCTTGTATTGTTGTTAAACCAAGAGCATGCATTTTTTCGGTGGGGGAAAAGTTCCTTCAGACTGTTAAGAATCGTGACTTGGTCATTTTTTCGGTGGGGGAAAAGTTCCTTCAGACTGTTAAGAATCGTGACTTGGTTTGATTCTGGTACCGAGAGACCATAACCCTGTGACAGAGTCTGCAGTAATCTGTGCAGAGTTAGCATATCCTGCACCAAGCGCTGCCAGACATCTCTGACCAAGCTTTAACACAGCAGCAAAGAATCTTGCTTCTCTTGGAACTAAAAGGTTATATTCATTCCAGTGGTCCAGTGGATTTCACTACTCAGCCTAACATCTTCCTCAAACCTACCATGCTCTTGGTTTAACAACAATACAAGAATATTTTAGTAGCAACTTTCGGTGGCAAGGATCGACGTAAATTAAAAGCAATCTTCTTGAAAGTAGGGGTGTAGACTTTTCAACATTAAATAAACAATAACAGCAAAGTTGCTACTTTTGGACATTAAATAAACAATATCTGCAACGTCGCTACTCACGAAGGGAAAAAACCCAGTCCCTATGACCTTTGTGTGACTTAGAACGCGATACTAAAACCAGCTGAGAATCCCAATGTCAAAATAGTTCGACCAGAAGTTCAGTCTTGTTGTTTATAGCCCTGCCGACCACTGAGCCCATATCGGAGCTATACCCTTCAGTCATGTGACTGAGCGGAACTGGAGGATGCCAACAGATCCAGAAGCACACCATAATGCATTAACAGTTTTAAACAAAAGAAAGAAAAAAACTTGATCGTTGAAAAAACAACTTTTACATATAACTGTATTCCGTATTGAAATTAACAGCTGCGTATGTGTAAACAAAATGTGCAAGTATGTTATGTATGACTTATTATTTTGTGCAAACGACATTGTGTATTAATATCATAATTATACTACCGCCGGCATTGGAATGACATTTTTACTTTTTCGTTTTAAAAAAAAAATGATGATGGTTATTTATTTCTTTAAAAAATTCTTTGCTCGTGGCCTACATAAATTTCTTTAAATTGAGACAATAAAGAGTTTGTATCTTTATTAATAAAGAAAGTGTCACAAAGAAATCAAAACTTTAACCATTTACTCAGGAATTTTCACCATAAAAAATTTAAAGCAATAAACTCTTTAAAAGGCATCGGATATAAAAATAACGCACGAAGCCAAATCATAAACAAAAAAAAGCCTGTCAAGACATAACGTAACAATCAGAACAAAAAACAACACTATGAACACGACGATCATCTGCTCTATGTCCATAAATATTGAATGATAACAATATCCAACACAAAAATGATGCGCTGAACAAAATAACCTGATCATTCTGAATGTAAACAGGCTCAGATATGTTAAAACACCACGCTAAAACAATAACACTGTACTGAATATAAAGAAAGACTAACTCAATGAAACCCAAACCTACAACACTAACTCAATCATCCACACGTCTAAGCAGATTGGCAAATCAGCCCCACATCTGTCAACACTTTACCAAACAAAGAAAATCAAACCAAACGAGAAGACAAACAATCACACAGAAGTTTCCAACAAAAGGGGACCTATCTGTTTATCCATCTTTCTCAGAGAGTAAAGACCTTCAGATGAGACCAATAAACTGAGAACCGGTATGCAAACGCACGCAGAACATCTTGCGCACATGTTAAAACCAGTTCCGCTTTTGGAAGAGTAGGTCGATTGCGCCGGTGGGAATGGATGACAAAATTAACAAAACTTCACGCACACAGGGACTGAATCTAAGAATAAAAGCACGTGAATGCTTACAGAATAAATAAATTGATTACCAAAAAAAAATCAAGACAGGTAATGTGGATGGTGTAATCCTCAAGCAGTCTGGTGGCCGGAAAGAGAGACCAGACAGTAATATACACCACAAAGACAAACCAGGCGGCATCTTGCTGAGCATGGGACGTGAATATAATCACGACAATAATAATAATAACAACAAGAAGAAGAAGAAGAAGAAGAAGAAGAAGAAGAAGAAGAAGAACAACAACAACAACAACAACAACAACAACAACAACAACAACAACATATGTGAGCTGCCTGCCTGGCGCTTTCATTATTACATGTGATTATGCAGTTATAGGGGATAACAGAGAGAGAGAGAGAGAGAGAGAGAGAGAGAGAGAGAGAGAGAGAGAGAGAGAGAGAGAGAGAGAGAGAGAGAGAGAGAGAGAGAGAGAGAGAGAGAAGAGAGAGAGAGAGAGAGAAAAGAGACAGACAGACAGACAGACAGACAGACAGACAGACAGACAGACAGACAGACAGATAGATAGATAGACAGACAGACAGACAGACAGACAGACAGACAGAAAGGGTAGGAGAGTAAGCCATTGTGTGTCGAAGGGAACAGATCACAAAATTGACAAAACTGCATACACACGCGGACTGAATGTAAAAAAAAAAAAGCACATGAGTGCTTTTAATCCATTATCCTCGGTATAAAAGAATCAATAAATAAATAAGTATTGCAGCAGTCAGTGCAGCAGTCTAGTGATGGGGAGGAAGGGGTTTGTGGGTACAGCAGCAGCAGCAGCCAGCCCCCTTCATCATAGGGATACAGGATAGCCCAGTGGTTAGACTGATGTGCATTGCGCTTGTGATCTGCTGACCTGGGTTCGAATCTCGTGCAAGAGGATTTTTCCCCTGGAGTTAACATCAGTGCTGACTATACTCCCCCCAAAAGTTCTTCGGATAAGACTATAAACCAAGGTCCGTGTGTGAGAACGCGTGCAGAACATCTTCCGCACACGTTAAACTCAATCTGCTTTTAGGAAGAGTAGGCCGTTGTTTGCTGATAGGAATGAATGGCAAAATCGACAAAACTGCATACACACATGAACTAGATGTAAAAAAAAAAAAAAAAAAAAAAAAAAAAAACCCACTTGAGTGCTTATTCCATTATTTTCAAAATAAAAGAATAAGATTTAAACAAAAAATTATTTCTAATAGCTCCAAAGAATAAAAATGCACTCACACGCACACAAAAAAAATTATTGGTTGCCTTTTTATCCGAAAGCTTCCATGCCAAATAAACACAAACAACAAATCCCTCAAATTAGACACTAACATATTGTTATTGCACGTGCCTGTGTGCCTGTGTGCCTGTGTGCCTGGGTGTATGCTGCACACATAGGCATGCCTCTGTGTGTGTGTGTGTGTGTGTGAGAGAGAGAGAGAGAGAGAGAGAGAGAGAGATGAGAGAGAGAGAGAGAGAGAGAGAGAGAGAGAGAGAGAGAGAGAGAGAGAGAGAGAGAGAGAGTATGAGAGTGTGTGTGTATGCATGTGTGTGTGCGTGTGTGCGCATAGCTTTTGAAAACATGCACCAGATGGCCACCTGAAAATAATTACTCCTTAACTTTTCTTTTCTTTTTTTGCTCATTGTAATGGCGGCGGCATGAATAAAGCATTAGCATCATTAACACACCCAAAAACAAAGAACACCACCCGCCTCCATCACCAACATCTACACTTCATTTTCTCTGTCTGTCTGTCTGTTTGTCTGTCTCCCTCTGTCTCTCTGTCTTTCTCTTTCTCTGTCTGTCTGTCCTTCTCCCTCTTACCTTTCTCTCTCTATCTCTGAAAAAAGTATATGAATGCTTACTCTGTTACCCTTGGAAAATAAGGATTATTCATTCATTCATTCATTCATTCATTCATTCATTCATTCATTCATTTTCTCTCTCTCTCTCTCTCTCTCTCTCTCTCTCTCTCTCTCTCTCTCTCTCTCTCTCTCTCTCTCTCTCTCTCTCTCTCTCTCTCTCTCTCTCTCTCTCTCTGTACATGTGGAAGGATGTACAGGTGGAAGGACGGTGGCAGAATGGTTAAGACGTTCGCCTGCCAATATGTAAATCGTGAGTTTCTGGGTTCGAACCCAGCCTCGCCCTTTCTTCCCAGTTTGACGAAAAAATCGAACTGAATGTCAAAGTCATTCGGATGAGACTCGAAACCGAGGCCCCGTGTGCGAATGCACGCAGAATATCTTGCGCACACGTTAAAACCCCGTTCCACCTTTCGGAAGAGTAGGCCATCGTGTGCCGGTAGGAGCGGATGACAAAATTATAACAAACCAGCATGCACACAGGTGTTGTGTTTAGACACCATCCCTGAAGAAAAATCGGGGAGTTGGAGTTGGGGATCTTTGCGCCTGGTGGCAGCATGATCTGTGGCTCTGTAGGTCAAATGCAAGCGCTTTGATTTGTCTTTACAAGAGATAGCGCTATACAAATTCCATATTAATAATAATAATAATACATGTATGTCTATGTGCCTTGTCTGTAGGTACACCTCTCTGTCTGTTTGTCTGGCTGCATGTATGTCTCTGTCTCACGGTCTCTGTCTCTCTGTTCCTTTGTCCCCCTGCCTCTCTGTCTGTGTCTGTCTGTCCGCCTGTCCGCCTGTCTGTCTGTCTGTCTGTCTGTCTGTCTGTCTCTCTGTGTATGTCTGTCTCCTTCTCTCTTTAGTACTGTGTGTGTATGTATGTATGTGTGTATGTGTGTGTGCCCGTGTGTGTGAGTGCGCACGCGCGCGCGCATGCGTGTGTGTGTGTGTGTGCGTGTGTGTGCGTGTATGTGCGTGCGTGTATGTGTGAGCACGTGTGTTTTTCTGCTGTGGAAGAGATAATGACTGGAGACAGCCCAGCTCAGAAACAGAGCACAGGATCCCGCCCCCTTCTTCTCTCTCGCTCACGCTTTCCTCTTTAAGACAATTAGTCTCCACAGAACAGGTCTGCCTTTCCACATTCTTTCAGTGCATTGGCTTTTTTCTTAAGACAGGTTTCTTTTTTTTTTCTTTTCTTTTCTTCACGCCGAAGCTGGGTCTGATTTGTCAGGTGGCGTTCATGGCAGCAGCCAAACACGTGTTCCTTCATAATGATATGACAGACAAGAAGAGTTGGTTGTCTGAGGGTTCCACAAAGAATGTTCTTTTTTTTATACTTATTTAGATGTTTCTCCAGAACTGAGCATGCACTGTGTAGCCTACACATTGATTTAAACAGCAATAGCAAGCTAATAGTTTATAATGTGCTATATCACGTACAGAAAATCTAAATGGTAATCAGGCAGCTAGCACATGAACAAGAAACAATCCAACTATAACACATTCACTTACTTTTTATTTTTACATGTTGCATTTTACAACACTTTAAGTTACGATAGATTTCTCTGCGTAAAATTCGGGTTGCTCTCCACGAGCAGCGCCTACCCATTTTTTTCTTTTCCTGTTTGCATCTGTATTTGTTTCCCTATCAGAGTAGCTTTTTCCTACAGACATTGGCATGGAACAACTCTCTTGTTGCCATGGGTTCTTTTACGTGCGTTAAATAATTTTGTGTAAGATAGGGACCTGGGTTTATCATGTCATCCAAAAGACTAGCACCCGGACCACGACCAACAGTCTAATGGATGGGGGAAAGTTTGGGGCCCCAACATGGTTCAAACCGCCACATATTTCTGACCGGTACTTTTCTACTTTTCGTTTTCTAGGCAGGTGCATTACCTCTAGTCCACCAATCCAACAGCATCATTTTCCATTTTTTATCACTTTTCCTCATTTTTGCTGCTATGCTATTTCAGAAGAAAACTATGGCTGATGTAAAAAAAAAAAAACATAGCCAAAAAGTACAGCAAAAAATAAACAAGCAGAGCAATAAGCAAGCAAAACAATTGCAAGAAAACTAGACAAAAATAAACCTCTCTCTCTCTCTCTCTCTCTCTCTCTCCTCTCTCTCTCTCTCTCTCTCTCTCTCTCTCTCTCTCTCTCTCTCTCTCTCCTCTCTCTCTCTCTCTCTCTGAACGGTTCTCATCCGCTGCCGCAAAACTCTAAGTTACCCTCCTTCATGCACCCTGAATCTAACACATGTAGCCAGTCAACTTCTAGATCTAGTATTCCTAAAAGCCTTGCCTTTCCTGACCACCCCCTCTCAGCTCTTCACCCCTCATCCCCAGCTATCACAACAGATCTGTCATACACCTAGAAACCAGCTTCCAAATCAACCCAGACACATTGCCTTAGATCAAAACATTCATCAACCGCCAATGTTCAATCATATTTCACCAGTTAAATCACCTAATGCCAACAACTGCAACTATAATCTTCATCCAATGGCTGTCCAGGTGATGAACTATTTTGCTTCACAGCTGATGGCTCAGCATAACCCCAATCACTCGTAGGGCAGAAACATGTGGTGCTTGTCACTGTACAGAGCTTTGCACAAAGAAATCATTTTAATTGTATCAACAATATTATTGACAACATTGTAGAACAATAGGTAGCCATACATATGTGTGTGTATGTGTGTGTGTGTGTGTGTTTTTTTGCGTGTGCATACGTGCGAAAATGTGTGTGTGTGTTTGTGTGTGAGTGGGCGTGCATGCACGAGCGCGTGAGTGTGTGTGTGTATGTGTGTGTGTGTGTGTGTGTGTGTGTTATAATGTGCATACTGTGTGCAGTCAGAAGCCGGACTTTCCCAAGTTACACAAGAGACGGTCTACAGACGCTTTGTTACAGCCAAAGTTTTCATGGTGTATTGAGTTTTCCCTACATTTTGGGGGAAACTGACATTTGATTGACTATCTCGGTTCTGATTATTCAGTTTTATTGTTATTGAGGTTTGGTTACATTGTTGTAATTGTTGTTGATATTTTCAGCCAGCTGTCCTTTTTCCTTCTGATCTAGACTGTTACTCTAATCTTGTCTTTATTCTTCACTAGGAACTGGGTTTGGTTCTTTTAAACATCTTTGTGGGCTTGTTTAAATTATTCTGATATTTTAGAATATTCCTTGTTGCTATTTCATTCGTAAGAATAGGAACATTTATCTTTCACACCATGCCTTCTTGTCTAGATTCCTGGCCCTCCAAAGAAGGGCTTAGAATTGGATATTTGAATATTAACCATGCTGCCAACAAATTGACAGATATTTCGTCCATCTTATGTAATGGTGGGAAACAATTCCATATTTTTTGCATCGCGGAATCTCATTTACATGAGCATATTTCCAATTCCGACTTATCTATAGCAGGATATAGCTTTATCCGTATGGACCCAAAACGTAAAAACGAAACAGGTCTACTATTGTATTATACACAATCAATGAAAATAAAGCAAATAGACAATCTAGCTAACCACGGAATTGAATCTATATGGATAGAAATTCATTTAAAACATAGCAAACCATTACTTGCAGGTTTTCTATATAGGAACCCTACAGAAAGAAGTCACTGGTTTGATTCTTTCAATTCCATGATGGATGACGTCATTTTACAGTCTAAAGAGACCCTAGTGATGGGTGACTTTAATATAGACTTATTGAAAAAACACCCCAAGTGGAAACAAGTTTGTGACAATTGCTGCCTAACCCAACTTATACAGAATCCTACCAGAATTACCCCATCTTCTGAAACTCTAATTGATCACATTTACGTTACTGATAAACAAAACGTAGTTGAGGTTTGCGCACCTATTACTGGATGTAGTGATCACAAAGCTGTATGTATAACATGGTTCAAAAAGGGCTCAAAAATTCCAAAAGCTGGACACAAAACAATCACTTATCGTTGCTTTTCTAAGTTTGACAAAGAAGCATTTCTGTTTGATTTAGCTCAATCTCACCTGTGTAATGTTTACCATTATACTGACCCCGATGAGGCTTTGCAATTTTGGTACAATACCTTCAAATCCATATATGACAAACATGCTCCAATAAAATCTAAAAGAATAAAACATAATCCTAAACCACCATGGTTAACAAAAGATATAGAACAAGCTAGACATATTAGAGACTCATTACTAGCTTCTAAGAAACATGATGAATATAAGAAACAAAGGAACAAATATAACTCTCTTTTACGTGCTTCAAAAAAGAAATATTTCATAGATCTAGCAGGTACCAATAAAGATCCAAATCTGTATGGAAAGCAATAAACTCTTTGACCAACAAGCTAACTTCAAACACGAACTTATCAACGCAAAACTTATCCGTGGATGACTTGAATCACCATTTTGCAAATATAACGGACAAGATAATTCAAAATGACAAATCAACCACGAATGATTTATCGCTTCTGAGTGAATTCTGCAAAACCAAAAATATACATACACAACTATCAATACCACCTATAACAATATTTGAAGTTTATAATAGTCTAGTAAAACTAAAACAAACTAATACAAAAGGCATGGATGGCCTTGATGGGAAAATTATCAAACTTTGTGCATCTTATTTTACTGACTCACTTACATACATATTTAATCTATGCATTGACAAAAATTATTTTCCAAAAGCATTTAAAATAAGCAAAATACTCCCTATATATAAATCAGGTGAAAGGACTGAGCCTTCCAACTACAGACCTATTTCTATTCTATCAGTCCTTTCTAAACCTCTAGAGCAACATATAAAATGTCATATTGTTGCTCATATAAAAAAATTTGATCTTCTACATCCTAGTCAATCCGGATTTCGTGAGAAGCATTCATGCCACACTTCCTTGATAAAAATCGTCGATGAATGGCTTTCAAATATAAATGATAACAAATTTAATGGAATAGTCTTTGTAGATTTTGCAAAGGCTTTTGATACACTTTCTCATACTCTGCTTCTCCGTAAACTCAACGTTTATAGATTCTCTGCCAATACTCTTGCACTCATAGCATCTTTTCTCAATTGTCGTCATCAAACTGTATGTATAAACAATAAATATTCCACCATTCTCCCACAGAAATTTGGTGTACCACAGGGATCGATTCTAGGTCCTATTCTTTTTTCACTTTATATCAATGATTTGCCTCTTTATGTTAGATCTACTTGTGAACTCTTTGCTGATGACACTACCATCTCCTGTAGCCATCAAGATATTCCATTATTATACAAGAACCTACAAGAGAGTACTAACGACCTAATCAGATGGACTGAATCGAATCACATGTCCTTAAATTCACAAAAGACAAAACAAATGCTTGTAACAACTAGGCAGAAACGCCAAAATTTAAATGACAATATTCCATCTATTTATATAAACGATGACAAAATTGAAGTAGTCAAGTCACATAAAGTCTTAGGTCTTATCGTAGATAATAATTTATCATGGTCTGATCACATTAGTAATCTATCCAAACGAGTGTCAACAAAGGTTTTTCAGCTATCTAAAATTAAAAATTTCCTTCCTTTTCATGCTCGGAAACAATTTTTCCACGCTCACATAAAATCAGCTATAGATTACGCATCCACTCTTTGGGACTGTGCTAGTGAAAACACATTAAAACCACTCACTCAAAGTTACAGACGAGCACTAAAAATCCTCCTCCTTAAGTCATCGTCATTAACTCCAGAAGATTACAAATTACTTGATATTCTACCACTGAAAAACAAATTAAAATATAACAAAGGTATTCTAATGCATAGAATTATATCACATATAGTACCTGCTACCATTATTGATTTATTCCCAATTAATAGTAAACGACATACTCACAAACTTGCATTGTCAAAGCCTCGAATAGATTTGTTCAAATCAAGCCTACATTATTCAGGAGGTACCCTATGGAATTCATTACCAGAACCTCTGAAAAATTTAAAAAGCCATTATTCTTTCAAGAAAATGTATCGAGAACATCTATCATCGAACAATATATAACTCTCTCTCTCTCTCTCTCTCTCTCTCTCTCTACTCTTCTCTCCTCCTCTCTCTCTCTCTCTCCTCTCTCTCTCTTCTCTCTCTCTCTCTCTCCAGCTATGAAGTATTAAGTTACATAATTGGTTGTTACAAACAGAATTATGCTATGTTTTTTGTGTGTTTTTTCTCCATTTTCTTG
>CM060325.1:29078019-29090519 GCA_030674155.1 Stramonita haemastoma
AGAAGAAGAAGAAGAAGAAGAAGAAGAAGAAGAAGAAGAAGAAGAAGAAAAATTGAGAAGAAGAAGAAGAAGAAGAAGAAGAAGAAGAAGAAGAAGAAGAAGAAGAAGAAGAAGAAGAAGAAGAAGAAGAAGAAGGAGGAGGAGGAGGAGACGACGACGACGACGACGACGACGAGGACGAGGAAGAGGAGGAGGTGGAGGAGGAGGAGGAGGAAGAGAAGGAGGAGCAGGAGGAGGAGCAGGAGGAGGAGTAGGAGGAAGAGGAAGAAGAAGAAGAAGAAGAAGAAGAAGAAGAAGAAGAAGAAGAAGAAGAAGAAGAGGAAGAAGAAGAAGAAGAAGAAGAAGTAGTAGTAGTAGAAGAAGAAGAAGAAGAAGAAGAAGAAGAAGAAGAAGAAGAAGAAGAAGAAGAAGAAGAAGAAGAAGAAGAAGAAGAAGAAGACATAATTATCTTCACACTGTTTCAAAGAACATGCTCTGGCATGACCCTACCAGTTCTTGCTTTGTCTGTACCTCTTTTCTAAGAGCATGGCCTTCACCTACAGCAAAAAAAAGAGAAAGAAAAACACAATGAGTACATAAGGAAGTGCACTTGCTGCCTTATTCCGGGCACTTTGGCCAGCAGGGCTAATTGGCAAAAACAGACACAACAAGCCGGCCTGTCTTAACTTCGCCTGTTTCCTTTCATTTCACTCACTCCCCCTGATTCCTCTTCTTCTTCTTCTCTCCGTCTCTGTCTCTGCCTCTCTGTCTCCGTCTCTTTGTTTTCTGTTGTTGTTGTTGTTGTTGTTCTTCTTCTTCTTCTTCTTCTTCTTCTTCTTCTTCTTCTTCTTCATGATGTTGCTGTTGTTCTCCTTCTTCTTCTCTTCATATGTCTCTGTCTCTCTGTCTCTGTCTCTCCCTCTCTGTACGTCTCTGTGTAGGTCTGTGTCTGTCAGTCAGTCTGTCTGTCTGTCTCTCCCTCCTTCTCTCTGTTCCTCCCTCCATCCCCTTCTCTTTCTCTACTCTAGACTACTTGTCTCTTCATCCTCCAACTGTACTCGAAACATTTCTCTTCCAATCTTACCATGCCCCCCACCCCACCCCCAGCCTACCCCTTCTCCCTCACCACCCCTCCTCCACCCCCTCGCTTACCTCTCTTCAGTGAGTCCTCTCTCCTGTAGTAGGGCTCTCTTTCTATCAGCTAGTTGAGGCAAACAAAAAAATGAAAAGAAAAGAAGACTTTTGAAAGCAAACGATCTTTAAAGGTAAAAATCAGCTCATTTTGTTTGTTTGAGATTATATTAGAGTCCCAGCTGAATTATCTGATTTAGGGACAATGACAGCAAGTCATCTCACTTCGGTACCCAGGGATACTCCCAGAATAGTCCACTTCTTTGAAGCAACTGGGCTAGGCCCACACAAACACAAGAGTGCTATACACTACACGAGCCTGAGCAATAAATCAACTCATACCTCATTACAGCAATTAATTAATACAGTGCATTGGGTGGGCGGGGTGGCTGATAGTATACCCAGACACCAACTCCTCCTCAATGTGAACCAGATTTGTTTGTTGTTGTTGTTGTTTTGGGAGGTGGAGGGGGAGGGTTGGGGGTATTGTTTTCTTTTTATTTGGACTCTCGGCAGGTGAGGCTTGGAAAATCCATTTATGTAGAGAAAACCATATTCAGAGGGAGAGAGAGATTTTCTTTTTCTTATACATTGAGGATAATGGAATAAGCACTCATGTGCTTTTTTACATCCAGTCCCCATGTGTATGCAGTTTTGTAAATGTCATCAATTCCCACCGGCACACATGGCCTTCTCTTATGAAAAGCAGAACAGGATTTAACGTGTGCGCAAGATGTTGAGAGAGAGAGAGAGAGAGAGAGAGAGAGAGAGAGAGAGAGAGAGAGAGAGAGAGAGAGAGAGAGAGAGAGAGAGAGAGAGAGAGAGAGAGAGAGACAGACAGACAGACAGACAGACAGACAGACAGACAGACAGACAGACAGACAGACAGACAGACAGACAGACAGAGGTAGACAGAGAATCAGACAGACAGAAACAGAGACAAAGACAGACAAACATAGACAGAGACATACAGACAAATAGAAACATACAGATCAAGACAGAGACAGACAAACAAACAGACAGAGACAGAGACAAACAGACATAGAGAGAAAGAGACAAAAAACTACAGCTAACAGCTAATATTTTCCCAACAGGCCGAGTTTCTTTTCCTTCATGAAGATCTTTATTTTGCAAGGATCAAGCTATCAGCGTCCATCATGTCAGTACAGTCTGTTGTTTCCTCGCAAAATAAAGGGAGAGAGGAAGAGCAGGAGTCTGCTGTCTGTATATAAAGCACACACGCTGGCGGGGGAAGGGCCCTGTGTTGATAGTGTTGGGTAAAAGCGTCTGTGTCATGGCAGCCTCTCCTGGCATTTAGCCTCCCCCAGTTTTTAGTGTTATTTTTTTTAGGTTATCAGCTATATGCACATTCACACCAGTACCAGCCTGGATACATGGGATATTATATACACATGAACCCTCATGCGTGCTCTGTCAGACAGACAGACAGAGAGAGACTAGATAGACAGACACGCACATATACATACACACAAAAATACACAAACACATGAGCGCGCGCGTACACATACTCACACATGCAAGTGCGCACGCACGCGCGTGCACACACACACACACATACACACACACACACACGCACGCTCGCACACATGCATGCATGTGCAAACACACACACAAGTAAATACCCCATACTAATGCACACACACACAAACACACACGATTGTGTCATTTCTTTCCAAATAAATACCAAGCACAGCTGGATTTTTTCTGTCTTAAAATGCTACAGCAGGTATATGTTTTTGAAAGGTAAAGGTGGCAAAGGTGTTCCATAACCTATGTGGCCATAGGGGAGCCAGGTGTCAGAGACCTCAGCTTCTCCAGGGGCCAGCTCATTGAGGGCAGTGCCTATCTCTCTCTCGCTGCTTTACCTTCTCTGACCATAAAGAGGGCAGGTACCCATTTACAGCTGGGTGAACTGGGGACTGTACTGAAGTCAAGGAACGCAAATGGTCACCCATTCAACTGGTAACCATGCTCAATGCTGCTTAACTTTAGCCAGGTGAAAGCGAGTGCTCTGACCACTGAGCTATCCAGTCCCCTTTGTTTTTAGGACACCTTTAAGTAGCAAAACCCCACTACAACAACAAACCCCCCAATATATATACATATATACATACATACATATATATATGTATTATATATATTTATATATATAACACTGCCCATCAGTACTTTAGGACTCATGAACTACAGCCAATGGTTTAAACGCCAAAAAACCTGAACAGACAAATAATCTCCTCTGTAAGCTACTATAAAGAAAGATGGTGAGAACTCAGGCAGCACAATCTCCCTACTTGAAAAAAGAAACAAAACAAAAGGCAAACAGCAAACAATAAGCAAACAAACAAAAAAACAACAAACAAGCAAACAAACAAATAATAAACAAACAAAACTTGTACATCACCTGACGTACAAGCTCTCAGACAGATTTCGGTTAGTTTGGCTGTTTCCTCAAAAAGATTTCAAAACACACACCTGCATTGACATTTTTCTCTTCATATATCCATCCACACCAGAAGCACAAAAAAGAAGGATAAAGACATGTTATAACATTTGGAACAGGCAGGAATAACGATTTGTCAAAGAGTGCAAAAGGAAGGGAAAATCATCACACCTACCCAACTGGAGAAACAGGTGATAGGCCTAGATATTTGTGAAGCAACCCTTCAACGTATTCTGACGTCAGTTCCTGTATGATGATGCATTATGGGGCATGGCAGGGAGATCTATAACGTCTCTGTAACTGAGCCAGTCAGTGTCAACAAACACAGGAGACGTTTTCATAAATACTGAGTCCCTGTGGTATTCTCTCTGTGTGTATGTGTATGCATGGTAGTGTATTTAGGAGGCGAGAGAGAGAGAGAGAGAGAGAGAGAGAGAGAGAGAGAGAGAGAGAGACAGACAGACAGACAGACAGACAGGCAGACAGACATACACACAGACACAGAAAGATACTCGACAATCAGACAAATAAAATACTAACAAAACAGATACAGCCCAGTCAGATTTATTTTCTTACATACAGCACTATCTTTATTTTCCTAGAATCAAGCTGTCGGGCAACAATCTGGTCGGCTTCAGGAGGGGAGGGGGAAAACCCACTGCATATTACAGACAACAACAGTCACAAGATTACACAAACTGGGTCTGCTGTTGTGTGTGTACAGCCAGGCCTGAAAGTGGGGATATTTTCAAAGGACTTGGTTAAATAGTCTTGTGTCATTATACCATTCTCTCAAACTATTATAGTAATTTTTTTTTCTTTTCGTAAAATATGTATTTCGGTACATACGCATGTAGACATTTGTACACAATACTAACGTGTGTGTGAAAAGAGATGTCTGCAATGTGGAAACATATGCATTTATATGTACTGGTTTGTGTGTGTGTGTGTGTGTTATGTTGTGTTATGTGTATGTGTGTGTGTTTGCTATTATGTATGCATGTGTATATGAGAGAAACAGAGATAGACATACAGACAGAAAGTCAGACATACAGATAGAAACACAGAGACAGAAACAGAACATATTTCCTTACAATCAAGATTTATTTTCTTACATACAGAACTATCATCTATCTTTATTTTCATAGAATCAAGCTGTCATGCGGCAATCTGGTCCCTGGAGGAAAAAAAAAACCCCACTGCACATAAACACAGCAGTCAGCAGATGAGAAGGGCTGGGTCTGCCCTCTGTATGTACATCACAGCTTAACACACACACACACACACACACACACACACACACACACACACACATACAAACACTGCACACACACACATACACACACATACACACATACACACTACACACACACATAAACACAGCAGTCAGAGGAGGAAAAAGATTGGGTCTGCCCTATGTATGTACATCACAGCAATAATAAACTTACACACACATAGCCCTGATAATGGCTACACTCATAGCATTAGAGCAGCCCCCTCCCCCCCCCCCCCCGCAACTATTTTGCATAAGGAGACTATCACTTTCACCCACCAGTTCATCCCTTTCTTATGCACACAAATGTTTAGCATCTGTGTATACTAGTATCATTTCTTGCATGAAAGGTGTACACACACACGCAATCTCAAACACATGCACGCGCACACGCACTTACACACCACACACACACACACGCGCGCGCGCGCGCCAGTCAAAACAGGTTTGCTGGTTAGAGTTCCATTCAGAAAGAGATTTGCTGGTTTTCACAGATTTTTTAAAGTATGAAAAAATGCACAGTGTACTTGTTTTTAAGGGGTCGAGGCCATAGATCAACACCAGGTAGAGTTAAATACGTGGGAAATGATCATCAAATGAGGATTGCTTGTGTTCCTACAGTGTTTAGCCCGCACATGCATAATATTGTGGTGAGGCAGCTAGCAGACGACAAAGGACTTAAGGGGTACAGTGTTTGTTGAATTTTGTGTAAAGTTTAAACCTATTGTCCTGAATTTTGACTCAGGGACTAGTCTTTGGGGAAAAAAGTGTTTTTTCTATTTCTGTGGATGCCTTAGTACGTGCAGTACGAATCCAAGTGTGATATATTAAAGTCATTCGGATGAGACTATAAACCGAGGCCTGTGTGCGAACGCATGCAGAACATCTTGCGCACACATTAAATCCTGTTCCGCTTTTCGTAAGAGTAGTGCCGGTGGGAACAGATGACATTTACAAAACTGCATACACACGGGGACTGGATGTAAAAAAGCACAAGAGTGCTTTTCCCATTATCCTCGATATAAAACAATAAAATAAAAACAATAGAAAGAAAACTGCCAGAATCTAACCCTTATGTGCAGCCTGTTTATAATTCGTCAAGACGGTGCTACCTGAAGAAAAACTCCTCCCACAGAAACAGGAGAAACAGGTGACTTTTTTTTTTAAGCAAAGAGAGAGAAAAAAAAACCCTCATTCGTCAGTTCCTGCTTGACAGGATATTGACAGGGAGGTGTTCTTTTATGTGTTGAATTTAATTATTGTAAAGAAACATAACTATGAAGATGCTTTTGTGTTGCTGAACTATTATATTTTGGTGAGAGAGAGAGAGTAGTTTATCAGGTTTTGATGTAATCATCTAAAAATTACACTGTGTGTGTGCGTGCGTGCGTGCGCGCGCGCGCGCGCGAGCGCGGTGTGTGTGTATGTGTGTGTGTCTGTGTGTGTGTGTGTATGTGTGTGTGTGTGTGTGTGTGTGTGTGTGTGTGTGTGTTCACTTTCTTGCTTGCTTGTCTTTTATTACATTTTAGTAGAAGAACGTAAAGATGAAAAACAAACCAACCAGCCAGCCAGCCAACCAACCAACCAACCAAACCAACCAACCAATACCCACCCACACACACACACACAAACACCCCCCCCCCCCCACACATACACACAAACACACACACAACCCCCCCCCCCCCCCCCTCCCACCGACCCCCCCCCCCCCCACCGATACACACACACTCGCGAGTCTCAAATTACACAAGTTTATTTCTCAGATCAACACAACTTCACAGATGGCCGTTCTTTTATACACATAACAATGATAATAATAATAATATGTATGTATATAAATAGATTACAGGTTCACAGAAATGTCAAAACAGTATTTTGATTGTCCACATACTGTCAAAACACACACACAGGTAGTGTACATAAAAAGGCATGGCAATTCAATGACGAATAATAACCTACATTCATGCTTAAAAAAACAAAACCCAAAACAAACAAAAAATCGCCACATGTGAAACCTGTCTCAAAATATTACATAATAGAACACAAAAGTAAAACGGGTGTTCGTACAAGTCAGTTTTTTTTCTCCAAAAATCACACATTTTTTTGTACTAGTTTGAAAACACACACACACACACACACACACACACACACACACACACACACACACACACACACACACACACACACACACACACCACACACACCACACACACACATACACACACACACACTCACTCTCTCTCTCTCTCTCTAATAAAAAATTAACCAAACAAACAGACACAGAGAAAAACAAACTACAAACAAAACATAAAGAAACAAAACACAAAAAAACCCAACTCCTCTGCCCACAAAAAACCAAACAAACCCAAAACATTGACCATAAACACCACCGAATGTAGTAATAAGCAACATACAAACCCAAAGCAAAACGAAAAAAAACAAACAACGAATAATAAAGAAGCTAAGCAAACAAAGAAATAATACCCCCCCCCCTCAACAAAATAAAAGAAAATTAAAAAAAACACATGTCCTTATCTACATCTCCCCTATCTTTATAACGCTAAAAGGCCAAACATGCTCCTAAATGGCAGATCAATACTCACAGCAAAAGGTAGCACAGTATATTTCATCTTACTGTGAAGCACGGAAATTTACCTTTGAATATTTCAAAACACAGTTCAATACAGTTGTGATAATGATAAACAAAAGAAACATTTAGGAACACAAGGCGCACCATTGTATAATTCATGAGTAGTAGCAGTAGTAAAAATAATAATGATAATGATGATGATGATGATGATGATGATGATGATGATGATGATAATAATGATAAAAAAATAATGACAATAATGAATAGTACTAACCATTCATATTATTCTTGTTGTAGTATAAATCTTGCAAAGCAGTTTTGCGTGCTGTATTCTTCTTCTCTGAAGCTAAATGCGTTATAAAAAAAAGATTACACACAAGGACTTACATTCTATGAGCATCATATACAACCGCATATTTATACAACCTCACCTCCTTACACACAACACACACACACACACACACACACACACACACACACACACACACACACACACACACACACACACACACACACACACACACACTTCTGGGCGCACATACTGCATGCAGCCACATACAAGCATTTATTGAAAAAAGAGCAAATTGGAGCATATTGGGCATTCTAGCATCATACACTATACATATCTTAAACTCACCTATGTACAGTATTTCAGCTCATTCTTTGAATCCTTAAAATGCAGTATATCATAAAGCAGTTTATTTAGCCTACTAAGAAAAAAGAGTTTCAAGGAAAAACATACAACACACACACAGGGGTTAATTCTGATACATTGTAGTTCAAAATGTTTTCAGGATGTTCGCAAACAATCATTGAGTGAGACATACATATACGCAGTTATGCTAAAGCCATGTTGGTCATTATGATGATAATAAATGAGGGTGCTTTCGCGTCTTTCGTTCTCACAACTTATATTCTGATTGTCCA
The DNA here is from genome assembly GCA_030674155.1 of Stramonita haemastoma. NCBI lineage: Eukaryota > Metazoa > Mollusca > Gastropoda > Neogastropoda > Muricidae > Stramonita > Stramonita haemastoma. Next base: position 29,086,381 of record CM060325.1, read on the forward strand.
ATAAAACACACACACACACACACACACACACACACACACACACACACACACACACACACACACACACACACACACACACACACACAAAAACACTGGTAATATAAAACCTGCTACAAATCAAAACTTAACCAAACAATTCAGTTCAGTTGTGGACAGATACTGAATTGTACAGTTTATCCATAAAAACACTTCTTGCAATCACATTCAAACTGAAGTTGCTGGGAAAATGGAGTTACAACTGGAGATTCCAGTCTACAGAATGACATAAAATTATCATAATGCGCTCAATCGCCAACACGCTAACAGGGCAAATCTCAGACCATGATACGGGGGATGGGGGGAGGGGGGATAGTCTAGTGGTCAGAGCTTTGTGTCCGTGATCTGATGGCCGGGATCGAGCCACCACCGGGGCACTCATTCAGGGGATTTTTTTTTCAAATCTCTGGAGTTGACATCAGTACTTGCACCACTCCCCCCGAAAGTTCTTCGGATGGGGGGAAAAAAACGAGGTCCCATGTGCAAATGCGCGCAGAACACCTTACACAAACGTTAAACACCTTTTCCGCCTTTCACAAAGGAAGGCCATTGCGTGCCGGTAGGAACTAATGGAAAGAAATTTACACACACAATTACAAAAAAAACAAAACCCGCACGCACACTGGTGTCGTGTTTAGACCATAATCCCCGAAGTCAGCACATGGTGGGCAAAAATGGTCGCATACGAAAAATCTCACCATTGGTGAACCTCGAAGCTCTGGCCAACAACAACAACAACAACAACAACAACAACAACAACAACAACAACAGCAAACTCTGTTACTCTTGTCATTCAACTTCGTTGTTTCCTTTTTTCATTTCGGTGTAGATTCAGATTCACATCCCGCGCTGGACGATGCAAGTTCCACCCGTTCCCCCCCTCCCTCCTTAATTTTTATGCAACAGGTCGTTTTGCTTTAAGTCATATAAGCCACAGACTTAAACTGTTCGTGCCAGGTGTGTAAACCCCCCCCCCCCCCAACCCCCCCAAAAAAAACAACACACACAACCAAAACAAACTTAATCATCACAAAGCATTGCTATACTGGCGTCAATATTTTGTATTTGCCTTTTCCTATATTTTGTCTGTATTTGCCTTTCCCTATATTTTGTCTCAATTTGCCTATCCCTATATTTTGTCTGTGTTTGCCTATCCCTATATTTTGTCTGAATTTTCCTATCCCTATAATTATTTTTTCTGTATTTGCATATTCCTATATTTTGTCTGAATTTTCCTATCCCTTTGGCTGAATTTTCCTATCCCTATATTTTGTCTAAATTTTTCTATTATTATGCACACACAGCAAGGACTTTTTCAGATCAATGTGTAGAACATAGCAGAACTTACACTACGTTGCTTTCTCTTCTGCTCCAAGTAGGTGTGAGAATCTTAACACTAGTGTGGATGCGTTCTGAAATGAGATGCCCTGGGCCGTGAATCTGGACGTCTGCCTACAAGAATTCCAATTCCTTGAACGTCTTTTCACAAATTGTGATATATTGCCTACAAGACCACTTCTACATTAATACTTGCTGTCATAGCGCCACACCAGAGATAACTCTCAGTTTCCAACACCATCTTCCAACACGTTGAGCTGAACTCTCTCTCATACCTCCTTTCTGCTTAGGAGGGTGTTAGCTAAGCACGCTGAAGAGGACAGTGTGTGACGCGGGATGGATGCGGTGATACAGGCAGGCAGGAGTGGAGAAGGCAGATGGGGAGAAGAAGGATGCTGGCACCCAGCATGCAAAGAAGCGGAGTTCGTTTTCGAGAGACAGGACAGGACAGAGCGAGAGGGATGGCTACAAGTTGAGAGGCACCGTCTCCTTGTAGGGCTGCAGGTTCCCTGTCAACCAAACCACAGTGCTCTCTGTTAGTTCAACAGTAGCTGCAGATTTTAGTGTTTGTTGGTGTGGGCTTTTTTTGTTGTTGCACAGTTAAAGGTACATGTTCAAAATGGCTTTTGTTGCTTTCTAACTTCATCATAAAAGCGTGTGAATGATTGGTGATAAGTCAGGGATTGTGATACATTCTGAAAATGGTTTTGTTGCGTTCTTACTAAAATTAATATAAAAAGCATAGTGAATAATGATAAAGAGATGTGCTTTTGCTCATGAAACTGATATGGTTTTTCCATTCTGAATCTTGTTTTTATACGCATACTTATGATGTGTGCCATACTAATGAAGTGTGCCATACTATCGAAGTTTGCCACCAAGCAATATTGGCACATGTTGTATACTTTCAGCTGACTTACAGGGAACGACAGTTATTCTGCATGTTTGGTCTTGTTCGCCTGTCATGTCAATGGAATTAGGCCTGGAGTTTAAGTGTTTAGTAGTGTAGTGTTTCAAAACTTGCAGTGAAAGAAATAAGTGTTGACCTTTTGAACAGGTTTAGACGTAACCATTCTCCAGCATCACGGTCATCTAACTGCAGTCATCAGAGTTCACCAGTCATTATCCAGTTACAGTCATCAGAGTTCACCAGTCATTATCCAGTTACAGTCATCAGAGTCTAGTCATTATCCAGTTACAGTCATCAGAGTCTAGTCATTATCCAGTTACAGTCATCAGAGTCTAGTCATTATCCAGTTACAATCATCAGAGTCCAGTCATTATCCAGTTACAGTCATCAGAGTCCAGTCATTATCCAGTTACAGTCATCAGAGTCTAGTCATTATCCAATTACAGTCATCAGAGTCCAGTCATTATCCAGTTACAGTCATCAGAGTCCAGTCATTATCCAGTTACAGTCATCAGAGTCCAGTCATTACCGGTTTGTGTCGTGGAGGCGCCTTTTCATTGAGGTTGGAACTTTTATTATATAACGATCCCCTAGGTCAGCTTGTGCAAACGTGCCAGGATATGAATCTGTTGCAGTGGTGTGGAGATGTATGCTGAAGATGTTATTGACTACTATGACCATACTGACAGAAGAGCCCTTTTCATACTGGGCACAAAAGATCATCATCCATGACAAAAGCTAACAGCAACAATTTCTTTTCCTGCCGACTTATCTACAAAGTAATTTAGGCTTTTTTCTTTCGGCGCATAATATTATATATTATTTAGACAGCCAAAAATTAGACTCCTTGATAGATGTGGCGTAAGTATATCTGATATTTCTGACACCGTTGCATACCAGCAGGAAATAAACAGAAAAAAACAAAACAAAACAAACAACAACAACAACAACACCCCAACAAACACCCCTCGAAAATCCCAACATATTCTGACTTTTAAGCTTAAAACACATACAACACTGTCAGATACCAAAAAGCTTTATTTTTAACACACACACCCCGTCTGGACTTGTTCGGACACAGCCGAAGCTTATAATAGCAGCAGTGGCCGGCTGTCAAGTCAAAGGGTGACCACGGGACAGTGATTTGGATTTCATATTTAAAGCACCAAATAGGGACGTTTGTTCGCTGATCAATTTTTTTTCTCTCTCAGACAATGTGATTCAGAATAATACACTGAAGTAACTATGAAGCAAAGAACCTTAAGGTTAAATATGCATCCATCATATCATTTCCCAAGACCAAGAAAATGCGCCTGGCAAATAACCCCCCCCCCCCCCTTAAAAAAATCTACTTCAACCATTCCTTTTGTTTCAATGCATAAGTATATAAACTGCGTTTAGTAACAAAATCAGAACACATTAATTATATCTACAAACTCTCTCTCTCTCTCTCTCTCTCTCTCTCTCTCTCTCTCTCTCTCTCTCTCTCTCTGAAACAAGTTATGGTTTCATTTTTTTCCACAAGATACATATCACTGTATGCCGACCATTTCTTACACACTGCACTAAACTAGCTCCAACACAAAAGAATCAGACCTATGAATGATTTCAGGCAAAAGAATCATCTGATGTTCGAAAAACAGTACATGGAGCATAACATACACTGCTGCAATATTGGCGTACACATAGCACACATACGCTATTCTCGAAAAGCCAAATACTAAGAAGATTTTACATAGTACACACTTTTTGTGGCATTATTTCATTCTTTGTGTCAATCATTTTTTGCAACAAAGGAGGTAGGGATGGGGGAGGGATGGGGAATATGAAGGGATGGCTTCACATCTCGAGCAAT
>CM060325.1:29103019-29108019 GCA_030674155.1 Stramonita haemastoma
CTCCACCATCATCATGATGAAAGCAATCAAGCCACATTATTCATCCCCCGAGGTCAGAATGTGGCTACCTTAATAGTGGGTTAAAACAATCGGACATATAAAATCTCATCATTGGTGAACCTTGCGGTTCTAGCCGCGGTACGAAAAAAAAATGTTTGATTTAGGGCTTAGTATGTGGTGGTGTCTTGAGTATGATGGCTCACAACAGGCACCACTGAATAGCTCGGAATTGACCTAGCAGAAGCAGCAGCAGTGCAGGGCTCTTCTGGTGGGTGGCTTCATGGCAGCCTTACTTTGATAAGCACTCTGACCCATGGACCTCTGAGAACCTGAGGATACGACCGGCATGAAATGCCTCAGATGTTGCAGGAGCAGAAGCATCGCGATGAGGAGTGTAGGATTATCAGGTCTGGAACGTCCCGGAAGATGAGGCAGCATAAACAAATACAACTACAACATCTTCAATAACAACAGCAACAACAATAACACTCCAAAAGAAATGTAACAAAAAAAATAAACAAACGAATAGCCTCATCCGTCATAAAACCCCCAAAACAAACCGAAACTTTTTAAAGCGGACAAAAAGAGGTACTCGTTATATTTTGCGGTTTTATTTTGAATGCATTTGTCTGTCTGTCTGTCTGTCTGTCTGATGGTCTGTCTGTCAACCTCACTCCTCACCCATCCTTCTCTCTCTCCTCTCTCTCTCTCTCTCTCTCTCTCTCTCTCTCTCTCTCTCTCTCTCTCTCTCTCTCTCTCTCCCTCCCTCCCCCTCTCTCTCTCCCCCCCTCCCTCTCTCCCTCCCTCCACCTCTCTCTCTCAAACACAAATAAAACCACACTCTTCTTATTTCAATTCTGCCTTTTTCCCCTAGGTCATTGTTCTCTTCTCTATTACGTCTTGGCAAAAACAGACCCACCCTCCTTTATCCTGCTGAACTTGTTTACCAGCCAGGCTGAAACGAAACTAATGGGTGGATGCCTAGAGTCAACCCCAAGCTGAGTGGCAGGCAGCTGCACTATTAGGATAATGAACTCCTCCTCATTACCTTGATTATCTTCATCAAGCATGAAGAAGGGCTAGCCGGTGCAGCCAGGTAAGCTTGTGATTAATGAAGGCAGACTAGACATCGTGGTATGATGGCTGTGGTGCACTCAGTGCTCCAACGGTGAGAGGCTAGGCTGTGTGCCCGTGTGCCTATAACACTTTATTGCCAAGTTAGTGTGTGGGTATGTTTTGTTGTTGTTGTTGTTGTCCCTTTCCCCGTGTTTTAAAGCGTTGGGTTTTTTTTGTTGTCCTTTGACGATTATTTTGTGGTTTTTGATGGATATGAAAATATGTCAAGATGTTATTTCTTCTGAGAGTGAGCTACTATAACAACAGATGCAAGAAACCACAGAAACAAAATGAGCGATGTGAACCATGGGATGGACTGTGAATGAGTATGTATGGTAAACAGGGAAACTCTACCTGTCATTTGTCTCTGTCTGTCAATCTGTCTGTTTCTGCCTGCCTGTGTGTCTGTGTGTGTCTGTGTGTCTGTCTGTCAATCAATCATTTAGTCAGTCAGTCAGTCAGCCAGTCATTCTGTCTGTCTTTCTGTCTGTCTCTCACTCTCCGTGTGTCTGTGTGTCTGTGTGTGTCTCTTTCTCTCTCTCTCTCTCTCTCTCTCCTCTCTCTCTCTCTCTCTCTCTCTCTCTCCTCTCTCTCTCTCTCTCTCTCTCTCTCTCTCTCTCTCTCTTGTGAATGGGCGTAAAGCTTATATCATTAAACTATTGTCATTGGCATTGTCTGTCTGCCTATGTTTTGAATATAACTCTCTCTCTTATATTATATATATATATATATATATATATATATATATATATATATATATATATATATATATATATATATAACTCTCAATCCCCCATCCCCCCAAAAAAACCACCCAGACTCTCTATATTTTCCACTCAGAAACTATTCATCTGCACGACGCCAGAGCGGCAGATAAACAGCCCTTTACCTCCAGGGCTAAAAACCCGCATCAGGCCAATAAAAGTCGATGCGTTAGTGGATAGGGCAGGATGGCAGACAGTGGCATTTTCATGGGGATGGATGGATGGCAACATCTGGCATCATCCTGACACCACCAGCCAGGCACCACAGCCACAGCCACAGCCTCAGTCACGGCCCTTCATGTCAGAATCGGTCGTCTTCTGCTCCCTTCTGGAGCGGAGAGTCGGGGCGACACTAGGGACCTGGCCTGGGCTCAGCCTGTGTGTCCTGGTGCACATGTTCTGTTTGACTGATTAACACTGGAAGCCCCTTGGATGTGTAAATCTGTCAGATGCAGGTACTTAATTCTCTGCAGGTGAAGGCAAGTACAGAGCGAAGGAAGTGCAACCCAGCCAAGCTGCCTGCCTGCCTGCCTGTCTGCCTGCCTGCCCGCCTATCTGTCTGCCTGCCTGCCTGCCTGCCTGCCTGCCTGCCTGCCTGCCTGCCTGCGGGTGTGATTGAAACGAGTCATTGACCACGAGCACCACATCCTGTCTTGGTTTATTTCAACACGTGTGTCCCCGGGAACCATCCCTCAGTCACTTCTTTTCACAAAAGTTGTTGAGCAAAGTCTTAGTGTGTTACTGTTTTAGGACACAACTGCAAACTGTGGAAAAATAAAGCTTGCTTTGCATCATGGCAAAACTTTTTAAAACCTGTTCTCCAGATGCCGACGAGATTCGAACGCATGACTTCATGGACCTATGGGATCAACGTCAAATGGTCCATAACCAATGGGTATAGCGCCTGTCTTTTATGTGTCTGTTTATCCATCTGTGTGTGTGTCAGTACACAATGCTCAGAAGAGCATTTGCATTTTAGAGAGGCTGGACACAGGGATGGAGAGATATTGCATTGAGCTGATTACTTAGAGTGTTCACTGTCAATGCTGACACAGTTCAACAATACAAATATTTAATATGCCATCACTTTCACACACTACAATAGAAATAGAGCATACAAATAGAGGTAATATCCCAGAGAGAGAGAGAGAGAGAGAGAGAGAGAGAGAGAGAGAGAGAGAGAGAGAGAGAGAGAGAGAGAGAGAGAGAGAGAGGAGAGAGAGAGAGAGAGAGTGACAGACAGACAGACAGACAGACAGACAGACAGACAGACAGACAGACAGACAGACAGACAGACAGACGGGCATACACAGGTAGAGACGTAAGACAAGCCAGAGAAAGAAAAAACAGGTTAAAGTTATTTACTAATTTTATTCATTTACAGTCTTTTATTTCCAGGATAATAAATAAGCACTCGTGTGCTATTCTACACACAGTTCCCCCCTCCTTATGCACACAGTTTTTTAAAACTCTATTTTATCATCTATTCCCACTGACACACAATGGCTGACCTCCTCTTCCCAATGTTGCAGGGCAGCTTGGCTTTCTGACTCCCAAACGGCACGTTTAGCACGTGCTTAGCCCCGCAGTTAAAGACCGCTCCGAAAACAGACAGAAAGGGCAGAGGCCTGCTGGACAGGAAGGGACAAGTGCCTCGCCCCTGATGGACAATCAGGACCCATCGATTACCTCCCCTTCCTGCAACAAGAGGACCTCTTAACTCCCCTGAATCACCACCCTCACTTCGCCTCTTTTGTCCTCGCTTTGCAACATCAAGCTGGACTTCAAAAGCTTTGGCAGAAAGAAATCCTTCTCTTTTTTCTGTCTTTTGCCACCCTCTAGATGTATTCATTCTAAGTAGGAACGAAGCATCTCATGTAACCTAGCAGTCAATGGAGCATCCATTCCAGTAAAACTCTCCTCTCCTCAGGTTTTTCTTCGTGTCTTTTTAATTAGGACTGATCCTTCTCTCACAGCTCTCTTCTTTTTGTTCCCCAAACAAACAGAGCTAAAGACAGAAATCCTAAACAATTCCTAAATCATATAAACATTATAAAGCTAGACTCCATAAGGTTTGGCTAAACGTGCCTCTTGGGAGTCCCTTCATACAAAAACAACAAAAAAGAAACCAACCAACATCAACCAAAATGTCATAAATGCATTATGTAACCTCGTCCACAAATTTCTTGGCAGATGCAGTGTAACAATTACACACTGCCACCTCAGGGAGAGAACCCTAGAGCAAGTATAATGTTGAATTCGTATATCAGGCAAACCATCAAACATTATATACACAAGCAATTACCTCAGTTAATCAATATACACTGCCTTCACAGTACTCACAGATGACGATGAAGATCTTAAAACAGAAAATCATGTGAACGATAAAGATGGTCAGCAATAATGACACACCAATCTTTCGGTGTAAACAGGATCTGTTTAGTTTGATAGAACTTTTCCAACGAAAGGACATAATACCACTTGAAATGGAGAAATCTGAATCGCCTCAGTACTTGTGTATATGGCAAGTATTACAGTGGACTATCATAGCCTGCAATGCGTTGGGTGTGTAATGCTACATGCATATATTAATATCCGCATATCTCTCATATGCACAGCAACATGATCTGACTATGTGGACTTTGTAGTGTAAGCTTTGTTCTGAAAAAAAATGGGCACAGGCAAGTATTTTGTGTTTTCTTTTTTGTTTCGTTTCGTTTTAGCTTTCCTTTTTGACGTCTGTTCGGTTCGCGTGCATAGTCTGTCTTCCTTTCTCCACCCTGTTTTAGTTCCCTGTGTGTTTGCTTTACACCTTTGTCAGGTTTTCCTCTCCCTTCACTCTCCTCTATACCACCTCCACCTTTGATGCTACTTCCCAAATCACCACACATCATACAGTCTATGCCCGTCTCTCTCTCCCTCCCTCCAGAAACACACACACACACACACACACACACACACACACACACACACACACACACACACACACACACACACACACACACACACACACACACACACACGCACACAGACACACGCACACAAACACACATATATATATATATATCTATATATATATATATATGCCTATATCTATATGCCTATATCTATATGCCTATA
>CM060325.1:29125519-29143019 GCA_030674155.1 Stramonita haemastoma
TGTGCGCGCGCGCGCACGCGTGAGTGTGTGTGCACGCACGCACGCACGCACATGCCCGTATTCTTAAACATGCACGTGTGCATATAGATATAGATATATATGTGTGTGTGTATGTGTGTGTGTACACGCATGTGCATGTTCATAAATATGCACATGTGTAAGAGTGTGTGTATATATATTATGTAAGTGTGCATGTTTAATGTTTGAGAGTTGCATGCTTTACTTACTCTCTTCTCTTCTTTCCCCTAATTGTCTCTTTCATTTCTCCTATCATCATCGTCACTGTCAGTTGTCACATCTTTATCTCATTCCTGACTAATTATCCCTGATGCTCTGGGCCTACTTTTCCTTCAAACAACTTCCTCTCTACTTTACTGGAAGTGAGTGCAGTAGTAGGCCAGAGTGCACCCAGACAGGGAGCATCCGTCATCACTGCTACACAAACCGAAACATCAACACACTGGCGTTAAAACAGCTTCTGACAGCTGGAAATGAGAGAGCATGCAGGGATAGGTAGGAGAGTAGATGGTGGGTTGAGGATGGTGGGAGTAAAAGGTGTCTCATTTGTTAAAGGCTTGTTGTGTAGACTGTCAGTAAACTTATCTCAGTGAGTGTCATCTCTCCTCAACAGGCTCTTTACTGCTACTCTCCTGCTATCGTTGCTATTACTGCTAATGCTAGTGTAGTAGTGTTATAGCTGGTTGATTGGTTGGTTTGGTTTAATCTTAAGTCCCAGCAGAGTGATCTGGTTTACAAACTGTACCATCAACCAATTGCCAATAGTACTTGTTTGTATATTGCTATTCCTTCTGTGACAACTGCTTTTTATACCATCATAACTTGATGGCTATTGATGCTGCCACTGTTATACTGTTACTACTACTGCTGCTAAAAATTTTAATTCCATAACCGCTGTTGCTGTTGTTGCTGTGCTACTACTACTGTTGCTAAAATTATTAATTCTATAGCAGCTGCTGCTGCTGTTGTTACTGTTGCTGCTGCTGTTGTGGCTAGTGCTGCTACTTATACCGCTACTCCTACTTCTAAGACTGTTACATTTCCTATTGCTATGTTTATTAGCCTTTTACGACTGCTAAGACTACATGTTATTATCATGCTACTGCTGGAGCACATGGATAGCAGGAGGTGGAAGAAAAAGAAGAAAAAGGATGGAGGGAGAGAGAGAGAGAGAGAGAGAGAGAAGAGAGAGAGAGAGAGAGAGAGAGAGAGAGAGAGAGAGAGAGAGAGAGAGAGAGAGAGAGAGAGAGAGAGAGAGAGAGAGAGAGAGAGAGAGAGAGAGAGAGAGAGACTCAAGACTCAAGAATTTAATTGTATAGGCCATACAACCCGTTACAATTCCATGGGCAATCAGGTGTGAATGGATATGGCATTGTGATATACATATTTGCATGAAGCAATCTGTGTCACAAGCAAACAATATTGCATTTCAAACTGATATTAACAGCTTTTCTGGCATTATACCTAACAAGATCATGGACACACATGTTGTCTTGCATTTAACTTTAAAATGATGTTAGCAGAGAATACATGCTATTCGTCTATAGAATAAACACCTGTCATTAGTCACTTAGAACTTTGCAACAAAAGAGATAATACAGTTATGTTTCTATAGCACTGTGACAAATAAACACTGATAATCTTGCTCAGAAGAAGCTGCATAGTTGTTCTTTATGTGCATTTATAGTTTTTACAAATATGATTTCAAACAAAATGTCACCGATATTTTGTTGAGTACCTAGGTAAAGTAAAGATCGTTTCCATACATGCATCATGACACATGACAATGGGCATGAGTTCTGAATCAATAGGTTCTTAGCGTACATATATGTGAGATGAAAAACGAAAGGTGAAAAATAGAAAACAATATACAACACAGGTTCCAGTATGTAGTAGAACCACTTTTATCACCTGCAGTAGAGCTACTGAGTATACAGATCAGAACTTTTACGGAAACATAGAACAATTTTCCCATAACCATTTAAACTGTAAAACTGCAACCTTTAAGTAGAGCAGTAGATGTGTCATACATTTAAGGGCAGCATCTAGCTCAAAGCAAAAAATAAGAAGAAAAGTCAATCGGAATACGACGGCTGTTTGCTTGTAGCTCTTGCACTTAGGTTGCATCATTATTACGTTCAACAATATTGAATTAAGCACATAACACTCAATCATTTAGATACTATCTGTGAAATCACTGTTATCTAAGACAGACTGTCAGTTTGATTATAGTAAAAGTAATAGTATGATCATGTTGTGATACGGTATTGAGATGTCTTTGACAAAATGCATAAATTCATCTTTTTCAAGGGCTACTGTTCCTCTACTGTTTTTCCATGTTTTGAAATTGTGTTGTTGAATGAAAACACATAGATCTATAAAAGAAAATGTGTTTGAACAAAAATCCTTCATAAAGGTTTTAGTCAAACCGACACAAATCATGCAGAGACACAGAAGACGGGAGGGAATCATCTTTCAGTGTGGAGGCTAAGCCTTTCACTTTCTAGACTAGTGTGTGTGTGTGCACTGATGTGGGAGTGAGTTGCACTTTTCCAGTTTTTCTTGGGGGTCATGATTATGATGTCATTTCTTTTTTTTACCAGAGACTGCCTGATGGTACCATCAAGATGCCAACAACAGCAGTAACCCACAGGCAAAAAATTGGGCTGTTCTATAGCCTTGCTGTGGAAATATCTGCAAGAGAAAGTAGACAAGATAGAAACAAGCCACTGACCACGACATGTTCAGTGACAACAGAAGTGAGAGGCTGGTGCATTGCTACAAGTGTCTTTGCACTTAACTGCCTGTTCTCTCTCCTGCTCTTGTTGAGTGGAGATATTGAACTGAACCCTGGGCCCGGAGATGACACGCACGAAACAACCTACAACGACTGTAACTACGTCACCAACTTAACGCAACAAGTACAAATGTTACTGGACAACAAATTTTCCGACTTTACAAACTTTCTCCAAACCCACGCTGAAGACATTTGCAATAAAGTGGATGAAAAGCTTGCAAAACTGGAAAGCTCTTTTGATCGTTTGGCATCAGACCTCAGCTCTCTTCAAGAACGAATCCTAGAAGACAGGGATGAAACAAAACCAAGGCTACCTTTATGAACGGATGAACCAGATGGAACGGGAAACTAGAGAAACTACAGAAGGATTCCCGACAGCGCACCTTGAAGCTGTTTGGCGTCAGAGAGCAAGATTATGAAAATTTGCAGAAAAGTTCCCAGATTGTTGTCCACCTACTGAACAAGTTCTCGTCATCACGAACATGGCACGAATCTGACATTGAAAGGTGCTACCGTGTGGGAGCTCGCCGAACACAAAGAGATTCCCCACGACCATTGATTGTCCACATGCACCGGTGGGGCGACAAAATGAAAATCCTCACCAACAAGGACCTGAGAGATCTCCTCCGGCAAGAAAATATCCGGATTTCTGCAGATCTGACTGTTCGTCAACGGGAAGAAGTGGAGCACTATCGCCAACAGGGCAAAACTGCCTACTTCAGAGCAGGCCGACTGCAAGTAGAAGACCGACACCAACGGCCTGTTACGTACAACGGAAACCGCCAGAAGGATCAGCGCACTTGCCACCACGTGACTGGAGAGGAGCCGAACACAAGACACCAGAGAGATGGATACGGCTTCCCTGAAGAGTCAGCGCCACTTAGAGGCAAACACAGGGAGGAAGAACGCTGTTCATCCCTCCGAGGTGAAAGAAGAAACTGGAGGCAGACAGAAGCCCACGGAAGTCGTGACACTGTCTTGAGGTCTCACTCTTGTCAGACTTCAAGATCCCTCTCTCCGGAAACTCCCGGGCCACATGCTGCGGCAGTACCCATCACTCCTGGCTCACGTCCTTACAGTGAGGTGCTGGCAGATGCTCCTAGGACCCCTGAAAGGACTGTGGAAGAGCCAGACCCATGTCTTTCCCCCACCTGGAAGAACACTGAGGAGACCGCCAGTGATCAAAGGCCGAGTCTGTCGCCCAGGGAAACAGAACTGGTCAGCCCGCCGCTCCATGAAGCAGTTTGTGAGGAGCTCAGTGCTCAGCCCTGCCCTGCTGTGCTGGATCCTGCTGGCCCCGACCCTGTCCTCTCTTCAGCAGCAAAGAAAGGAGAAGAAAGTGAGAAAGATGTGACAGCTGATAACAAACATGCTATGCAAGGAAAGAAAGACAATACACCAGTGACAGCAACAACAATTTCCTCTCTTCCCCCCTCCTCACAGGGAATGCTGTTTAACCCGGGTATGGTCACACCGCAAAATGCAGAGCAGCACACCGGGGATTCCCCAGGTCAACAACAACGAAGTGAAAGCAGTCCACCTGTACTGAACACTGGATGCAATCAAAGCAAGGCTGCAGGGACTGTAAGTGAAGATACACCACAACAAGCCGCTTCAGACAGACAGACACGCAGAACGCAGGCAAGACTGCCATCAAACTGGACAACGCCTCATCGGAGAATCCAGAAGCAAGCTTCAAAACCCAGTGTGTCAAAGAAAGAGAGAGAGAGAGACAGAGAGAGAGAGAGACACAGAGAGAGAGAGAGACAGAGAGAGAGAGACAGAGAGAGAGACAGACAGAAACAGACAGACAGACAGGCAGACGGACAGAGACAGAGACAGAGAGATACAGAGATATGAAATTAGACACAAAGAAAAAAAGAACAATTAAAATCTAAACAAAATCACAAAAAGGAACTGAACACCTGCCCCCCCCCCCCCCCCCCGACAAAAACAACAGACACGTGCGTGCACACACAGACACAGACACAGACACACACACAACACAACCTGGAGACAAAAGGCTAAAACATGCATCAAAACTAGAAAGTGCTTGTAAAAAACAATCCCCACCCCAAACATGCTAAGTTGTTGACACACGATGCTATCCACAGCTACTAAAGAGTGCACACTTGATGCCCTGGGTCTACCCAATCTCCAGACATCCACTGTCATCACTGCCATGCATGTCATGCTTTGTCTGGCACCACAGCTTCCATTACAGACCCTGCTGATAACACAGGCTGGGGTTTCCAGGCAGCTCTCTGTGTGTGTGTGTCTCTCTCTCTGTCTGTCTGTCTATCTCACTGTCTCTGTCTCTGTCTCTGTCTCTCTCCCTCTGTCTGTCTGTCTGTCTGTCTGTCTGTCTCTTCTCAATCTGTCTTCTGTCTGCTCTCTGTCTGTCCTCTTCTCTCTCTCTCTCTCTCTCTCTCTCTCTCTCTCTCTCTCTCTCTCTCTCTCTCTCTCTCTCTCTCTCTCTCTCTCTCTCTCTCTCTCTCTCTCTCTCTCTCTCTTAATCATCAAACACACACACACACACATGCAGGCACACACGCATGCATGCATGCACGCAATCACCCCCACACCCACACCCACAGACAGACAGACAGACAGACAGACAGACAGACAGACAGACAGACAGACAGACAGACAGACAGACACACACACACACACACACACACACACACACACACACACACACATAGAGCATGCAGAGGTATGTCCAGCAGTAAGAGAAGATTAGCAAAAAGCAAAACAGCCACCCCTCCCTCTCTCAACTGACAGCAAGTACTTTTGTGCACTTAAACAAAAGGCCCATCTTTCTGCCTAAGGTACATGAAACAGAGAACCAGCCAAGAGCATACAGATACATGTCGAAAATAAAAAGCCATGGTTAGTTTACCATGCACCAGGTACATATTATTCACTTCTATTAGTGCCAAGATAGCCACCCTCTCTGCGGTGTCAGTAAATCCATTTTATGTCGCTAGCTGGATTCAGGCCTACAACTGCATGAACCTGGTCCAAACATTAATGGAAATTAGTTTTCAACTACTTAAGCACACTGTTTTATATCAACACACATAGAAGCACAACACAAAACAATGGCTATTAAAAAAACATGACGTAAATACTCAGTTGAGACTGTTAACATAAAACAAGTTACTCCCTAACCTTTCCTGGGAAAATCTGTAGTTTTACCTGATTTGCAGACTCACAAAGACGATAGGAATGGTCAGATTTGGTGTGGGAGAGAACTATCATCTTTGAGATCCTTTTGGGGGGAAAAGGAAGGGAAGTGGACCAAGAAGGCATAGAGTGCATGAGAAAGAGGTGATAGGAAAAAAGGAACAAGGCAGAGACAAAGAGAAGGAAAGAAAAGAGGGGATTCCTTGCACAGATTTCCCAGAACACCTTGCGCACACGTTAAATCATGTTCCGCTTTTCGTAAGAGTAGGCCATCGTGTGCTAGTGGGAACAGATGACATTTATAATACTGCACACACGGGGACTGGATAAAAAAAAAAGCACACGAGTACTTATTCCATTATCCTCGATATAATAGAATAAATCAATCAATAAACAATAAATCAGAAGGAGGGGATCTTATTCAGACTGACAGCCCCCCCCCACCCCCACCCCACCCCGCGGGCATCCCCAGGTAACAACCTGCATTCTCCTTTAAAGACAAAAACTGTGCTGCAGCCAGAATATGGCTGCCTGTAAGGACAACAAAAGAACAACAACAACCCAGAAAGAAGAGTAGAGAAGAGAAGAGATAAAAAGAGAAGAGATGAGAAGAGAAGAGAAAAGAAGAGAACAGAGAGAAGAAGAGAACAGAGAGACAGCAGAGAGAGAGTGAGCGAGCAAGACAGACAGTGAGAAAGATAGAGACAGGGACGGTGGACAGACAGACACAGACATACATACATACAGACAGACAGAGACAAAGAGAGAAACGAACTGAGACAGAGCAACTATGAGGCAGAGCCCGAGGTGTCCATGAGTGTAAATTGTATTTTGATCAACATCTTCCATTGTTTACATAGCAGGCTATCTGCAGGCCATAAAAGCTGCAGTCTTTATGGCCTGTGTATACACCTCTCCCAACCTTGCCCTGTCAGCACTGCCAGACGGACCACTCTGGCGCCACTGCTTCCTTCCTTCCTTCCTTCCTCCTTCCTCTGCCTTTACTTCTCAATATGAGACAGAAGCTGAAGGTTTAGGCTAGTGGATCTTTCTGTCTTCATCCCTATATCTATGTCTGATTCTCTGTTTTTCTCTGTCTTCCTCTGTCCCGCTTTCTGTTTTTTCAGTTTTCTCACAGCCCCTCTCCCCTCCCCTTCTGTCTGTCTGTCTGTCTGTCTGTCTGTCTGTCTGTCTGTCTGTCTGTCTGTCTGTCTGTCTGTCTGTCTGTCTCTCTTACTCTGAGGGCTGGATGTAAAAAAGCAATTGTTGCTTATTCTATTACCTTCTTTGAATAATAAAAAAAGTTTTCAATGTTTTCAAAAAAGTTTTTGTCTATCTGAGTGTCTGTATTTCTCTTTCTCTACCCCTATGGAACTCTCTGTCTGTTTGTCCTTCTTTTAAAGTCCATTCCATCTGTGTTTGTGTGTGCGTGTGTGCATGCACATGTACCTTTACAAGTGCATGCAAGATTCAAGATTATGTTCCAAGAAACCCCCCCCCCCAGGGGTGCATGAAATTTAGCAAAACCAAAGCTTGCAGATGTGGGCGTGTAAAAATACTAACAACAAAATCATTATACAATGGATAGCACAAAAAAGAAAAAAGAAAGAGTATTCTCAATACAGTACAGAGGAACAAAAAATCTGCATGATGTTTAAAAGAATCGACAATTAATGCGTGCAGTAGCAGCAACAACAGCATTTAAATCAGTAGCGATTGTGGTAGTCTTAGCAGCTGCTGTGATATAGTAGAAGTAGTTGCAGTAGTAGCAGCAGCAGCAGCAGTAGAAGTAGTAATACCAGCAGCAGCAGCAGTAGAAGTAGTAATACCAGCAGCAGCAGCATAAAGTAGTAGCAGCAGCAGCAGCAGTAGAAGTAGTAGTAGCAGCAGCAGCAGAAATAGTAGTTGTAGAAGAAGCAGCAGCCAGCAGCAGCAGCAGCAGCAGCAGCAGCAGCAGCAGCAGCAGCAGCAGCAGCAGTAGTAGTAGGAGAGAGAGGAGGAGGAGGAGGAGGAGGAGGGAAGGAGGAGGAGGAGGAGTAGTAGTAGTAGTAGTAGTAGTAGTAGTAGTAGTAGTAGTAGTAGTAGTAGTAGTAGTAGTAGTAGTAGTAGTAGTAGTAGTAGAAGCACAGTAGCAACCATAACAATAGTAGTTGTATCAAAAGCATAAAAACAGCACAAGCAGCAGCAGCAGCAACAGTAGCAGAAGCAAAGTAGCATCAGCAGTGATTGCAATATTACGCATCAGCCAAAGAGAAATAGAGAAGAAAGGCAGCAGTAAAAAGCCTGTTGAGTGAAGGTACTTAGCACAGCACAGACAGGCTTCCTGGCAGCTCGCAACAAGCCCTTTAACAAACAGGACACTCTTTTTTCACCACCCACATCCCTCTACACCCATCACTTTCCTCCCATCCCTGCTCTCTCATTTCCAGCTGTCAGAAGCTGTTTTAACGCCAGTGTGTTGATGTTTCGGTTTGTGTAGCGGTGATGATGGATGCTCCTTGTCTGGGTGCACTCTGGCCTACTGCTACACTCACTTCTGAGTAATAGAGGGGGAAAGTTGTTGGAAGGAAAACTTCACACACAATAATTAGTCACGAGTGAGTTCAACGTAATGCCAAAAGTGAAGGCTGAGGAGAAAGGATGGATAAAGATGGAGTAGGAGTAGGGATAAAGAGACTGTAAGGGCGAGGAAAGATGGGGCAATGGGAGGACAAGCAAATGACTCATATGTACACACTCCTGAAGTCAGATTGCAACTGCTCAATGATCAATATGTTGCATCGCAAATTCACACTGGTAGCTCTACCCAAGTAAAGAATTCCTCTCTCTCTCATCTCATCTCTCGGTCTCTCTACCCTCTCTCTCTCTCTTAAATAAATAGTAAATATATATATATATATATAATCTCTGAGTGTGTGAGTGTGTATGTGTGTGTTACTGCTGTGACTGTCAACCCACTGTTATTGATGCTACAAAAACTACTAAGGGAGGGGATTGGATATAAAAAAGACTGGTGCTTATTCATCATCCTCAAAATTTAAAAAAAATGTTTCATTTGATTCAATTTAACTTGATAATCGCAACTGCTACAAAAACTTAAAACAATCTGTACTCTTCAAATATTATTGCTGTCACCACTGCAAAGCATAATTCTTCCTTGAGAGAAGGCTAGTGGCAAAGGACAGACTGCACTGAGTTCAACATGCCGTTTAAACCAATCCCACCACAAACATGCATGCTAAGTCTTGACACACGATGCTATCCACAGCTACTAAAGAGTGCACACTTGATGCCCTGGGTCTACCCAATCTCCAGACATCCACTGTCATCACTGCCATGCATGTCATGCTTTGTCTGGCACCACAGCTTCCATTACAGACCCTGCTGATAACACAGGCTGGGGTTTCCAGGCACCTCTGCTCTCTCGTCTCTGTCTCTCTCTCTTCTCTCTCTCTGTGCATCTCTCCCTCGCTCTCTCTCTCCCATGTTCCTCTCCCTCCCCCTTCTTTTCTTTACCTATTTACACACACACCACCACACCACCACCACCACCACACAATGACACCTCCTCCCTCCCTATTTTCAAAACACACTACACACAAAACCATTGAGCTGTATGGGCTAGAAATACAAAAGTAGTCTAACGCAGGTTCCTCTACATATATGCACACAGACATTTCTGCATTTCAGTCAGCACTTTGATAAAGCAAAACTAAACGTTAGCTTGAAGACTAATGGACATCTATATTAACAGTTATCTTGAAGGCCAAGGGCAGCCATAGTGATAGTTTGAAGACTGGGTCCTTCACAGGGCTGTGTGGTTCAGAAGGAAAAGTCATACAGATTTTCCTGTTTTCAAGATGCATTTTTTACTGAAAATTATCCTATGTAGACCAAAGTCACACAGGCATGAATAACTCGAACTTCTTCGTACATTTGTAAAACACAATCATACATCGGGTGATGAGGACAAAACATTAAGCAGGTTGATTTACATGGGTTCATCATTGACCCTGTCATCTACAGTGAGAAGTATTCGAAAGTTTACGTTGATTCTAGCTCCCTTTTTTGTGATGAGATTATTAACCCATGTGCACCTACAAAACAACATTTAGAATACAACCCGAACCGTGTCATTGTCCTTTGGGAGAAAGAAACAGTCGGAAATGGCAGGTTTTCTGGAGGAAACAAATGCATGAGCCAAGCAGGTTGTGTGGTATAAGGGTGTGTATAAACCATGAACTTCTTTGCTGAACGCTCAGACAGCAACTCCTGAGGCCCTCACATATTATGCCGCTATGCGCTGAAGGCCCCCCAGGGATCCAAAAAGCTTGTCCCTCATCGGCAGGTCAGTAGGTGCCAGATATCAGCCCTCAGGTTTTGGTGTGTTGGACAGGTCTGAAGGAAGTGTTCCACTGTCAGGAGAAGTGCACAGGCACCCTCAGAGTCTCCAGTGTGGAACTTGGTGAACATGTAATGTCCGAGTCTACAGTGTCCAGTCCTCAGCCTCACAATGTTACTTGGTCTTCTCTGGTGAGGAGGTAGTAGTCATCCTTACTTTTGAAACTAGGGTGCTGCCCAAGCCATCTTCTTTGCAACTATAACAAAAAACCGTTCTCTCAAAACAAAAGCAAATGCATAAAGGGGCATTCAAGAATTACTTCACCAGGAGAAAACAACTTCTCTTCACAGAGAAAAACGGCAACAGTTCTAAACTGTCCTTCAGCCTAGTCCGTTACCTTAAATACTTGTCACAAACTTTTAACTCGTTTTCATTTCTTATTCGATAGACTTCTTGATGTGACACCGCCATTTTCTTTTGTGTTTTTTTTCTTTTTAGAAAAGTCCACATCACTTCAGGAAACGACAACAAAAACAAAGAGAAAAGAAGAGAAACAAACAAACAAAATGTCAACCAGGAAACCCACAAACTAAACAAACAAAGGCACTCTGACGCGAGACTAAACAGTGTAAGGATCTTTCATCACCCTCTACAAAAACCAATACAAACACAACAATCATGGCGGTAAAACATTTTCTGGCAGCTGGAAATAGGAGAGCAGAGGAAACGATGATCGTGGCTGGTAAGAAAAGCAAAAAGTGTGGTATTTGTGATGGGGGGCTTGTTGCAGGCTGTCAGTAAACCTATCTCGGCAAGTATCATCCCTCAGCAGACTCTTTCATGCTGTTCTTCTTTTCCTTCTGGCTTTTCTTGTTCCTGTTCTCTCTCTCTCTCTCTCTCTCTCTCTCTCTCTCTCTCTCTCTCTCTCTCTCTCTCTCTCTCTCTCTCTCTCTCTCTCTCTCTCTCTCTCTCTCTCTCCCTCCCTCCCTCCCTCCCTTTCTCTCTCTTCTTCTTCTTCTTCTTCTTCTTCTTCTTCTTCTTCTTCTTCTTCTTCTTCTTCTTCTTCTTCTTCTTCTTTGCATTCTACTTCTTTGCATTCTTTCTTTTTCCTCCTCCTCCTTCTTCATCATCATCATCATTATCATCGTCATCGTCATCGTCTTCTTCGTCTTCTTCTTCTTCTCTTCCTCTTCTCCTTCTTTCCTCCTACTCTTCCTACTCCTCCTTACCCTTCTCCTTCTTCTATCTTTCCCTTTGTTGTGTAGTGTAGTTTTCACGCCTTGTCGTATCAATCTTCTTCCTAGAGGGCTTCAGGAAGAAATAAAGATCAGGCTAAGATTAGCCATGCTCATTACTCTTACCACACACACAAAAACGGTCTTGTTGTTAAAAACCCTTCTTTCTGATCAGTTTCTGATGCCATTATTTTCTTCCTTTAATCCAGCGGCTGAGTTTGGGTTCAATTCATTCTTTTATTTTGCGTACTGCTAAATTTGGGATTATTTTTTGGTAATGTATATAGGTTTGTTGGGGGCGGGATAGCTCAGTGGTCAGAGCGCTCGCTTTCCCCCAGCCAAGTTAAGCAGCCGTCGAGCGTGGTTACCAGTTGGATGGGTGACCGTTTGCCCGCCTTGGCTTCAGTACAGTTCCTTCAGTCCACCCAGCTGTAAATGGGTACCTGCCCTCTTTAAGGTCAGGGAGGGTAAAGCAACGAGGGAGATGAGATGGGCGCCGCCCTCAATATGCTGGCCCCTAGAGAAGCTGAGGTCTCTGATGCCTCGCTCCCCTACGACTGCCTAGGTTATGGGACACCTTGACCTTTTTACCTTTACCTATATAGGTTTGTTGGCTTTCCACTATTCTGCTGTTGTGAATGCCCTGCTTTATCGGTTCAGTTTGTCGCACCCTTGTTCTCTCTCTCGCTTTCTTTCTTTGACTCTTTTATTGTGTGTGCCTGTGCAGACACACAGAAGGACAGAGCGAGCGAGAGAGCGAGAGCGAGAGAGCGAGAGAGCGAGAGAGAGAGAGAGAGAGAAGAGATAGAGAGACAGAGACAGAGACAGACAGACAGACAGACAGACAGACAGAGACAGAGACTGAGAGAGAGAGGAACAGAGAGAGGGGGGGGGGAGGGATTGAATCTCCCCACCCCACCCCACCCATGCCACACAAGGAAGGTAGAGGTCTGCCTGTTATGTCTCTGCCTACACTCAGTCAGCACCATCTGGACCCTCACAGCGATGTTGTGAGACTGGGAGGCTGACAGAAAAGGCAACAACAACAACAAAAACAACAACAACAACACATGGATCTGGTATCCATTCTGTCACGCTGCTCCCATGCCAGGGGTTGGCAAATGATTTACAAAAGAAAACACAAATAATCACTGGAAAAAGCAACCGCACGACAGGAAACGCTGAACGAGCCATGCATGTCAATATATCAGATGACTTTGCTACAATAGTTTTTTTTTCTGCAGTATTGAAATCTTAAAAAGAACGCCTTTTAAACGTTTTGAGATATGAAATGGAATAGGCTAGAGATAGCTTACACGAGTAGAGTTAGGTGTGTTCTATTCCTTTTTTAACAAATATATTTAGGAGATAATAGCATGCACCAGCTATATTTCTTCCCGTGAGTTCTGAGCCTGGCATAATTCTTTATCATTGAAAAGATCTTAGTAACTAAGGTGATATTCTCTTAAAATGTATTCTATTTAGGTAAATTTGGAGTCTTTTTTCTATTATGGAGATATCCATATACAATAGTGTGTCTACATCGTGACATTACAAGCTCAAGAGTCCACAAACTTACACACTTACACACTTACACACACACAACACAAACACACACGCGCACACACACACACACACACACACACACCACACACACACACACACACACACACTTTTGTCTCTTTTTGACATCAAGTGTACAGTGTTGAATATCCTCACTAAAAGGGCCTAAGAGGCTGAATGGCCTGTTCACACGTCGGCCAGTGGTCACACCAAAAACCAGTCAAGTACAATGGTCAACAGGGCAGAGTGCCTGTCATCTAGGTGTATCTATGATCGGTGTAGCCACAATATTGACCTACAGTAAGGGGTCATAATGGCAATGATCTTGCTCTGAGAGTTTCTTGTACACGCATTTCTGAGGTTTAAAAGACGGGTTCTTGCTTGGTCGATTACGAGCACACACAGAGACACAGACACACACAGACACACAGACACAGACACACAGACACACAGACACACACACACACCACACACACACACACACACACACACACACACACACACACACACAAAACACACGTGAAAATAAATCGGTGAAATCTGGGACACAGTAGAAACCAAACAACAGCAAGAAACTACACACACTGACATAACAACAACAACAACAAAACCAAAACAAAACGATGAAACAAATAAACACCAGGTATAAATTAGAGTTATCACGATAAACATAAATCAGCACAAATCATCCGATACTGAAAAATCAAATAAAATGAGTGTTTAAAAAAACAACCCAAACGTTTCAATGAAAAAGGAATGAAAATGTCAACATTGGATGAAGACAAGAGAAAAGTTTCTAAACATTTCTTCATCAGAAACAATCAAAAACTGGAAACAAGCAGCACCAGTTGATATGATAACGGATATTTATTCAGAATATTTTAAACAGATCTGAAGAGAACCAAAACAAGATGGTGTTTTGCGCAATTGAAACATTGACACTCAGAACTGCTGCCTGGTGGTATGCTTTCATGAAACCTAGGGTAAATTAGTTCATTTTATTTCATGCCACTTCAAGTCACAACAGATTTCTATGCGTGAAATTCGGGCTGCTCTCTCCTGGGAGAGCGCATCGCCACAAGAGCAGCACCACCCATTATTTTTTTCTTTTCCTGTCTGCAAATATATTTGCTTCCCTATCAGAGTGCCCTTTTCTACAGAATTTTGCCAAGGACAGCTCCCTTGTTGCCGTGGGTACGCTAAATAATTTTGTGTAACATAATTATGGGACCTCGGTTTATCGTCTCATCCGAAAGACTAGCACCCAGACCACCACTCATGGTCTAATGGAGGGAGGAAAAGTTTTGGGCCCAAGCGGGGTTCGAACCACCGCACACTCCGACCCAGAACTTTGGCTTTCTATGCAGGCGCATTACCTCTAGACCACCGATCTCCGAGTCACCTGCAGTTTTATCTGGTGCTCATTTGATAGCAGTTTACTTGTTTTGGGGGCAGTCCTCTATCTTTGGAAACTTCTTTTTTGTTTTTCTTTTTCATTTATTCATGCACATACGACTGATAATGTTTGATGTTATTTGGATTGTTATATGAGTTGTTGACCTTTTCTAAGCTGTTTTAGGTGGGTTTCTTTTGATAGAGAAAAAAAACCCATTGAGACGCTCATCTGCATTTTCGTAATTTGGTTGTCTGCATTTGGAATCAGTATTTTGTTTGCATTAAACAAGTTTATATACACCCTATCTTCATTCAATCTACATCAAATTATTCATCTATATTGTGCACTTTTAGATGTGTTTCACTAAACGTTCAGAGACGCTTTTTAAAAATTAAGGCAACAGATCATAATCCTGACACTTTTGAAACTCACACAAAGCAGTTGTCGAATGTTTATCTTTACCATCACCACCCCCCCAAAAAACAAACAAACAACATTCTATATTATTTATCTTGCCCTTGTTCATCTGTCACCCCCCCCTCCCACCCCACCCCCACCCCGCCCCCTCTAATGAACCGGGCGTCACAGATCAATCTCACTTAGCCTAACCCACACTACTTACATTCTTTGCACCGTTCCCACTTCCCCTGTCAAGATCATGTCACTTCTCCTTGGGTTTCTTCTTTACGCTGCTTCAAGTCCTCAGTCCTTCAGCGTGGCATGGGGAAAAGTCTGCTGTGTCAACGCGGCTAGAGAGCCCTCAGCATGTCACACTGTTCATAAGGGGGGGGGGGGGTACTTCAGGGTTTTTGTCTCGCTACACCCCCCTTTACTTACATACCATATCATACAGTGCCTCTCCTACACCCGACACTACCATTCTCAAGCTTTTTTTTTTGGTTTTTTATTTTGGAAACGTGAGAGAATTCAATTTAAACACTTCTTCCTGTCATGTCTTTGTGTGTCTGTTTATATAGATTTTTTTTCTGTTGCTGTATTTGTTCTTCATTTTTTGTCACAGTGTGTTGTGTGTGTGTGTGTTTGTGTGTGTGTGTGTGTGTGTGTGTGTGTGTGTGTGTGTGTGTGTGTGTGTGTGTGTGTGTGTGTGTGTTGTGGTGTGTGTGTGTGTGTGTGTGTATGTGTGTGTGTGTGTGTGTTGTGTAGGGCGCGCACAGCGTACATGCAAGTGTGTATGCATGCGTATGAGTGTATGTCCATGTGTGTGTGCGTACGTGCGTGCTTGCGTGGTGTGTGCGCACGCGCACGCGCAGGCGAGCGCGTGTGTGTATATGTCTAAATGTGTGTGTTCCGACAAGTGAATAACACAGAAAAAGAAAAAAAAGAACAGTGAGGGTAAAGAGAATGAAAAGGTAGACAGACAACAACAAAAGAATAAAAAAGAAGGTGAAGAGAGTGGGAGTAGAAAAAAAGAAGGAAAGAAGCAGTAAGACGGTTCCTTTTAAGTTAGAGTACTTAAGTTTACTGACAGTCTACAACAAGCCTTTAACAAATGAGACACCTTTTCTTTCACCATCCTCACCAATCCATCTCCATCCCTGCTCTCCCATTTCCGGCTGTCAGAAGCTGTTTATTTTTTTAAGACAGACTGTTTTGTTGTTGTTGCTGTTGTTTCGGTTTTGTTACAAAAAGGGCGGGGGATTTGTTTCTTATTGAGACTAAACAAACTTCAAGACAGGACAGGAGAGGGTTCAATAGACATATCTCTTGAAGTAAACGGATGTACTGACAGGTAGGTGATGTACGTGTGTGTGTGTGTGTGTGTGTGTGTGTGTGTGTGTGTGTGTGTGTGTGTGTGTGTGTGTGTGTGTGTGTGTGTGTGTTGTGTGTGTGTGTTTGTGTGTGTGTTTGTGTGTGTATGTGTGTGTGTGCATGTAAGAGAGAGAAAAAAAGAGAGAGAGACAGACAGACAAGACAGACAGATAGACAAGACAGACAAGACAAGAGAGAGAGAGGAAGAGAGATAAGTATGGTAATTTTACCGTGAGAGAGAGAGAGAGAGAGAGAGAGAGAGAGAGAGAGAGAGAGAGAGAGAGAGAGAGAGAGAGAGAGAGACGACAGACAGAGACAGAGACAGAGACAGAAGACAGAGACACAGAAGAGAGAGAACAGAGAGAGAAGAGAGATAAACATAGACAGAGACAGAAAGATAGAGAAACCCACACGGAGACACGAGAGAAAGAGAGTAAGAGAAAGATAGAAGAAGAGAGACAAATACAGACAGACAGACAGACAGACAGACAGACAGACAGACAGACAGACAGACAGACAGAGACACAAACTTCACACCAAAAAAAAAGAGTTCCCAGTGGTGCCTTTTTTGTTGTTGTTGCACTGTAAGTTTCTCGATCTTTCTTTCTTCTTTTTTTTAGTTGTTTTCCCTGTTCCTGCTAGCATCATCAGAAAGATCCCCTTTCCCTCGCTAAGCAGGGCAAACGAGGGCTGAAAGGCGAGTTGTCTGGGAAGGAGGAACTTGAGACCCCAAGTTTCTCAAAGATAGAAGGCGTTTTAGGCCGCACTCCCGCTTTCATTTCTAGGGACGTTTTCACATGATTTCCCTAAAAACATTAACCACACTTACAGCACTCACCGTAGCATTTCCGAAAATAAGAAAGCACTTATTAATTTTTAAAAAAATATATATACAGATATTAAGTTCTGACAACCCACTTGTGTGATTGTGCATTAAGTTGGTAGGGTTTTGTTTTCTAAATGAGCAAACCATGTACCCCCCTCAGTCATTTGTCATCTATCTGCTAGCCTCATAGTCACAAATGTAAATGTGGTGGTTCAGTACAGACAATTAGGCCATAAGCAATCCCAATGTGATAACTATTAATTTCTAATATTTTCCTGACTATATGTTATTGTTCTCTGTCCCCAGACAGAAGACAGAGAGAGAGAGAGAGAGAGAGAGAGAGAGAGAGAGAGAGAGAGAGAGA
>CM060325.1:29148019-29150519 GCA_030674155.1 Stramonita haemastoma
AACGATTCGCTGGAGATGAAGAAGAAGAAGAACCAATCTTTATAACAATGAAACAATCAAACACGAACTATAAAATCCCCTCCTCACAAACCCGTATGGGGAAAATGGGGTGGAAAAGTCTAGACAACCCAAAACAGCGTATCATTATTACAACAAAAGCCTTCCACACGTCTGTCTTTCCCTGAGGGAAGGAGGGAGGGAGGGAGACCTTTGTTCCCTACATCATTCCATGCATATCGTTATCCAGAACTGGGAGACAATGCTGGGTGGGCATGATGATCGTCTGCCTAAGTGAGTGAGACAGACACGGGTAGAGTGAGACAGACACTGGTAGAGGGAGACAGACAGACCCTGGTAGAGTGAGACAGACAGACACGGGTAGAGTGAGACAGACACGGGTAGAGTGAGACAGACACGGGTAGAGGGAGACAGACACGGGTAGAGTGAGTCTGACACGGGTAGAGGGAGACAGACACGGGTAGAGGGAGACAGACACGGGTAGAGTGAGTCTGACACGGGTAGAGGGAGACAGACACGGGTGAAGGGAGACAGACACGGGTAGAGGGAGACAGACACGGGTAGAGTGAGTCTGACACGGGTAGAGGGAGACAGACAGACACGGGTAGAGGGAGACAGACACGGGTAGAGGGAGACAGACACGGGTAGAGGGAGACAGACACGGGTAGAGTGAGACAGACACGGGTAGAGGGAGACAGACACGGGTAGAGTGAGACAGACAGACACGGGTAGAGGGAGACAGACACGGGTAGAGGATGACAGACACGGGTAGAGTGAGACAGACAGACATGGGTAGAGGGAGACAGACACGGGTAGAGGGAGACAGACACAGGTAGAGGGAGACAGACACGGGTAGAGGGAGACAGACACGGGTAGAGGGAGACAGACACGGGTAGAGGGAGACAGACACGGGTAGAGGGAGACAGACACGGGTAGAGGGAGACAGACAGACACGGGTAGAGGGAGACAGACACGGGTAGAGGGAGACAGACAGACACGGGTAGAGGGAGACAGACACGGGTAGAGGGAGACAGACACGGGTAGAGGGAGGGAGACAGACACGGGTAGAGGGAGACAGACAGACACGGGTAGAGGGAGACAGACACGGGTAGAGGGAGACAGACAGACACGGGTAGAGGGAGACAGACACGGGTAGAGGGAGACAGACAGACACGGGTAGAGGGAGACAGACAGACACGGATAGAGGGAGACAGACACGGATAGAGGGAGACAGACACGGGTAGAGGGAGACAGACAGACACGGATAGAGGGAGACAGACACGGATAGAGGGAGACAGACACACCATACCCGGAGGACCCTGCCCCCTGCATCAATAGTTTGGTTTTCTGGTGTCCAAACATGCCGTGACCTGGTATGTCCAGTGTCCAGCCTTTAACAGATGGGGGGCAGGTTGGCCCTATCTGCCTCTCTACCGGATCTATGTCAAGTCAAGTCAAGTCAAGTCAAATTCTTTTATTTCGAGGATAATGAATAAGCACTCTTGTGATTTTTTTTACATCCAGCCTCTGCCCTTGTCAGGGATAAAAAAACAACAACCTCAAGCTAAAGAACAACAATAAGAAACTGAATAACAAAAACAAGAGTCAACAACAACAGTAACACACAAAAGACAAGAAAGAAGGACAGAAAGACAAGAATATAATAACCAAAATGCACACACTCTGAGGACTAAGAAATAAACAATCAAATGATTATGTTATAAAAAGAGACGCTAATAGGTAAGTATCTATCAAGAAAACATAACGAGTTAAGCAACTGAAAACATCATCCCACCACACCACCTATCAGTAAAATAAGTCATATGAATCATAATAATTTAGTGTCGGAGGACGTCAGAGGAAAGAGACGAAAGACCCTTACCTTCCCCCATCATATTTTTTATCCTCCCTGCTGATTTGGTTAAGATCAGGTTGAGATACTAATTGGATGGGCGACACTTTGCGCGCCTTGGCTTCAGTACAGTCCTCCAGCAGTTCACCCAGCTGTAAATGGGTACCTGCCCTTTTTAGGGTCAGGGAAGGTAAAGAACGCAGCGAGGGAGAGGAGATGGGCGCCGCCATGAATATGCTGGCGTCTCTGAAGCCTCGCTCCCCTACAACCACATAGGGAACACAATCATTTACCTTTTACGAGTTTGAGATTACGAACAAACGTTTAACAAAACGAACTTCTTTTGATTTACTCCTGGCTTGATTAAATCTGTCATTACAGCAGCTAAAAACAGCTGTAGCTGTGGAAACCAGCTGAGCGCTCCAACCGTCACACAGTCAGGCTCGTACTGTGTCACGGAACAGGATGACAGAAAAGGAGGTGCACTTGGAAACTGATTCAGAAATCCCTCCATGCTGCAAGGAGTTTTTTATCATGATGGTAACACTGGTGAGCAAGAGTTCCTTCCCTAGCCTTTCACATAAATGATGATTTGTTTTAGAACACTTAACTCTGACTACCGTTGTGATG
>CM060325.1:29155519-29168019 GCA_030674155.1 Stramonita haemastoma
ACATGTTAAAACTTGTTCCATCTTAAGGAAGAGTAGGTCATTGTGTTCTGCTGGAAAGGAATGACATCAACAAATCTGCGCCCACACATGGATTCGATGTAAACAAAAAAAGTACTTGATTTTTATCATCCAAATAAAAGATTAAAAATATTTCAATCTTCTCTCTCTCTCTCTCTCTCTCTCTCTCTCTCTCTCTCTCTCTCTCTCTCACACACACACACACACACACACACACACACACACACACACACACACACACACACACACACACACACACACACACCACACAGAGTAACACACACACACCTACCTGTGCTGCTGGTCGGTTTTGTAATAAACCAGTAAAAAGAGACTAAAAGATGGAGGGTGGGCAATAGAAAAGAAGGAGGGAGGGAGGGGTGGGTGGTGCACCGGGTTACCTGCACTTCACTCCCCTGACAGGTTGAGGGCCCATTCACCCTAGCCTGTCCCCCGGCCTGACTACACTTCCTGCAGGTCACGCTGAAGGGTGAAACCTGGAGAGGGAAGGGGTGGTAGAGGAGAACTGATAAAATATGCTTGTAGGCTGTGGGAAATAAGAGGGCAGAGAGGGGAACTGGGCCTAGAGAGCTGACTTAGCTTAGTTCTTGTTCTTCTTGTTCTTCTTGTTCTTCTTCCTCTTCTTTTTGTTCTTGTTCTTGTTCTTGTTCTTGTTCTTCTTCATCACCATCACCATCATCTTTTTTTCTTCTTTCTTCTTCTTCTTCTTCTTCTTCTTCTTCTTCTCTTCTTCTTCTTCTTCTTCTTCTTCTCATCCTCTTCTTCATCATCTTCTTCTTCTTTTGTAAGAAGAACAGGATATTCTACAGAAGTGGACAGAATACTGCTCTCAATTGTACAAATACACAGCAACCGGAGATCCCAAGGTTTTAGATGTCCCTCCACAAACCAATGACAACTACCCCATCCCACAGGAAGAAATTGACACTGCAGTGAAATCACTGAAGAAAGGGAGTCAGCAGGAGGGACAACATTCCACCAGAACTGGTCCGGCAGGAGGAGAGACCATGATAGAGATGTTACTATCTGCAATAGGCCTAAGATCTGGCGGACAGGGGAGTGGCCAACACCTTGGACACAGTCCCTGATTATCACTCTCCTGAAGAAAGGCAACTTACAACTCTGCCCAAACTACTGTACCATCATCCTGATATGCCATCCAAGCAAATCCATGCTAAGAATCTTCCTGGATAGACTGAAGCCACAAGCTGAGCACATCATGAAAGAAGAACAGGCAGGCTTCAGACCAGGACGGAGCACAACAGAGCAAAATCCACAGGCAGACAGGACTAAAAAAATTATAAAAAAAAGAAGAAGAAAAAAAAAGAGGGGTGGCAGTTCTCTTGCAGTGACGCACTCTCCAATTTTAGGCAGAGAAATCTACTGTGACTGAAAGGGGGTATACAATACATTTGTCTTCTCTCCCCCCCCCTCCCCCACCCTGCCACACCACATGCAGGTTTGCTGTGTCTACCTACCCATCTGGCCACAGACAGCTGCTAGGCTAGATAAGACGACACAGGAAAATGATGTGAAAAATGAGTCTGACAGAGCTGAAATCATACCGTGTCAAGGATGCACCGCGTGTTAACGAGGGAATCATAACAAGGGCTGATGCCAGCCTAACCAGAACATCTGCCTGGGTAAATGTGCCGGAACTTGGGAAAACAAGTCAGCACTTGATGCCCTTGTAGTACCAGATGTCCCAAGATCTGCTAGATTAGTTTTTTGGGAAGGGTTCACTCAGAGCACCGTTTGACAAGCCTCAACTTGCAGGCCACATGTGCCGGCTGCAATTCTTAGCTGATAGCTTCTTTCATGTTTCATTTGGGTTGTGTAGATGAAAGCCTCTTTTTTGTGCTCGTTTTAAAGGAAATATAAGAGAGATGCATGTGTCTAAAAATACCGATGATCTTGCTTCTAACGAATGTGCCTGATTGGAATATTCGCTCCTGCGTTATCATACAAAAAAAGCTTTCGATGAAGACAATCTTTGTAGCTGACTGCAGTGCACACCAACACGGTTTAATTTTTATGTGAACACTTTGGATCACATCAGATGATTTCTCTGTGATATTCTATTTTGGTCTTCTGTTGTAAATGAAAGTGAAATCAGCGTGCACTGTTGAACCTTGCTGGTTTGACCTTGTCGGCAAGAATATCAAGGAACATTCTGACGGATGCCATCACTTCTGGAATTAAGTTGGAATCTTATTCAAAACACAGTGAAACAAGATGTTTTCAGCACAAATCAGACACCCAAAACAGTTTTAAACTTACGAGTGATCTTCGAGTATAGATCTATAAGCAAGCACAAAAATAGCTCTTCGTGAGCATAAAGACTGAAACAGCTATAAATATGTCTAAAAACCTAAGCTTAACATTGAGATAACAATCACCTTCTTCTGACTGGGAAAGGGCAAAATGGACATATCTGCTTGTTCTAATGCTTTTTAAGCTACGGCCTAACTCTTCAGGATCTAAAATCAGGTCAGACAAAAAACCCAACAGGATATGTGAGATCGATCAGTGCCATGCCATAATTATCATATTTCTCCCTAGGACCCACACTGCCTGTCACCATTGTGGCTATCTTGACCAGACACAGCCTGACTGACTGACAGGCACTCTGCTCTGCACTGTTGACCAGCCAGCCACTTGACTGACCCCTTGTGGGGGGAATAATGACCAACGTGTTGACATGCTGTTCACTTTTCAGATATTCCCCCGATAAGGAAACGATGGGGGGCAAGGCTACTGACTCTCTTTATCTGTTGTGTGTGTGTGTGTGTGTGTGTGTGTGTGTGTGTGTGTGTGTGTGTGTGTGTGTGTGTGTGGCGCGCGCGCGGCGTGCATGCTTGCGTGCATGCGTTGCGTTGCGTTTCGTTGCGTTGCGTTGCGGGCGGGGCGGGGCCGTGCGTGCCTCTGTGTGTGTGTGTGTGTGTGTGTGTGGTGTGTGCGCGTGCGTGCGTGGTGCGTACGTGCATGTGTGTGTGTGCGTGTGCGTTGTGTGTGTGTGTGTGTGTGTGTGTGTGCGTGTGCGTGTGTGTGTGTGTGGGGGTTCTTCAGTTTAATGTCCTTCCACTGATTAGTAATATCAGACGGGAAGGTGTGTGTGGATGATTGTGTGTGATGTTGAAGAGGGGGGGTGCATAATGCTAGTTATCTGCATTAAACTA
Source organism: Stramonita haemastoma (assembly GCA_030674155.1). Lineage (NCBI taxonomy): Eukaryota > Metazoa > Mollusca > Gastropoda > Neogastropoda > Muricidae > Stramonita > Stramonita haemastoma. The sequence goes on from CM060325.1 coordinate 29,158,738, forward strand.
ATATAAGAAAGAAAAATAAAAATCATGAAACAAGAATGTTGAAAAGAAAAGAATGACTGCTTACACATTAACTTTACAATTTATATAATTCATATAACTAGTAAAGATCATTATACTATAAGACTCTGATAAAAAGACTACGACTTAATGACAATACAATCTCTTTCATTTATGGAATGTCTTTTAGAATTTGCTCTAAGCAACAGATTGTGTCATAACGGTAATGATAATGATGATGACAATGAAGATGTAGTACATACACACACACACATACACACACATACATACATACATACATACATACATACATACATACATACATACATACATACATACATACATACATACATACATACATACATACATACATACAATAACCTTAGCATTAAGAACAAGAATGGGTCTTCAGAGAATTGTGAAAATCTGCTCTAAAATTATGGGAGAAGAACAAAGAGACCTCAGGTCGTTTTGTAATCAGCAGCTTGTACGTAAAGCAAGAGCCATTTTGGCCGATTCCTCCCACGCTCTGTTTTCAGAATTTCAATTGTTGCCTTCAGGACGTCGTTTTCAATGCCACAACAGCAAAACAAACAGAAAAAGGAATTCCTTTGTGCCAGTAGCTATCCGAGTTCTAAACTCACATAACACTGACTGAGGTTGTTTGTTTTTGTTTTTGTTTTTGTTTGTTTGTTTGCTCTTTTGTGTGTGTGTGTGTGTGTGTGTTGTGTGTGTGTGTGTGTGTGTGTGTGTGTGTGTGTGGTTGTGTGTGTGTGTGTGTGTGTGCGTGTGTGTGTGTGTGTGTGTGTGTGTGTGTGTGTGTGCGTGTGTGTGTGTGTGTGTGTGTGTGTGTGCGTGTGTGTGTGTGTGTGTAAGCTTCTCTAAATTACTTACCTGCCACTGTTATGTATGTAGCCAATTCATACAGGGGTGCACACACATGCATATGTACCCATAAAATGGGTATGTCTTATTTTTGGCTTTGTTGATTTTCTTTGAATTGCTTGTAAATTCACATGTCTTTTTACCATTATGTGCGTGTGGGGGGGGGGGGGGGGGGACGGGGGTGTGTGGATTGTGGATGGTGTGTATGGATAGGGGGGGGGGGGAGCGTGTGTGTATGTGTGAGTGTGGGGGCGGGTGGGTGTGGATTGTATGGGAGGGGGGGAGCGTGTGTGTGTGTGTGTGTGTGGTGTGTGTGTGTGGGGTGTGTGTGTGTGTGTGTGTGTGTGTGTGTGTGTGTGTGTGTGTGTGTGCGTGTGCGTGTGCGTGCATGCATGTATATGTGCGGGTGTGAACACGTGCGTATAATGTGTAAATAATGGTGATCATATGTCTTTTCTAGTCAATGGTTTTTAAGAATATTGTATCTAAACATTGGTGTGTGTGTATGCGTGTGTTTGCGTGTGTGCAAGCGCGCGCGCGTAGAGTGTGAGTGTTTGTGACATTTTATTTGTAGTTATATAATGTTTGAACAAATAAGAAATGTAGCTTCTTCGTGTGTTTGATTATGATTTGTATCAATATGCCTGTCAGTATTGTAATTGCCCTTCAGGGATGATTAAAGTGTTTTTGACTTGACTTGACTTGACTTGACTTGACTTGACTTGACTATACATACATACATACATACATACATACATACATACATACATACATACATACATACATACATACATACATACAAACATACATCCATTCACTCATTTCATTCACTCAGTCCCATGTCCCAAAGGACGTAGGGGGGACATGAGAGAAGACGCAACAGAGATCTTTTTCCATGCTTCACGATCCTGTGTGGCTAGTAGGAGGTGTTGCAGGGGGTGGGCGGTCCAGTCTTTGATGTTGTCAACCCATGATTTCTTTTGGCGGCCTCTTCTTCTCTTGCCCTCGACTGTTCCTTGCAGGATGGTTTTTGCTAGGGTGTTGTGTCTTGTGGTGTGACCAAACCACATCAGCTTTCTCCTCTTTATGGTGGAGAGCAAAGGCTCTTGGGGGCCCACACGCTTTTTGATTTCTTCTTTCACATAGTTATTGGTCTTGTGTTCTTTGTATGATATTTTGAGGAGTCTTCTGTGGCACTTGTTCTCGAATGCTTGGATTCTCCTCTCTAACTCTGCTGTCAGAGTCCATGATTCACAGCCATATAGGAGGATAGATATCACGAGGGATTTGTAAAGGTGGTATTTGGTGCAGAAGCTGATGTTGTTGCTTCTGATGATCTTCTCGAGTCTGACTAGAGCAGATGTTGCTGTTGCAATGCGAGCTTTCACTTCATTGTTTGATGTGCCATCTTTTGTTAGGATGGAGCCTAAGTATTTGAATTGGCTCACCTCTTCTAGTGTTTCTCCATTCACATTTATTTCCGTGATGCATACATACAAACACACATATACATACATACATACATACATACGTAATACATACATACATACATACATACATACATACATACATACATACATACATACATACTACGTAACGCCCATGGCATGATAACAACACATTATATATAATAGAATATATATATATTATATATATAGAAAGTGTACCACACTGAACCGGCAAGTTCCAAGGAAGAAAACACGCTGCTTTCTCTGTACGTAAAACAACAAAAAAAACCAACACCATTTTCGCCTGATTTTAATAAGAGAGACAAAAAAAGACCTAATTATTTTCTCTGCTCTCTCCAAGAAAAACAACAAACCTACCATGAATACATAATAAACAGCAGGCACCTCACGATAATGTTTTTCGGGGGGAAAAAAAAGAAAAGAAAAGTAAAGCAGACAGGAACAGCCAGGGGCCCATATTCTCCATTATTAGTCATTAAAAATGGAAAGGTGCTCCTTTTTGTTACATTTTATTTACGAACAGAGGTTGGCGGAGATTTAGGACATGGGCAAATCAAAGAGAGGGGGGGGGGGGAGGCAGTGCGGGAGTGTGGAGTGTGGACTCTGTGTGTGTGTAGTGTGTGTGTGTGTGTGTGTGTGTGTGTGTGTGTGTGTGTGTGTGTGTGTGTGTGTGTGTGTGGTGTGTGTTTGTGAGTGGAGTGAGAGAGAGAGAGAGAGAGAGAGAGAGAGAGAGATGTTGTGTGTGTGTGTGTGTGTGTGTGTGTGTGTGTGTGTGTGTGTGTGTGTGTGTGTGTGTGTGTGTGTGTGTGTGTGTGTGTGGAATGTGGAGAGTGGGGGAAGGGAGGCGGAGAGGAGGGGGAAGCTGGGCAGAGGAGTGTAGAACAGCTTGCTCAAAACCTGGATGTTTAGACCTACAGTGAGATCTGTCTGTCTGTCTGTCTGTCTGTCTGTCTGTCTGCTGCCTGCTGCCTGCCTGCCTGCTGCTGCCTGCCTGCCTGCCTGCCTGCCTGCCTGCCTCTGCCTCCTCTCTCTCTCTCTCTGTCTCTGTTTGTTTCCTTCCTGTCTCTGTCTCTGTGTCTTCTCTGTCTCATCTTCTCTCTCTCTGTTTCTCTCTCGTCTCTCTCCTCTCTGTCTTTCTCCTCTCTTCCTTCTCGTTCCCCCTCTTCTCCTCCCTCTCTCTGTCTTTCTCTCCTCTCTCTCTCTCTCTCTCTCCCTCTCTCTCTCTCCCTCTCTCTCTCATCTCTCTCTCTCTCTCTCCTCTCTCTCTCTCTCTCTCTTCTCTCGACCTACCATGCTTACTCACTACCGGGGATCACACTCAATTTTTTCCTCTCATGTACTCTCTCTCATATCTCTTTCTTTCTCCTTTCTCACTTCCTTTCATTGTACAGAAGAAAACATGGATCAAAAGGACAAGACAGATTTAAACAAAGATAAAGCAATAAGATGAAAGAGGACAGAGACAGGAAACAGAGAACCAGAAGAATGACAGAGAGATAAAGACTCAAGCAATGGGGGGGGAGGGGGACTGAAGAAATGAAAGAGAATAGGAATAGAATCAAACAGCTTCAAATTTATGTTTCTGAGATTTTTACCTTTTAACAATTGTTATCCTACATCCCTTCAAAGCAATAAGTGACACTAAGCACCTTCGCATGGATTTAATAACAAACACCTTAGGCAAAAAACCAAGCAAGAGAATGACCCCTTCAAAAAAGTAACAGCTAGATGAAAAAAACAACCCTACAATTCAATGAGAAAGGTCAAGTAATGACTTTCTAAAATCAATAAAAAGTAGGAATAAGCACCCTTCAAAAGAATGGAAAGTAGGACAACTAAGCACCCTTCAGATGCAATGAAAAGTAGATCAGCACCCTTCAAAAGCAATGGGGGGACAGGACAGCCTATTGGTCAGAACTAGTTGCGCTGTAATTTGACAACCTGAGTTCATTTCCATTCGACGGGATTTTATCCCCTGGGGTTAACATCAGTGCTAACTCCACTCTCCCCAATAGTCCTTCAGATGGGACTATAAACGAGGCCCGCGTGCGAACGCACATAGAACATCTTGCGCACACGTTAAATCCTGCTCCGCTGTTCGTAAGAGTAGGCAGGCCATTGTGTGCTGGTGGGAAACAGATGACAAGATTTACAAACTGCATACACACGGAGACTGGTGTAAAAAACACACGAGTGCTTATTCCATTATCCTCGATATAAAAGAATAAATAAATAAAGATAAATAGAAAGCAGGACAACTAAGCACCCTTCAAAAGCAATGGAAAGTGGGACAGATAAGCATTCTCCAAAGCAATGGAAAGTGGGACAGAGAGCATCCTCCAAAAGCAATGAAAGTGGGACAGAGAAGCATTCTCCAAAAGCAATGGAAAGTGGGACAGATAAGCATTCTCCAAAAGCAATGGAAAGTGGGACAGATAAGCATCCACCAAAAGCAATGGAAAGTGGACAGAGAAGCATCCTCCAAAAGCAATGGAAAGTATCAGCGCAACTCGGAACAATAATTCACCAACAGCCGTTATTCATGTCCAATCTCTGAAAAAGTTTGTTGGTCTTCTTTTCAGAGTGTCATTGTAGCCAGCATGGTATCAAAGAATGAACTGTATTTTCTATCTCCAAGAAAGCTTTGAAGAAAGGGCAAAACACCCTGTGGCACCTTTTGCGAGCACTGATAATGCAATCAAAGAAGATGTGAATTCTTTTTCTTTAATCTTTCATACAGCGAGAGAGATGGGAGAAAAAGACAACAAACACAAGAAAACAACAAACAACAACAAATAACAAATAAAAGAAACAGGGGGCAGGTGGATGGGAGTGGGGTGGGGTGGTTGTTTAATGCCTGAAGGTCCCTAACTTTAAAGGAAAACAAGCACAGTTTCACAGAGAAATGAAAATTTAATATCTATCTATCTATCTATCTATCTATCTATCTATCTATCATCTATCTATAAAATATATATATATATATATTATATATTATAATATATATATATAATAATATAATTGTTGCACTGAGACAGACAAACAGAGACTGGGGCATAGACAGAAATGACGGGGAAAACAAGAAGAATAAAACCATTGAAACTCAAACTCACTTTTTCAAGTCTGCCTTCATATCCCCCTTCCTGTCATCCCCCCAAATATGACCAGCAGTCTGATCTTCAGTGACAAAAACACCCCTAGGGACTCCACAAGATAAAAGCAGAGGGAAAAAAGGCATGGGTAGCTGTCAAGGACTTGTTCAAAGTACAGAGCTCCAGAAGCAACAACTGACAACGCCCCAGGAGGAGCAGATAGGTAAGTACCCTTGAAAAGCAATGAGGTGCAGTAGTGTTGTTACCACCTCGGCACAACAATATCTCATCAACTGTGGCCGATAAACCATTTCTACTAAAGTAGATGCTGCCTGCCTGCCTGTCTGCCTGTGTGCCTGTTGCCTGTGGCCTGTCTGCTGTCTGTCTGTCTGTCTGTCTGTCTGTCTGTCTGTCTGTCTGTCTCCTCTCTCTCTCTCTCTCTCCTCTCTCTCTCCTCTCTCTCCTTCTCTCTCCTCTCTCTCTCTCTCTCTCTCTCTCCCTCCTCCCCTCTCTCTCTCAGTTTGTTTGGCTTGTCGTAAGCATGTACAATCTCATGAGATATTATTTACTTTCTGTCTTTAAAGTCTTTGAAGGCAGGAAGAGCCAGAAGGAAGGGGTGCATGTTATGCAGAGTTCTAAGCAGTTCAGATGTGACGTTCTTCAGACTTGTTCCTAGCCCAGGAGTTGACAGAGGAATGTGGGTGTGCTGCTAAAAAAAAAAGAGGGAGGGTTGTCTTTAAGACCTTGGGCTGTCAACTTCAAAAGAATATGGAGTGTCAGGTATTTTTTGTAGGAAAATTGCACTTTAAGATCGATTTAAATTTTTACACAAGGTTTTCACTACATGGAGAAGAATACTTTTACAAGCAGACAAATAAAGACACAACACCCAAGTGTCTGGCGAGCAAATTTTCGGTTTATTTCAAACCTTCTTCAGGCTAAAAGATTGGCCAGCTGACAGTAAAAAGCAAACACAGACTTATATACACATCAAACTGAGTAGATTTAAAACAATTATGTAAAAATTGAAGACTTCTCATGTAAAAACACATTTCCTTGCACATGCAGCCCACACAACCAACTGAGTGGGAAAAAAATAAATAAATAAAAATAAAAAATTAAAGACTTCTCATGTAAAAACACATGCCCTTACACATGCAACATGGGGTAACATGGTTATAACATTATTCATCTCTCTCCCCCCCCCCCCCCCCCCCCAGAATACTTTAAGAAGGAATTCATCGTCTCTGAAATGAATTCTCCTTAGAAGGGCTTAGAAAACTGTACATCTATGGAGTTGCTGTACATTAAGCAAAACATGTTTGTCGTTTCCACAGAATGGAGGTGAGAAGTTTGTGACAGCTGCCAACTTTAACAGAAAACGAGCAAAGATGCTATTGAGGGGTGAGGATTTAGATAAGAGAAGTGTTTGGAGCATAAAGCTTTCCTCTCCTCTGTCCGTCTGTCTGCATGCCTGCCTGCCTGCCGGTCTGTCTCTGACAAAGATACACACACTCACGAACACACACACACACACACACACACGCACACACACCACACACACACACACACACACACACACACACACACACACACACACACACACACACACACACAACCACTACACACACACACTTAAACACACACACACACACAAACACACGAACACAAAAACTACACTCGAGGGAAGAAGCAACGCCACTTCAAAAGCAATAGGGCAGGAGATGCAACAGCTGTGAGTGCAAAAGCAGACAGCCCAGACAGGCAGATAAAGTGTCCTGGCAAAGCAAGGAGGTAGTAGTGCACCGGTGTTATAGCCCCTCCTCCACTTTATATTACAACACATCAACATCTATCACTGATGTAAAACCTCACCAAAAAGTTCTTGAAGTTTTGTGTCCTGGAGCAAGCAAGCAAGCAAGCAAGGGTGGCTGATGATGTATCTATTTTGTTGCCTCTCTATTCTACAAAAGTCTTTGAAGAATGAGACAGCAAAGCATGCCGGGGTGCATTTTTTATGCGGTAAGTTTATCATCATTATTATTGTTATTATTATTAAAGCCTGTGATGATGGGAAGCTTTTATGTCGTTCACATTGCAAGCACAGGAGAAGGTAGGGTATATAGTGTGTAGTATTGCAGAAGTAGTTTGTCAGTGCTTAGGGGCCTTCGTACTTCAAAGGTAAGCGCAGAGTGAGAGAGAGAGGGGGGAGGGGAGATAGATAGATAGATAGATAGATAGTAGATAGATAGATAGATAGATAGATAGACAGATAGATAGACAGACAGACAGACAGACAGACAGACAGACAGATAGGCAGGCAGGCAGATAGGGAAAGAAGAGAGAGACAGAGAGATAGACAGACAGAGAGACAGGCAGACAGACAGAGAGACAAACAGAGACAGACAAACTGACACAGACAGAGAGAGAGAGAGAGAGAGAGAGAGAGAGAGAGAGAGAGAGAGAGAGAGAGAGAGAGAGAGAGAGAGAGAGAGAGAGAGACAGACAGACAGACAGACAGACAGACAGACAGACAGACAGACAGACAGACAGAGAGACACAGAGACAGAGAGACAGAGAGAGACAGAGAGACAGAGATTAACTTTTAATTCGATTTCATTTTAAATCTCTTCTCAAATTGTGATATAACACAAAGGGAAAAGGGGGGGAGGGGGTCTGGATTTGGACGTGGGAGTAGAAGCACACCATTTTTAATAAAGGGGAGGGGGGAGGGGCATGATGCTGACAAAAACGGGGGGGGAGGGAGGGAGGGAGGAGGGGGAGGGGCAATTACAGCCTGGAAGCTGCCAACTTCAACGAAAAACTGAGCGACATCTTCACAGGAAAGCGTAAATTAAACAGAGGGATGCATCAATGAACACAACGTTTGGGATCTTGCCTCCACCTTCCTCTGTCTGTCTAGTCTAGTCTGTCTTGTCTGTCTGTCTGTCTGTCTGTCTATCTGTTCATGCCTGTCTCTGTGGGAGGTATGAGTAGTATGTACTGTGTATTTTGTGAGTGTGTGTGTGTGTGTGTGTGGGAGGGGGGGGGGTAGTGTGTGTGTGTAGGTGGGTGGGTGGGTGTGGATCTGTGTGGGTGTGTTGTAGTGTGTGTGTGTGTGTGTGTGGTGTGGGGTGTGTGCGTGTGCGTGCGTGAGTGCATGTGTTGTGTGTAGTGTGTGTGTGTGTAATATGTGTGTAATATGTGTGTAATGTATGTGTGTGTGTGTGTGTGGGGGGGGTGAGTGTGTGTGTGTGTATGTGTGTGTGTATATATATATATATATATATATATATATATATATATATATATATATATATATATATATAATTATATGTGTGTGTGTGTGTGCAGTGTGTGTGTGCACGCGCGCACTCGGACGTCCTTTTTTTCAAATGGAAAAGGGTGTACAAGGGAGGGAGGGAGAGAGGGGGAGAGAGAGAGAGAGAGGGGGGGGGAGATAACGATGGTGATTGTGTTGATGATGATAGTAAAGATGATGGTGGTGATGGTGATGATGATACTATTGGCGATGGTGATGGTGGTGGTTATGGTACTTTAACACATATGAGAGACAGACAGATAGACAGAAAAATGGACAAACAATCTGACAGACAGATAGGCAGATAGATATTAGGAAAGAAAAGAGGAAGAGGAAGAGGAAGAAGAAGAAGAAGATAGAAGAAGAAGAAGAAGAAGAAGAAAGAAGAAGAAGAAGAAGAAGAAGAAAAAGAAGAAGAAGAATTGCGAATAAGAAGGCTTTCTCTCTCTCTCTCTCTCTCTCTCTCTCTCTCTCTCTCTCTCTCTCTCTCCTCTCTCTCTTCTCTCTCTCCTCTCTC
>CM060325.1:29170519-29173019 GCA_030674155.1 Stramonita haemastoma
GTAATCAACTGCTTTTGCTGGCACCTGGTGGCGCCACAGTAGGGGAGGGCATAGCTCAGTGGTCAGAGCACTCGCTTTCCCCAAGCTAAGGTTTCAGCAGCAGCGAGCGTGGTCATCAAGTGGATGGGTGACCGTCTGCATGCGCGCCTTGGCTTCAGTACAGTCCCCCAGTTCACTCAGCTGTAAATCGATATGGATACTTTCGCTCTTTAGGGTCAGGGATTCGATTCGATTTGATTTATTCGATTTATTATTTTATATCGAGTTGAATGGAATAAGCACTCTTGTGCTTTTTCACATCCAGTCCCCGTGTGTATGTAGTTTTGTAAATATCATCTGTTCCCACAGGCACACGATGGCCTACTCTTACGAAAAGCGGAACATGATTTAACGTGTGCGCAAGATGTTCTGCGTGCGTTCGCACACGGGGCCTCGGTTTAAAGTCTCATCCGTTTAAAGTCTCATCTAGGTAAAGCAGCGAGAGAGAGAGAAGATGGGCGCCGCCTTCAATGTGCTGGCTCCTGGAGAAGCTGAGGTCTCCGATGCCTCGCTCCCCTTCAACCGCAAAGGTTATGGAACACCTCAACCTTTAGGCGGCGCTGCACTTTGGTAAGAAACCTTTTACAGGAATAGCTTGTCAGAGATCAGCAGTCAAAATACCATTACATACAACTACTTCTTGTCTGGTCTTGATCTCTACATACATCCGACCAATACCGCAAACAGTGATCCTGTCTTTCGATAAATCCTGAGTGACTAAAAACAAAGTCTGTAGTTTTGATACTTGTATGGTGATTCCAAAAGAAACCTTAACAATGTCACTGCAGTCTCATTCTCAGTCCAAAAATGGCTTCTTGGTTAACTCTCGTGTCGCCATTTTCTCCTGTTTTGGTTTGCCAAAAATCAAGTTTTTGAGAAAAAAAAAAGGCAAAAGTCGTAAAGTGCATAAAGTACCAAAACTTAATAAAAGAAAAACTTTCTTACTAAGCAACAAATGTAACCCCCCCAAAATCTACTTGTAAGAAAGCAACACGGTTTGTTTTCGTCTCGAGCTCCCACCGTTTGACCTCAACGTACTGACTTTGTTGCGACAAGAAGTCTTGACCTGTAAACTGTTCACCCTCAACTGTACGCGGTACCCCTGAAAGAGGCAAATCAGTGCCCACGAATTGTGTACTGTACCCCTGACTGACTCTGGTCCTGACTTTGTGTCACGGTCTGTGAGCAGACTGAGTAGCTAATGACATGTCTTCGTTTGTGACTCCGCTAGGACCAGCGGACAACATCACAGAGAGGGGAGGTCCAATTATCAGGTCAGTTTCTTGTGGCCAAGCCCGAAAAAGGCGGATTAGGGAGGTGTTGATGTCGACAATGGCATGTCCCCCCCACCATCCTTACCTTTAGATGTTCCCCTCCCCCTTACCCTTGTTAACAGCAAGAGTGACCCAACCGATGTGCATGACTCATGCACTGACGCTTTGGCTTAGAATCCTTCCATAAAAGACTGGTATTTTCCAGGGAGTGGAGGAAGCTGGTCACAAAATCTTCAGTGGTGCCCCCACGCACCCACCCCCTCAGCCCCCCACGGTTTACAAGACTACAGGATAGGTGAAGGAGGTGAAGGTGGATATTCCTGGGGACAAATAATTAATATCCTTAGATTTTGTTGGCTTGGGTTTGTTTTTTTTGCTTGTAATTTTTTTTTGGGGGGAGGTAGCTTTCTGCTGTGTTTGTTCATGTTGTTGTTCTTCCTTGTTGCCGCTATCACAGTTGTTGTCTGTATGCGTTGGTTGTTTGTGTGCTTGTTTGTGTTCATGTTTCGTTGTGATCTGGTAAGGGTGTTGTTCTTGTTCCTGTTTGTATTATGGTCATGATGACGAAGTGCTTGTTTGTTGATTTATTTTGATTGTTTGTCACTGTTGTTGCTGTTGTTGTAGTTGCTGATGCTGTTCTCATAGTGTGTGTGTGTGTGTGTGTGTGTCTGTCTGTCTGTCTGCCTGTCTGTCTCTCTGTCTCTCTCTCTCTCTCTCACTCACTCACTCACTCCATTTTTCTGCTACCTCTACTGTCCTGGAAACAAGTGAAGGAATGTTGTGGAGGTGAACATGATGTCAAGCTACTAAAAGTCTGAAATCGACGGCACGTGAACAGCCCGCCACTTCAATGGACAGTGCCGCCATCCTCTTGAACGAAAAGACAAACCGCCTTCATCTCCCCCTCCTCATTACACCTCTCCACCTACACACCGCAGGCTCTTGCACGCGCACACACACACAATTACCCACAATTGGCATTCCACTGATGTGATCATGATAATGATCTCATGAAAAGAACGCATCAACAAAAGAAAATGAAGAGAGTCACACACGCAGTGAAACACACAGTGATACCACACACACACACACACACACACACACACTACACACACACACACACACACACACACACACACACACACACACACACACACACACACACACACACACACATCGGGTTATAG
>CM060325.1:29178019-29183019 GCA_030674155.1 Stramonita haemastoma
CTTCTTCTTCTTCTTCTTCTTCTTCATCCAACGCTCAAACAGCAACTATTGTTTGTCTGTAATATGAGCAAAAAATGCGTTGCGCAGCCGTTAAGCACCTGACAAGTCAGGCCCAGCGCATCAGAAAAACAAACAGTGTAATATTGCACACGGTCAGATTTCCTTCTGTAGCTACGGTGTGCGTTGCGTACCTATTGAACCAGTGACTGGCAAAGAGAGAGAGAGAGAGACGACAGGTTGTGTAACAGACTTTCAGGTATCCTGACATGGCAATTTGTTTACCTTTCAGCACTGTTGGTTGAAGAAGGTATTGTGGGGGGAAAGGGAAAGAGATTACAACAAAGGTTTACACTCCTTATCTTCTCTCCGCTGACATTTGTGTACAATAATTGTGTTTTGAGAAGTTTATCAGATGGTGTCTGCTTCACTACAGCACACACTCTTGTAAAAGAGGAGTGCAGTTTTTTTGTTGTTGTTTTTAACTTTCTGGGAGATGGGGGGTGCTCCTGTGGATTCATTACCCAGTAAAGAATGAGCTATGAGGTCAATAGGAAGATTAAAATAATACAGTTCTGTTTTATCTATTGTATGAAATCCGGTTTCAGATTTTTTTTAGGATAGATTCTGACCACTTTGTGGGTGCCACTTTTTGTTATTGAGAATGTTGCTCTTATTACTTAATACTGTATGGTTCTCTGAGACTGGATGAAGCTGATTGTACCAAGAAATATAAAATGCAACTATTTCACTTGATCACAGATCCTGAACAAAAATCACCAGCTGTTACAATTGTCCTTATTCTCATTGAGTTTGATGCACTAATAAAGAATAATTTATATCAATTTTCTGGACCACCCGCTCATGCCTTACACTGATATCAGTTATGGTGACTCCTCCATACTTGTACCAGAGTTCAGTAATAAGACTATTGTTGGTGCTTTGCTTTAAAGACAAAATGCAAAAGGAGGTATCCAATATGGCACCCATCAACTCCATCCAATATTCCCTTGGAGCAACCCTGGTGGATAAGGGGAACAACAGACAGGTAGAGATGTAGAGATGTAACATGGATGAAAGAACGAATAGTAGGACAGTTCTGCGTAACTACAACTACTGCTGAGGACCAATTCTGCAGGTCACTTGTATCTATAACGAGTTCAAAGCTTGGTACCAGGATGTGGTCAAACATTGGCAGCGAAGTTCCTACACCTCTTCACTTCAATCCTTTTTCCTCGCGTTACGTTTGTTTCCCAACTTCTCTGAGTGTGCGGACTATCTGTAAGGCATCTGGAACTTTTCAACCACTTATCAGTTTTTGATATATTGCCGACGTGTCATGTACCCTCATACACAGGTACACAGTCCAAAATAATGTATGGATGAGCATGTTGATAAGACACACACATACATGCCAATATAATTAAAAACATACATGTGTGCATGGACGCACACATGGCATGCAAACACACACACACACACAACACACACACACACACACACACACCACACACACACACACACACACACACACACACACACACACACGTACGTTCAAACCCAGCTGAATGAAAACAGGCTCTAACAACTAAAAGCAATGCTTCTTCTAATTATCAGGGACCATCCCCTTGGACAGCTGTCTCTTCTTCCCCTCTATCCAAAGCCCCCAAACAAACCACACACACCCTCCCCTCCAGATCTTTGCAGGCAGACAGGTCTGAACGTGGCGCACGTGCCGTGATCAGTCTGTGGCAGTGATGGGGACACAGCCTTCAACACACCACGGGCACAGGGACAAGCCAGCCATCCTCCATCAGAGCTAATCACTCCAGTGCAATTTGGTGGCTGACCCTCGCTTCTGCAATCTGCCTTGATTCATCCCCCATTGCAGGAAAAGTAAGCACACACACGCGCACGCGCATGTGCAAAAACACGCACGCACGCTAGTATATGCATGCATGCATGCATGCATGCATGCATACATACATACATACATACATACATACATACATACATACATACATACATACATACATACATACTTACTTACTTACTTACTTACTTACTTACTTACTTACTTACTTACTTACTTACTTACACACTTACTCCCACGCATATACACTACCATTCTTGTTTAATACTCTGATTACTCTCCGTTATTAAAAGAAGAAGAAAAAGAATTGCAAAGAAGAAGAAGAAGAAGAAGAAGAAGAAGAAGAAGAAGAAGAAGAAGAAGAAGAAGAAGAAGAAGAAGAAGAAGAAGAAGAAGAAGAAGAAGAAGAAGAGGAAGAAGAATTGCGAAGAAGAAGAAGAATTGCGAAGAAGATGAAGAAGAAGAATTGCGAAGAAGAAGAATTGAGAAGAAGAAGAATTGCGAAGAATTGCGAAGAATTGCGAAGAATTGCGAAGAATTGCGAAGAAGAAGAAGAAGAAGAAGAAGAAGAAGAAGAAGAAGAAGAAGAGAAGAAGAAGAAGAAGAAGAAAGAAAGAAGAAGAAGAAGAAGAAGAAGAAGAACAACAACAACAACAACAACAGCAACAACAACAACAACATTTAAAGCAACAACTACTCCACCTTCACGCCAGATCGTGGTACACAGTGTTTATTTTCTTTCCAAATCCCTCCAGACCAAACTCCCAGGCCTTCAAAGGGAAAAGCTTACGTTACTAACGTGATCCAGTTACCTCTCCCGCCATGAGGGTGCATGCACAGTTAACCTTTACTGGTGACTGGCAGAATAAACAATGTTATAAGCAGAATAATGCTATCTTACAGGCAGAATAAAACAATGTTCTCTGTTTTCTGTACAACAACAGGCCCTTCAGGCAACGTCAGACAAATTGTTCACCATTATTATTTTCACTCTGGCCTTCCCAGAGAACTGCCACAGTTCTGGAATTCTGTCCTCTGCTATTTTGTCCTCCTGAAGTGCCTCCCCCCTAAGTGTCCAAACATTTCTGCACTACAAAATTATTGTGCATCGGTATTGGGGTTTAACTGAAGACGCTGCACTTCTAAATACTATGAATGGAAGAATGCGAGCAAAATCTCTCTCTCTCTCTCTCTCTCTCTCTCCTCTCTCTCTCTCTCTCTCTCTCTCTCTCTCTCTCTCTCTTCTCTCCTCTCCTCTCCTCTCCTCTCCCTCTCTCTCTCTCTCTCTCTCTCTCTCTCTCTCTCTCTCTCTCTCTCTCTCTCTCTCCTCTCTCACACACACACACATCCACGCTACCAACCCCATCTCAAAGCCAGGGAGACAGAAACGCTTTCCTGGTCAAATCCTCTCGGACAGCTAGCTGTCTTTCCCACCCAGTCCCAAACACTGAATTTCCCAATCGTTGCAGGCACACGCACGTGCTTCCCATTTCTTCAGCGCTTTGTATGGGGCCAAGAAAAGGGCACAAGTAGGCCTACCGGACACATGACTGGCAACAGAGCAGTAGAACAGACAGACTTCATCAGAGGCTGTAGATCTTTTTTATTTATTTATTTACGTGTTTTATTTTATTCTTTTATATCGAGGATAATGGAATAAACACTCGTGTGCTTTTTTTCATCCAGTCCCCGTGTGTATGCAGTTTTGTAAATATTGTCATCTGTTCCCACTGGCACACAATGGCCTACTCTTACAAAAAGCGGAACAGGATTTAACATGTGCGCAAAATGTTCTGCGTGTGTTCGCACACGGGGCCTCAGTTTACAGTCTCATCTGAAAGACTTTTGGGGAGAGTGGAGTCAGCACTGATGTTAACTCCAGGGGAAAAATCTCCTCTAACGGGAATCGAACTCGGGTCGTCAATGTTCTGACCACTAGGCTATCCCGTCCCCCTTTCAGATGTCTTGTAGTATGTGGCAATTTGTGAATCTCCAGTGCTTATGTGAAGAAAACGATCACAAGAAACAAGCAAAACCAAACACAACACAACAACAAAACCTAACGTTGATTCATTTCCTGATAATACAACAGATAAGAACAGTTCTCGCTTATGCCAAAGCCGGATGCGCTGGGCCTAACTTGACAGGCATTTAACGGCAGTGTGGCGCATTTTCGCTCATATAATGGACATCAATCACTGTTTGCTCATTTGACGAAGAAGCAGAAGAAGCAGAAGCAGAAGCAGAAGAAGAAGAAGAAGAAGAAGAAGAAGAAGAAGAAGAAGAAGAAGAAGAAGAAGAAGAATTGCAAAGAAGAAGAAGAATTGCAAAGAAGAAGAAGAAGAATTGCAAAGAAGAAGAAGAAGAAGAAGAAATGCAAAGAAGAAGAAGAACAATTGTGATGAATTGCGAAGAAGAAGAATTGCAAAGAAGAAGAAGAAGAAGAAGAAGAAGAAGAAGAAGAAGAAGAAGAAGAAGAAGAAGAAGAAGAAGAAGAAGAAGAAGAATGAATTGCTAAAAATTGCAAAGAATTGCGAAGAAGAAGAAGAAGAAGAAGAAGAAGAAGAAGAAGAAGAAGAAGAAGAAGAAGAAGAAGGAGAAGAAGAAGAAGAAGAAGAAAAAGAAGAAGAAGAAGAAGAAGAAGAAGAAAAACAAGAAAAACAAGAAAAACAAGAAAAACAAGAACAAGTACAAGAACAAGAATCCCATTTAGCGACCTTTTTTTCTTCTTGTTCAAGATGCCTGCAGACAAGACACCCGAGTCTTCAGGGGCAACACTACTGCTGCCAAGTGCTCAGGTTACTGCCTCAGCCAGGAGCACACTTCACCTTGTAACTGGCAGAAACAACACACTGTCTTCCCCTGTACAACACAGCCTCTAGGCCACTAACTACTGCACAAAGCAACTTGTTCCACCACTTCACACCAATAGAGAGATAGCTATTACAAGACACTGGAACAATTCTGTTCTCCTGTTATTTCGTCTTCAAGTGTCTTCCTTCTGTCCAAACATTTCTGAACTCTAGCCAAAACAAAAAACTGCTTGTACTTGTTAAGATGAATTGATGTGAAGATGCTGCACTTCCTGACACAGGCAAGAAAAGACTGCAAAGCAAAATAGTGCGCGCGC
>CM060325.1:29185519-29193019 GCA_030674155.1 Stramonita haemastoma
TAGTAGTAGTAGTAGTAGTAGTAGTAGTAGTAGTAGTAGTAGTAGTAGTAGTAGTAGTAGTTTCCTATTGTTTTTGGTGCTACTACTACTACTACTACTACTACTACTACTACTACTACTACTACTACTACTACTACTACTACTACTACTACACCCACTACTACTACACCCACTACTACTACTACTACTACTACTACTACTACTACTACTACTACTACCACAGGCGGCAACACAGCCAGAGAGAACTAATTAAAGGCTGTCTCACACCAGTGATTAGAGCGACAAGGAAGAAAGGAGAAAAGGAAGCGGGAGAGCCACAGGAAGAGAAGAAGGAGAAAGCCTAATAGTGACAGGGCCCTTTAGCTGTCTACACTCTTCCTATCATGACGGACCTGTCGAGGGATCAAGCTCTCAAGTCTGGCCTAATCCTATCCTGACAGGACCCGGGAAATCCAAGGGGGTGGGGGTGGGGTGGGGGAGGTGAGAGCTAGAGGTGTTTGAAAGGTGGAAGGGGAATGGGGGGGGGTAGTTTTTTAATGATGGTAGTAAAAGTGGTAGTGGTGGTGGTAGTGGTGGTGGTGGTTTCAACTCGCGGTTGTTTTGTTGTTGTTGTTGTTGTGTTGTGTGTGTGCATGTGCATGTGTAGGGGGGTATGCATGTGTGTGTCAGTGTATAATATTCTGTGCGTGTTGCACACACACACACACACACACACACACACACACACACACACACACACACACACACACACACACACACACACACACACACCTCTGTGTGTATATATAATATGTAATATATATATATAATATGTATATATAATATGTATATATAATATGTTCATTCTTGCCGCTGCCGCCCTCCCTCCCCTCCCCACCTGCCCCCTCCACCTCCCCGCTCCCCCCCCCCCCGCCCCCAACCCCACCTCACCCCCACCTTTGATCCCTAACGTCCATAACAAGGTGTGAACAAAGTGATAGCGTCTTTCCTCACTCCGCAGGAGAACAATTTTCACACCTCACGCTCCTGTCATCACTATCTCTGACAAGAGGACCCCCTCCCCTCCCTTCCCCCCCCTCCCACGTCACCTCCCTCAAGCTTCCTCCATTTCGCCTCTACTCTGCTAGGAGTGTTGGGCTTGTAGCTCTTATCATCAGGGTATATCCTCCGTGGGAACCATATTGTTGTGTACTCCTTGTCTGTGTATGTATGTTTGTTTTCCTGCCTGTCTGTTTTCACTTCTAGTCTCAGTCTTTGTCTGTCTGTCTGTTTGTCTGTTTGTCTGTCTGTATGTCTGTGTTCGCATCTAGTCTGAGTTTTTTGTATGTCTATCTGTCTGTCTGTCTGTCTGGCTGGCTGGCTGGCTGGCTGGCTGGCTGGCTGTCTGTCTGTCTGTCTGTCTGTTTCATTGTCCTGATTAAAAGGGAATATGAAATGTATTCGAATCAAGTTTTGCGCTGAAAATAAGTCATGCATATGCATATGCAGAGAGAGACAATGACAATGACAATGACAATGACAAAAGATTTATTGTGTTAGGTTTTTATGCAGAGAGAGAGAGAGAGAGAGAGAGAGAGAGAGAGAGAGAGAGAGAGAGAGAGAGAGAGAGAGAGAGAGAGAGAGAGAGAGAGAGAGAGAGAGAGAGAGGGAGATTTTGATACCAAACTTATAAAATGGGGAATACTGATGATAACAAAAATAGTTCACAGCACCCCCAGGATGACAACAGCAGCAGCAGCAACAAAACAGCAACAAAAACAGCAACAACAAAAGAAGCAGCATGAGCAGCAACAGCAACAGCAACAACAGCAACAGCAACAACAGCAACAACAGCAACAGCAGCAAGATCAACAACAAACAGTAACAGCAAAACAAATAGTAAGAAACAATGCGTTTTTACAGAAGAGAGAAAAGAAAAAGAAAGCAACAACGGATAGCAATAATTACAGAAACAAAAACGAAGTGTGAATCAGACATGTAACAGAAAGTACAAAAAAGAAACAAACAAATAATAAAAAAAAAACACGAAGCAAAGCAGACAAAAAAACTGCAAGCATACATACAAACTGAAATGTAACAGCACCAAGAACATCGATGACAACAGGAACAACAACAAAAACAGAAAACAGACAGACAGACAGAAGTCAGGCACGCATGCATGCACACACACACACACACTACAAACACACACACCCCCCACCCCACACCACACACACACACTACACACATAACCCCCCACCCCACCCACACACACACAACACACACACAACACAAACACACACTATGCAAACACACTACACACAAACAACCCCCCCCCCACACACACACACACACGAATAGCGTTTGCAGAAGACGAACCAACAGGTGCATGGTTACTACTCACTTAAAAACCACGGTGAGGTATTGTCCAGTGGAATACATGGTGGCGGGTAACAAGTTGCCGCACAGGCCGCCAGTATCCCCTGCCTCCTCCTGCACACATACACCACATATAGAGAAATGAACAAATATAGGAAGGAATCTCTCTCTCTCTCCACATACACCACACATATAGAAATGAACAAATAATTATAGGAAGAAATCTCTCTCTCTCTCTCTCTCTCTCTCTCTCTCTCTCTCTCTCTCTCTCTCTCTCTCTCTCTCTCTCTCTCTCTCTTATATATATATATATATATATATATATATATATATATACACACACACAAATATAACATATAGGTAGATAAAATGCATCCCCGAAATGGGAATACAACTATCTTAATGATGGGTTTTATCAAAAGCTCGCAAACGTAAAATCTCGCCATTGGGTGAACCTTGGATCTTGAGCTCTAGCCGATGAACACACACACACACACACACACACACAACACACACACGAACGATTGTTTGATAAAAAAAAAAAGCAAATCTGTTGCTTAATGGGCCATCTAGAAATAAAATGTTGACTTTGACACAGAGAGAGACAGAGAGAGAGAAAATGCATAAATGGATAAAGATATTTCAAGTTTTTGCAACGTGACAGAGAAATCAGTTTTCAGAGTTGCTGTGTGCATGATAAAATCACTGACACTTAGATAGTTCTAGATCGCTACAAAATCCTTCTGTCCTTGCTGCTATGTCAATTTTTTATGCTACCTACCATTCTCCGAAACGATATGAATGTTTTCATGCAAGATAGTTTATACTGTTATTAAACAGTCTTCGTTCGTGTGAGCTTATTGGCTCACCACATATTTCATTACGAATTTTGTATATAACCACATACAACTTTTCAATCATTTTGAAAATGAATTATTAAAGATTCAAATAAAAAACCTCTAGAAAATAGTGCCTTTCAATGACAAGATTTTAGGCATTTTCTGAGTATGCCTTTGGCCTGACCTGACTCGAGTTTCGGCTCCTGGATGAACCTTCATCAGAGGTCCTGGCGGTGATTGAAGCTTCGCCTGCTGTAGTACCTTACAGCAACACGATTTTCAGAATTTAAAAGTGTCAATCGCATTCACAAGAATATTTCATATCCCTGATTATATATATGATATATATATATATATATAAAATTTTCCTTTGGAAATTTTTCACAACATTTATATCAAACATATTTTCTTTCTCTTTTTGTTCATATCTTTTGCCGGCAGTGGTGGTATAGGCCACAAGAATATCTACCTACTCTTAGGGCTGCAATAGACACTTCTAAATAATTTATGGGAAATGTCTTGCTTTTAAGTACCTCAAAGGGTGAGTGAGGATTCAATCGCCACCGCGACCTCTGAAGAGTGGTGTGGTGTGGTGCGGTGTGGTGTGGTGCGGTGCGGTGCGGTGCGGTGCGGTGTGGTGTGGTGTGTGTGTGGTGAGGTGCGGTGCGGTGCGGTGCGGTGTGGTGTGGTGTGGTGTGGTGAGGTGCGATGTGGTGTGGTGTGGTGTGGTGTGGTGTGGTGTGGTGTGGTGTGATGTGGTGCGATGTGGTGTGGTGTAGTGTAGTGTAGTGTGGTGTGTTTTGGTTTAGTTTAATTTGGTTTGGTTTGAAGGCTCTTTTGTCAAAGGATGGGGGCTAGAGGGTGTTATTTGAGTTTTCAATTTCTTTTTCTTATGGGCTTGTTTTTGGTCCCGTGAAAGAGGCAGACATTTTCCATCCCCTGTCATCAGCATATTGATTCAAGGAAAACAGCTATCGTCTGTTTTGATAGAGCGAATGAATGCATGGAGGAAAGGCGGAATATGGATGAATGATATAATATCAGTGCAAGAGTTTTGGACCAAAATACTGAAATTGAATATATCCGCGCACGCGTGCGCGCACGCGTGCGCGCGCGCGCGCATGTGTGTGTGTGTGTGTGTGTGTGTGTTTGTGTGTGTGTGTTTGTGTGTGTATTTATTAAGTAAATATGATATATGTCCAGTTATTCACCTCCAAAAGCTGTTCAGCTAATCTACTTATGAACAGAGAAATGTTTGATTGAGACATTTCATTATATTCACACACACACACACACACACACACACACACACACACACACACACATCCTCGCGTGCGTGCACACACACATACACACACACTCGCGCGCGTGCACACACGCACGCCCTCGCGCGCGTGCACACACACAAACACACACACGCACACACACAACACATGCACACACACACACACTCACTCACTACAACTCACCACACACACACACACACACACACACACACACACACACACACACACACACACACACACACACACACACACACACACACACTAAAGAAACTCCCTTAAACACAAATACTTTTTAAAATCCTCTCCTTTTAAATCAAAATTAGGTTATTTTTAAAGTTTAAAAAAAAAATTCTAACAATCAGTCAATCAATCTGACTAAATCTATCTCTACTTTCACTTTCTTTAAACCCACACATCCACATATCCCAAAGTTAAGGAATTCTTGCCTCCCGTCCGGGGGGGGGGGGGACGGATAGCCTAGTGGTCAGAACATTGCGCTCGAAATTTGACGACCCGGGTTCGATTCCCGTTCGAGGGGATTTTTCTCCTGGAGTTAACATCAGTGCTGACTCCACTCCTACCTCAAGTCCTAAGCCTGAGACTTTAAACCGAGGCCCCGTGAGCGAACGCACGCAGAACATCTTGCTCACACGTTAAATCCTGTTCCGCTTTTCGTAAGAGTAGGCCATTGCGTGCCGGTGGGAACAGATGACAATATTTACAAATCTGCACCCACATGGGGACTGGATGTAATAAAGCACACGAGTGCATACTCCATTATCCTCGATATAAAAGAATAAATAAAATTAAATTAAAAAATACTTATAATAGACGTAAAACGCACACGTGTGCTTACTCCATTATCCGCGATATAAAAGAATAAATAAATATAAAACAGTAAATAAATGAATGAATAAATAAAAGAATAAATAAATAAATAAATAAATTCCAGGGAAGGGCCCTGGAAGCAAGAGCAGCTGTGGTCATCTCTAAGTGGCAGAAAGAGCGGCTGCCCCTGCACTGCCTGTCAGGGAAGTTATGTCAACTGCTGCACCTCTGCTCCTGCAGGTTTCGTTTCAATCAAAATTTTCTTCTGCAATGCCAAATACATTATCTTCATTTTTTTTCAAAGATTATAATAGCGAGAAGGCAAATGCCAAAAAATTTTCTTCATTTATTATGTGAAAGATTATAATAGAGAGAAAGCAAGTGTTGATAAATCATCTTCATTTTTGTGTGTGAAAGATTATAATAGATAGAAAGCAAGTGTTAATAAATTACCTTTATTTGATATGTCAAAGATTATAAGTCATTTTCAAAATGATTGAGAAGTTGGTGCCTGCACTTGTCTTTCCTCACTACTTTTTCCTCAAAGATTATGATAGAGAGAAAGCAAATGCCAATAGATTATCTTCATTTTTTGTGTGAAAGATTACAATAGAGCGAAAGCAAATGCCAATAAATTATCTTCATTTGATATGTCAAAGATTATGATAGAGAGAAAGCAAATGCCAATAGATTATCTTCATTTTCATTTCAAAGATCATAATAGAGAGAAAGCAAGTGTCAATAAATCATCTTAATTTTTTCGTAAAAGATTATAATAGAGAAAGGAAATGTCAATAAAGTATCTTCATTGTTATGTTAAAGATTATCATAGACAGAAAGCAAAAGCCAATAAATTTTCTTAATTTTTTATGTCAAAGATTATTATAATAGAGAGAAACAAATGTCTCTAACTTTTTTTTTACCCTGTGAAAAATATAAGCGTTGAACGTTTCAGTCAGTGCCAAGAAATCTGTGACTAGCTTATGTCACAACATTACATCTTCCACCGTTGCAGCTCCAACAGCGAGACACGTCTGCGTGTGCCGCACAGCGCTTTTAGGCCTTTATAATTATACCCCTGTTGTGCCTTTAAGTAAAAAGGGGTACTTTCTTTCCTTTTTTTTCAAGGGAAGGTGGGTAGGTGATGGGGTGGGGTGGGTGGGAAGAGTTGTAGGTCTATGTTTAAACGTGACAAGAAAAAGTAAAACATTCCCTTCGCAGTTTTTGGTGGGCTACATGTAGCGTTTTGTCAATCCTGAGGTTTCCTGGTGGAGGATGTTTATGATGGTGATGTGATGTGCCGGCATGCAGGGTGCTGACATACAGCGGTATCCCCGGGTGTGCTATCGGAACCCTGGGACCACGAGATTAGACGATGAAGAATGGAAATTTTATTGCACCTTCTGTCTGTCTGTCTGTCTGTCTCTCTGTCTGTCTGTCTCTGTCTGTCTCTGTCAGTCTGTCTGTCTCTATCTATGTCTGTCTGCTTGTCTGTCTCTATCTGTCTGTCTGTCTGTCTGTCTGTCTGTATGTATGTATGTACGTACGTACGTACGTACGTACGTATGTATGTATGTATGTATGTATGTATGTATGTATGTATGTATGTATGTATGTATGTATGTCTCTGTCTGTCTGTCTGTCTGTCTGTCTCTGTCTGTCTGTTTATCTACCCTACCAACCTGACCTCTGTCTGCCATCTCAGTCTTTACTCGCAATCTTTGTTCAAACTTGCCTACTGCTATACGGTGTGAAAAGAACAAGCACTGCATGTATGTAGGTCGTGTTCTCTGGAATCAAATCAATGTCCATCCTTTAGGAAGAATTGCTGATGATGTACATCGGACGTGTATTGTGTCGTTAAGTGGTTGTTGTCCATAACAGTCTCAAAAGAAGCAAGAATTCCTTACTAGGTATGGAAACCTCGTGTGGACAAAAACTTTCTCCTTTGCTTCACCAAGGAGGGCTGTCCATGCACAGACTGCACAATGCACTGCACGCACAGTGCACAAATCCAACATTACTCAGTAAGGCCTAGTCAAGAGTGCTAAATTTAGCGTGCTCCTTTCTTTTATCCAGTCCATGTGTAGTCAGCTCCTGCTATAAATAGCACCAGCTGGCCACAACTGAGCTGGGATGGGATGGATTAATTAGCAGCTGAGAGGAGCTGAAAGTGGGGGACACTGACA
>CM060325.1:29198019-29203019 GCA_030674155.1 Stramonita haemastoma
TAAATGTCTTACCTTTTGAAGAACAAATTAAGCTTGCATCAGCAAAATATGTTTTAAGAAGTTCTACTATTCAGAATTCCAACATTAAAGAACTTCATTTAAAATCGGATACAGATTTCCCTAAAAGGGCTAAATCCATACAATCACTGACTACAATCAGTTCTTATACCTCTGATATATTCACATCTTCAGGAATGAATGAAAAAATTATAGCACCTCGCCCAGTTTTCTCCACAATTCCAAAGTGGGAAATAAAAAGGGCTGAATTTGATATTGATTATTCTAATATCAAAAAAGAAGAAGGTCCTGCTGTCGCTGTCATGGCAAGAGCTCATATTGATGAAACATATAGTAGTTATATTAAAGTCTTTACCGACGGTTCGGTAGTAGACAATGGGCAGGCTGGATCTGCTTTTGTAGTTCCTGCATTGAAAATTAATAAATCTTATCATATAGGCAAAGATTTTTCTATCTTTACTGCAGAACTTATAGCTGTACTAATGGCCTTAAATTTTTTATTAGATCTGCCTATCAATATGTCCAAGGTGTTGTTCTGTAGTGATTCTAAATCTGTTTTGCAAGCACTAAAACTGTTTAGCACTAGGGTGAGAGGGGAACTAATCATTGAAATTTGTCATCTTATACATTTTCTTTCCTTACGAGGTACTACCCTTGCCTTTTGCTGGATTCCGTCACACTGTGGAATCCAGGGTAACGAACAAGCAGACAAGTTCGCCAAAGCTGCTGCGATGGACACGGATTCTGAAGCTTCAACACATTTAAACCTTCCACTTAGTCTTCAGGAGGGCATACATTTGTTGGAAAAAGCTTCTTGGAACAGTTTCAACAACGTACGAAAGAATTGTTCACGGAGACATTCATTAAGATGTGGCAGAGTGTGTCATTATCATAACAGACTACTGGAAAGCCTGATATTTAGATTTCGTTTGGATGCATTCCGAACTAAATTCTGTAAACAAATAATATGTATATGTGGTTCTGATTTATCACCTAAACATGTCATTCTTCATTGTGAAGTGCTTCGACCATATTTTCCCAGCACACTTGTATGTAAGATTTCAAAAATGTCATTTGATCAAATATTGGACAATAATGAAATTATGTTGGAGATAGTTAACTGTTTAGTTAAAAGCCCTGTTGGCAAATTTTTGTAATTGTTCATGCTTTAACCTCGTTTAAACTGTCCAATGCCCCCCCCCCCCCCTTCCCCCTTTTATGCTGATTTCTTTACATGTTTGTTTTTTCCTTTATCTTATGCACACGTACACACACACACACACACACACACACACACACACACACACACACACACACACACACACACACACACACACACACACACACACACTCATAGATAAACTTATAAAGCACATATACTCATATACACATACGCTCACAAGCGCACACGCGCGCACACACACACGCACACATACACACACACACACGCAAGCTCACATGCGCACACACACACACACTCACATACACACCCTTTTTACCTTGGCTCGCAAATGCATACCTTTAGATATATATTCTTGTAAACACGTTCACTCGTACGCACTTATGCTCTCTCTCTCACACACACACACACACACACACACACACACACACACACACACACACACACACACACACACACACACACACACACACACATAGATACATACATACATACATACATACATACATACATACATACATACATACATACATACATACATACATACATACATACATACATACATACATACATACATACATACCATACATACCATACATACATACATACATACATACATACATACATACATACATACATACATACATACATACATACATACATACATACATACATACATACTCATATGTGAGCGCGCACACATTCTTTGAATGTGACACACTTTCATCTTTCTTTTTTGTGTCTAATATCACTTCGAGTGAACAGACGTTAAACTGAAGAAAATACACACAACTCCATGTCAATCCAATGCCATTAAATTTTCTTGTGTTCTGGCTTTGACGTGTTACACATTACTATGTCTTCCTGACTCTTGAAATGATTCTGAACCATCCTCTAGCATCTTAAGTGACACCGTTTGTGTGTGTATATGTGTGTGTGTATGTGTGTGTGTGTGTGTGCGTGCGTGCGTGTGTGTGTGTGTGTATGTGTGTGTGTGTGTGTGTGCGTGCGTGCGTGTGTGTGTGTGTGTGTGTGTATGTGTGCGTGTGTGTGTGTGTGTGTGTGTGCGTGCGTGCGTGCGTGCGTGCGTGCGTGCGTGCGTGCGTGCGTGTGTCTGTGTCTGTGTCTGTGTCTGTGTCTGTGTCTGTGTCTGTGTCTGTGCTGTTCTTCAATTTAACGTCTACTCACATTATATGATATTAGACACGAGAAGGTAAATAATCACAAAAAAGAGAAAAGTTACTTAAGGAACTGTCAAACTAACGTGCGCATAATACAATAAAAAGAATTTTCATACTAAATAACCGTAACATACATGTAACTTCAACAGTGAAAAAAAAGAACACAGCACAACTTGGAGACAAAAAATCCCCAATTATTCTAAAGATTATTTCAGGTTGGGTAGAATGCCCTGCCTCAAATTAGCAAATGACACATTCGCTTGCAATACAACAAATTACTGATACAACGGTCTTTCAGAAAGCAACAAAGTTTCTGTGTGTGTTCATCTGGGATTATAATTATTTCTTCTGCTTCTTATTGTAGGCTAATGAAACCTGGCCGTTCTTAATAGTCCTGGAGTTTGTGAGGAGTCTCTGAGATTTATATGGCTTGAAGGCAAGGTTGATCACACTATTGTATTTTTGCCACACACACAATTCTGTTGTCACATAGTCTTGGTCTTAATGATTTCTTCATCGAAATTATCTGCTTTTCTTTCTTTTCCCCCTTATCTTTTAAGGATCTGGTAGAGCTTGGAAGAAACTGGTTGCAAAATCTTCAGTGGTGCTCCTACGGTCCGCGGGACTACGGGACAGGTGAAGGTAAAGAAGAGGTAGGAGAGTGAGTGGCATGTTGCCTGTAGGTCGGTCTGTGTATAAAGTTTGTTTGTAACAGAGAGACCTTAGCTATGTAACTGTTTTGAAAATAGACGACAACAAACAAAAAAGATTAATGGCTTCTTTCATCCCATCTTGTCTTTCCTGATTATTCTTGTTATAGCACCGCCGCCTTAAGATAAGACCTAGCGCTGTTTATATCCATGGAGTAACAGTGTTTTGTTGAAGAGTTTGCCATCGAAAGTGTAAAATTAAGTGAAGATGTGATGCGGCCACGACTCCAAGCTAGCTATCTCTCTGACACTAAGAGCCCGTGGACTGCTATCTTTTGCCTGGCTGAGATAGTTCAGCAGACGTGTGTGTGTTGTGTGTGTGTGTGTGTGTGTGTGTGTGTGTGTGTGTGTGTGTGTGTGTGTGTGTGTGTGTGTGTGTGTGTGTGTGTGTGTGTGTGTGTGTGTGTGTGTGTGCGCGGTGTGTGTGTGTGTGTGTGTGTGTGTGTGTGTGTGTGTGTGTGGTGTGTGTGTGCGCGCGCGCGTGTGTGTGTGTGCGCGCGCCTTTGTGTGCGTGTGCCTCTGTGTGTGTGTGTGTGTGTGTGTGTGTAAGTGTGTGTTTATGTAAGTGTGTGTTTGTGTAAGTGTGTGTTTGTGTAAGTGTGTGTGTGTGTGTGTGTGTGTGTGTGTGTGTGTGTGTGTGTGTGTGTGTGTGTGTGTGTGTGTGTGTGTGTGTAACAACAAACAAACAAACAACAACACGAGAAAAAGACTACAACAACCACCACAACCCCTGAAATCATCATCAACAAGAACGACAACAAGGCACATCGATTCATCCCATCCTCACTCACCAAAGCTTTCACCAAAATGGTTGAATCATCGTACACATAGAGAGTATCGTCGCCACCACCATCACCACCACCACCACCACCGCCACCTCAACAGCAACAACAACAACAACAACAACAGCAACAAAACATCGACTCTCCACCCACCCACACCCTATCCCACTCCCCAAACTCACCAAAGCTTTAGCCAGGATGGTGGAGTCATCATAGACATACAAGCATCGCCACCACCACCACCACCATCACCACCATCACCACCACAGCAACAAGACATCGACCCTCCATCCACCCACCCACCCCACACTCACCCCCAGCTCCCACACCCACCACCATACCCCACACTCCCAAAACTCACCAACGCTTTAGCCAGGATGGTGGAGTCATCGTACACGTACAGAGCATCGCCACCACCACCACCACCACCACCACCACCATCACCACAACAGCAACAAGATATCCCCCACATCCCCCCACCTCCCCCCCCCCCACTGACCCCCACCCTGCCACTGACCCCCCCCCCCAACTCACCACCCCCCTCTCATCCCCCACCCACCCAAACTCACCAAAGCTTTAGCCAGGATGGTGGAGTCATCGTACACGTAGAGAGCGTCGTTGCAGAAGCCGTTGACGGTGCGGTCCTGAATGTCCAGCTCCAGCACCCGGATCATCAGCCGCCACCCGTCGTCCTCCGCCTTGAAGGTCATCTTGCACTCCACGTCCCGCGGGTAGAACTCGCCCGTGCTGACCAGGTGCGAGTACACCACGGCTGAGCCCAGGTGCTTGGTGTCCCCGCAGTCTGTGCCCTCCATGTAGTCTGTGGAGGAGAGAGGAGGGGGAGGGATTGGATTGGGGGCATCAGAGGGTCAGGTCAGGTTTGATTTGATTTGGATTGATTTGATTGATTTCTTCTTTTATATCGAGGTGTTTTTTTCTTTAATTTATTCTATTATATCGAGGATCAGGTCAGGCTTGATTTGATTTGATTGATTTGATTGATTTTTTCTTTTATATCGCGGATTTTTTAAAAAATATTCTATTATATCGAGGATAATTGATTTCTTCTTTTATATCGAGGATTTTTTAAAATTCTGTTATATCGAGGATAATGGAATTGATTTCTTCT